>CM056993.1:156985863-157300863 GCA_029891345.1 Dryococelus australis | reverse complement strand
TGGTTAGTGCATAGAGAGTAGTGTATAAGATTGTGATGCAAAACCCTCTACGTCACAGGGTTGGTTTGCATTAAAAAATTATTTAAATTACGAATTATCACGTGTAAAAAATAACCTAAACTGGTTTAATGTGCTCATTAATAATAGACCTTGGTTGTGTGCTTTTAAAGGGGTAACTAAAAGGTGGTTGGACTAGCAAATCTCCATGTGCCCACAACATGAAGATACCTACCAGGTCTTAATACATATTTCCTTTTCTTCAAGAAAACTATATATTCCCATTAGTGAGATTAGACACACTGGTATTCAATTATACAATTATATCAATGCAATGTCAAATTTTTACCATCAAGTTATTTGGATTAATTATGGTAATAAATAATATGTCTACGATATAATCATATTAGTTGTGTGGCGTGGTAATTGGCAAGATTATAATAAATCATGGCATTCCTATGCCGAAACATCTCTTCTTATGCAGTCTGATGTGAGTGTGGTCAAGGCCAGCGAGCAGCATGATAAAGAATGTCAAATACTTGTAACTATATTCACTCTACGTTTGTAACTCATCGACTCCACCTATCCACCTGCCTATTAATTCGTGCTTACACCTTGCAAACATAATATATAATATACTGGTACATTCAGCTTTAACTTCTTTGTACTCGCATAGCGGCGTCAGTACGATGAACTCTTTCAAGACAAATCGTTAAGTGTTCCCCGAAAGTTTCCTATGGATAAATGTTTTTTTTTTCTTCCCGTACTGGATTTGATAAAAAGTCAACAATCATCTTGTTTCAGTAGTTTGAGTGAAAGGCTAAACCTAACCAACTTTGGTGTGCCAGATCCTACATCTGCAAAATTTAAAATTGCGAGTGAAGAGAGTTCATTTTAAAATTTTAAAGTAGATTCCTAGCAATTTGACGTTTTCAGTTGACATATGCACGAATAAAGCCATAAGGCCCATGGGAATGTAAACTTTACATACAGCAGAACACAAAATGAGCACAAAAGTACACCTTAAGCAGGTCCTTCAAAAGTGTTCAATTAACTGTGAAATGTTGTGTCTAAGAAGCTCTATGGGTCAAAAACAGTGATATGATTAGCACTTATTTCTGTGAAGCTGTCCATAGCTGGGAAGCTGGGAAACCAGACTTGGGAGAAGTGACAGATAACTTTGCCAAACTCAAATTTGGAATAAATGTCAAGGTACTCTCTCTCTTTTTCTCTCTGTGTTTGCGCGTGCGTGGGTTGTGTGTGTGTATATATATATATATTTTTTTTTGACAGTTCTAGGAAAGTAGTGCCAATGGCATCTGGGTGGCTATGTATCCTTCCGCCACAGCTAAACTGTCATTGAAGGTGACTGAAAACAAACACCATGTGACTGCCAGTATTTGTAAACAAACAACATATGACTGCCTGTTTTTTGTAAACAAACTGCATGTGCCTTCTCCCAAATGACTTTTAGAAGCTGTGAAGGGTTGTTCACACAGTTGCAGGTTGGCAACAATCCCACTTATTTTAGTTTATAAATATTTTATGTAAATGATTAACAGCCCATGTAATAAGTCTATAAATTGATCATGTTTTACCTTTGCAAGAAATTTGTAACCAGGATGCACGAAAATGAAATTGTATTTTGACTGTCAAATGAATAAAAGATATTTTACTGTTTTTGAATACACCCTAAATATATTAATGACAACTAATCTTCTCACACCTACCTGAAGCAAGTTCTTGTAAACATAAAAATCTAGCATAGTTTCCACGAACATCAAATACCAAGGACCCCCCCCCCCCCTGCCAAGGAATGTACAAATACAGAATTACCACCACCCCCTCCTTTACCTTCTTTTCAAAGACAGTATACATTCTTACATACAGGCTATGCCTACTATTGCATTAAAAGTACATAATTAAGCTTTGTGGTATGATATGACTACAAACTCTGTACAGCCTGATACTTTTATGGTGATTATAATTCTCAGGATGTAGGTAGCCAAAATAATATTTAAGCAAATGTTACTTAATTTTAGTAATTTTAGTTACTCTCATTTAGTAACTCAAATGTTAAGTATTGCAGGCCTACATACAAAATACTTTAATAACTTTTCTCAAATACCTACGTGTTCAGATTGTCATACTGCAAATAAAAACTTTTTTCTGACTAACTCAGTGTTGATATTTACACTGAAGTTCAGTCGCACAACCTCCCTCTTCAATAGTACCCAAGAACAAGCCATAGGCTTGTTCTTGGGTACCTGATGAAAAAAACTGTATTTCAGTTCAGAGATGTTACAAAGTGCTTTAGAGAAGCAGATGTGACCTACAGCAACAATATATCAAACGAACATGTTACTTACACACTAAAAAGATGCTCCACCTACCCAAGATTGAATACATCATAAAGTTAATTTTCCTTAGCGATAAATTTTGGAATGTCGCAGTTACTGCTGATGAATGAGACACTTCTTTATAATGTTGGAGCACCTTCGTTGGGTGCTTAAATTGAAAGAATTTTGTTTGATAAGTATGTTGTAATTTACTTGATATCAAAAAGTTGATTTCCAATGAAAATCCTGTTTATGTGAATAATTCTTCTGTTACTCTTACAATAATCTTAACAACGTATGTCAAAACATATGAGCGCTTTTAATTTGCAAAACAAAAATGCTCAAAAAGTTTATGAAAGACTCCAATGTTGAAAACCTACATGCCATTATGTTACATTCAAATACAGCCTTTAAAAACAGGAAAAACTTTTAAATTTATTTGCTAACATGTATCCCTGCGTAACAAGCTTGATAAATTTGATATACGTTCTAAAAAAATAAAGTGATACAACTTACAAGTTTGTATGACCAGTAAACTTTACATTTTGAAACCTTCCAGAACCAGTGTGTTTATAAGTTTCAGTCAATAATAAAACAGAGAAATGTTCATAGCAATGAAATGTTGGCCCAATTAGGGTATCATCTTTATTTTATTTCGAGGGAAAAAGTGAGCAGAGCGGCGGGGGCTTTAGTTTATCGTCTTTCGTGAGACTGGATTATTTCAATGTTCTTACGATGCCGCAATCACATAGCCCCAACGTGCACGATACAACTGCCAAGAGCCAATGAAATACAAGATAGATAGTCGTAAGCCCGGCCGATTCTGTCGTTCGACCAACAATTTTGGATTAGAAATGATTTCTATTCTTCGTTGTGTTATGCGGCATGACACACAGAATGTACAACACTGCAAAATGAAATTGTATTGCAAGCTTACCCTACAATGGTAAATATGCAACTGAAAAGAAAAATAAATTGAAAACTACTGTATCTAACGTTTAAAAATAATAATTTTACTTTTGTATGCATTAGCGATACTAATTTGTCACCATTATGTATCACAAATTTCCCCTCTTGTTCACCACCTTTGAGGCTAACATAGCCTATCAGTGCCTTCTAAATAGTTAGGTTAAATGTTGAGTGTGTAGTGTTGGTCGTGTTGTAAATTCAATTAGTCACATTGAAATGTGTCGTGGTTGCGTTTTTAGTCGTGTCGTGGTGTGTTGGTCGGGGCTATGTGATTCCGGCATAAATGTGTGGCATTTTTAGTGGCATATTGTTTTAATGGCGTAGTGGAAAATTTTGCTTGTATGGAAATAACATTTAAATTATTTCACTTCAAAAATTATAACTTAAATCAAAATACAAAACGCGATAATATGTTGCTGTTCGTATTCGTACAGATGCAGCAATATATACATGCACACATGTGGTGTTGGTCAGGCCTGGGAATGCTGTAGTTGGTGCAATAGTATTGGATGGTATAAGCGACCATCATATACCGGTTGTAGAAATTGGGATTGGCAGGATGAGAGAAGTGCAAATGGCAGAAAGGTTGGTGTGGCAGGATGAGAGAAGTGCAAATGGCAGAAAGGTTCGTGTGGCAGTATGGGAGAGGAGACAAGAAGGGGGCAGAAATCTTCCTGAGAGACAAGTTTAAAAAATGGTCTATGGAGGAGGGTGTAGAGGGGTTGGGGAGGGAGTTTAGAAGATTAATGGAGGTTATGTTTGAGAAATTTGTGCCAATGTAAAGGTTACGGACTGGGGGAGAACCGCCATATAATGGACAGGAGATTTTGAAAATGAAGAAGAAGTGCAGAAAATTACATGCCAAGTGGAGAAATGAAGGGATGATAAGATCTAAAGAAATGATGAAACAAATGGGTAGGGAGCTTGAAAGGAAGATCAAACAGGCAAAGAATGTTTTTCTGGGGAACATTGTGGAAGGAGGACAAGGCAAGGAATGGGGGAAATTGTTTAGGTATGTTAGGCGGTTAAGGGGAGGAGAGGAGGGGATCCCTCTGCTAACAGGAAGGGAGGGTAGGCATGCGACAAATGACCAAGAAAAATCAGAGATGCTGCAAGGACAGTACTTGTCAGTGTTTGAGGCAAAGGAGGGTTGGAATAGGGGGACAAACAGGGTTCAGGGGGTGTTTAGTGAGTTTAAGATGAGGGAGTGGGAGATAGAAAAGGTAATTAGGGGTTTGGAGAGCAGTAAGGCAGGGGGACCAGATGGGGTAGGAAACGCAGCACTGACGTTTGGTGGCAAGGAGTTGGCGAAATATTTAGAAGTGCTGTTTAAAAAGTCCTTAGGAGAGGGTAAGTTACCACAAGATTGGAAGGATGCTATGGTGGTATCTATACACAAGCAGGGAGAGGATAGGGGGAGGCCTGGCAGCTACAGACTGGTGAGTCTCACATCAAGTACAGGAAAAGTAATGTAGAGGCTGGTGGTGCAGTATGTGGTGAGGGTAATGAACAATAGGAATTGGTTGGAGGAGTCCCAGCATGGTTTCAGGAGGGGTTACTCATGTGGGACTCAGCTGGCTGGGTTATTAGAGGATCTGGTGCAGGTAGTTTATGAGGGGAAGCAGGTAGATGCCTGCTTCATAGATTTTGAGAAGGCATTTGATAAGGTACCCCATGGGACATTGATGAGGAAAGTGGAGGTGCTGATACCAGACAGGAGGATAGTGGAATGGGTAGGGGACTTTCTCAGGGGTCGAAGGCAGAGGGTGAAAGTGGGGGAGGCAATATCGGAGGAAGGGGAGGTTACGTCAGGGGTACCACAGGGAAGCGTGCTGGGTCCTTTGTTATTTACCATAATGGTAAATGACATGGGTTTGGGGATTAGAGGAAAAATCAGATTGTTTACAGATGATTGTGTTGCATATGCTGAGGTGGGAGAGGGGGGCGGAAATTTGCAGGCGGACATTGATAAGATGGTTGTGGACCAGAAAAAATAAAATGAAGATAAATGTAAGAAAATCTAAGGTAGTGAGGTTCACAAGGAAGAAGATGATATGCAGGGACATGTACAGATGGGAGAGACAAGAGATAGAAGAAGCAGCAGAATATAAGTATGTAGGGATTGTACTGCAGGGAGACCTCAGGTGGAAAAAACAGGTAGAGAGGGTGGTAGCAAAGGGAAGAAGGGCTCTGGGTATGCTGGGAAGGGTGCTGAATGGAGTCAGCTGCGAGGTGAAGGAGAAGGCGTATGGCACAATGGTACGGCCAGTGTTAGAATATGCTGCAACAGTATGGGACCCGTATGTGGAGGTGCGAGAACTGGAAAAGGTGCAGAGAAAGGCAGCAAGATGGGTGAAGGGTAGGTGGAGAAGGCAAGGGCAGGATGATGAGGAAGAAGGGAACTATAGGCTATCAGTGATGATGAAAGAAATGGGGTGGAGCTCATTGAAGGACAGGAGGAAAGTTGAACGGTTAGTCAGGATGGTGAATGAAGAGGGAGGATGGGGAGGGCTACACTGCAAGCTAAGTAAGGGGGTGTTTAGAGGAAGAGGAAACAACAGTGAGAAGCTTCAGAGGGTGTGGAGGAGAACGGAGCAGGGTTGGCAGTCTATGCTTGTGAGGTCTGTGAGGGAGTGGAATGTGTTGAGGGAGGAATTGGTATCTGTGAGAGGGGTTGATAAATTCAGGAAGGGAGTGGAAAAGGAGTTGGTTGGGTGAAGGAGAGTTGAGAGAGCTCACCACCGGGTGGTAGCCTAATTGCGAGTGTATGTATGTATATGTGGATGCCTCTTCACATCCTCACATAGCATTATTATAATGCAGTCTTTGACCGAAATCAACCTCACACTCTAATTTACGATTTAGACAAACAAATATTATTTACTCACTACAAAAGTGTGGAAAGTGCAGCATTTTTCATGCCACGTGCATTTCAACAATTATATTGACGGTTTACAAATACATTTACAAACTTACTGTTGTAACCTTTTGAACACCTATGGCAATCCTAACCAGTTAATTTCACTAAATTTGCGTGTGCTCATCAATAGCATTAAATAATTTATTTGCAAAATAATTCAGTAAAATCAGCACTGGCACATTTCCCGATACAAACAAACTTAAACTTATATACGGAAATAATATTCCTGTCACTTCATTGTGGAAGGCGGTTAGGAAAATGGCAGAACGAGCAGTTTAACGACGTGCCGATTAATATTACATTTCACTCAACAAAACGCATTATAACGGAACCTACAACCACTATGTTTGAAAAAAGCAAATGAAAAATAATCAACTACCGATTAAATATTCCGACAACACCAATACGATATTTGTATAATAAATAAAATGAGAAAAAAAGCGTACGCACAACTGCCTTCACCGGGCTGGAAACAAACATGGCTAGCAATTGGCTGGAAACATTTACTGTTCGTATGTGTCGACATACTCCATCATAAATGCTTAATATGTTTTTAAAATTCCGTTAGAAATAGCCAAGAGAATTTAATATTGCTTTAGAAACATAGTTTAAACCATAAATGTCGTAAGTATAATTAAGATTTAAAATTACAACTTTTAGTTACGAGTACTATTTTCTTCCAAAGACATCAAAATAGCCAACGTAACAACACGGATCCCGCAGCAGTTCATCAGCAGATACAATACTGTAGGAGCGAGAGCATTTACTGTTTACATAGTGTGTAGATTGGTCACATTGTCATATCTGAGACCACTTATATGAAATGGACTATACTAACGCAAACATGAGTTATAAGTATTTGGCATATAAATTATATTTAGAGTTGCGTATTTCGAATATGTGGATTGTAGTGCTTATCCAGAAAATAACATCATATATCGGTAACATATAAATATGAGTCAATTAAAAATACTAGATGTGACGCTTACAAAATATTGCAAAGTCTTGCAAGTTTCTACGATACTACAACAAGCCAATCGGGAGACAGGTGGGGAGCTTCACTCCCTCGCCGATACACCTACACGTAAATTTGCTAAGATAGTAACAGTGGTTCACAGCTATTAAAAAGGGCCTGAAGCCAAGCTCAAACAAAAACACAACCCGTAGGCGGCTCAATGATTTGACCCAAGTCTGTCGGCCTGCAACTAGATTTACAAACACTCTTAACAAGTTATGACAGGCCTTTCGCAGGCAATGAGAGATCAGCAGTGGCAAGCTTCTAATTACACCTCTGTGTGCATTGTTGGCTCTTCCTGAGAGTTACAAGGAGTAGCTTTATTTTAAATCATCTGTGGAGGTGATCGCTCAGAAAGTGGCATTAACATAATAATGGGCAAATATGTGATAATATTTATGATTATATTTCTGAATTAAATTCACAATGAGAAGAGTTTCTACTAGAAAATATCCTCCTTGAATAACGATAAGCCTAAATGCTGGTTTTATTATTTGATGCTGTAATTCATTATTACTGAAATGTAAAGAGGATACATTTATCACGAGAGACTAGAAGTTATTTGTTGACTAGAATTAAAAACTATCATGTGAATTGGGATTCGTAAATAGAAAAGTTGTGGTTCCATTTGCCCGATCAGCTATTACTACAAAATCCTTAAGCCATAATTTCTAAAATTTAAACCCACATGTGCAAATTACATGCATGTTTTAAGAAATTCATGAAATTAACTCAAAATTGTGTATTTTTTATAGCAAAAATACGTTATTCATGCTAGCTCGATATGTCTAGCAAGACAGTAACAAACACCAGGCACTGGATGAACGGATAAAACAAAATTACAGCATAAGTTATCACTGTGTACTCTATCTATAGGTATAATTTGAAAGAAATACACGAAAAACTATATATTTACAATGCTCAAATACTGGGGAGATTTTTTTTTTAATTCTTCACCAGTTGGTGCTCATAATAAAAATACATTTAAAAATGAGGAACTATGGTATACCTACTGATTATGTGAAGAAGTGTAGGCTTATCCTAAATATGTAAATTCATATACTAGTTATTACTCTTGTTTTTGCAGAATTAAAAAAAAAATAACGGAGTAAAAATTTGCAAAATAAAAAACTTGTCTAGAATACGGAAGAAATCAACAACCAGTTATTTTCACCACAAACAGCTCTGTTTAATAATACACAATTATTTTCCAAGTTATAAATTTAAATTAATTAGAAAATAAGAAAATAACCACAATTAGACCAATCAGTAGTAAATACATATTTGAAACCTCTTGTATATTGAATCACGGAATGTTTTTAGGATATGATTACTGAACGCAAGAGCATTAGATAAAAATATGAATTACAGATAGTGCAACAAATTTTAACCATATTTACATTTCGCTATTGACGTACTTTCCAACTTTGCGAATAAATATGACACACGATCAGAGCACATTAAACCGCACTACGCCGCCGCCTTGTTGTACCGATCTCAAGTCACATTACACAGACTATCTCTCTGGAAGAAAACTCCGCGCTGGTGACTGCCCGACTAATGGTACAGCTTGCAGATGAGGGTTGGTTTATGGTTTTATGGCCCCTCTCTATGTGAGGACTGCACACAGCATAACAGAGATGGCACCCTACCCGCCCAAGTGCTTGCTTACTATTTGGTTTGTCCAGGGTGTCGGACATGGAAGTCAATCAGTGAATACTGATGTTCAGAATGTTTGATCACAAGGGTAGATTAACTTCAAGAATATATTTTCATTTCCACCTCGTGCGTGGGGCTCATCACGATGTAGGGTCCAGGGCCGAGTCTACCCACCTGCTTCCCCCCCCCCCCCTCCCTTTTCCTTGGACAGCTCTGTCCTTAAGACATTTACATTATTTAAATTAATATCAAGAAATGCAACTTATGTATAACATAATTATTTTAACCTATCTTAGTTTTTACTTTTGGACACTTGTATTTGTTATTACACTTGCGGATACCCAATGTATCTTATATTTAGTATTTGTTTTTAATTATTTAACTCTTTGCCTAGAAACTTTTATGATATATGCCCTACAGTGGCTTTACGTCGAAATACTTGTATTAATTGATTTAAATTTTTAGACATGGCTAAGATTTTCTTATTTTATTGCAACATATTTGACGCTGGCTAACAGCCAGCAGCGTTAAGACCATGAAGGTGCTCACCACTCACGTGACACAGGGGTACGCACGTGCACAAAGAGACCATCACCTGAACTTTCCCGTAACGGGATATTTATTTAAAGTGTAAACCATGTATTTTGTTTTATTTCAGGGTTCAAGTGTTTTAGAAATGTTAAAATTGTATGTTCCAAAAGTGTTGCACAATCTTTGGTTGAATTTCAAAACGTGCGCTGCGTGAAGAATAAGGACTTTATTATTCCAGCGTAAACGCCTCCATAAAGAACAATCAATGAACACAGAAAATTCACAACTTAAAAGTTTAGAATGATTATGTATGTAAATTATTTATGTGCCATTTCTTTTTGATATTAATAGTTCTATTCGGCGTGCATAGCACTTCCGCTTGTGTGAACCCCGTAGGCGGCCATGGTAGGTCCGCGCAACCCCTACCTCTGGGCAGTCCTTCAAGGAGAGCTGGCGAGGTAAGATGCTGTCATGTACGCACTTCAACTTGTGTTTGCACTGGGTTAGATTTCCGTAGCACTTTTAGTGTACCGGTTAACCTTTGCTTGCGTGCGTTTTTGCCATATATTCCCCAGAATTATGCTTCCAGTTAACTTAATACTTTGCAACCTTGTTGCTTTTGAGAACTTAAACGAGAGGAGGAGAAAATGTCGGAGAGGCCATGCGGCCCGTGCAACTTGTAAATCAGACGCCATCCGCCTACACCAAAGGCTTTTCATTGTAATTTCTGCGTGTAATATTAAGGGCTATATTTCTATGTATGTATTTAAGGGTATTTTTCATGTTTAATTGTGTTAGGGCGACATCGCCCATGGCCATGCGGTCAGATATCGCCAAGTCCGTATCTGTGCCATCCATGTGCTTTAAGGGTATATTTGTGTAATATCATGTGCGCTATAATTATTTCAGGGTTGTATGTAATATTTTATTCAGGGTTCTGTGTATTTCACGTGATTGATGCTTTTGTATGTATAACTACGCAGTCTTTTTCATGTTTGATTTTCCCGCCATCATGTGTGCTACAAGCCTCTAGATGCTTAAATCTTCAGGGGAATAATTTTCCCAATACTGCTAACATTTTGTCCGGTGATTATTTATAGTTTTTACAGAAAACTATTGCAATTCTACCTGCACCACATGGTCCGCTACGCATTGTATCCAGCGGCATCCGTGCCACCTAAACATACTTTCACGCATCTGTGTGTTTATTGTGCCCATTCATGTTATGTCCCATATTGTATCATCCTTATTTGTGTAATTTGTATGGTTACATTATTTCTGTCCTAGCTGGCTATGTGTAAAGACAGTCACCACACTCACCACGTGCTGGGAGACGAGTCCCGATGAGTCTGCGTTAGCGATGCCAAATAATTGCACGTGTTTAACGCTCATCTTGTAATTCTACGTGTCCTGTCTCCAGGAAAAATCTACAGTCCACCCTAGTGGCTGTAGACTTCTTTCCTTGTGAGGGATGTGTTTTCAAACACCCTGGAGAAATCGTCCATGTAGAAGTGCACTAGAAATTGCGAGCTGAGGGTAAGAGCTCAACGGAATTCACTAGACATGTCAGAGTTTTCAATCACTAACTCATTTTCTGGCATGACTTTGTATTTGGAAGGCAATAAATGGTATGTGACTCAGTGTAAGATGTGCGTTTACTTGTAGCATCAGAACAGCAAATCTCCCGCCTATTTTTCAGTGATTAAATGTTTAGTATTGATCAGTGTTTTGTAAAGACGCTCGAGTGAAACATACACACAGAATCCACGGCATCCCTGAGAACCCTGAGTCTCACAGTGTGGTGTCTTGGAAACACCGCTGGCGCCCATCTTCAGTAAGTAAATTGTGTCATTGTTCATCTCGTGTCTCACCCGACAGCATACATTTTTAGCATGGGTGTGTGGGGTACATAAGTTTAGTTGGTGGGAGGTGCTATATAATTGAACCCTTGCAACAAATTTTATCCATTAAGTTAAACTTTGCAAAATGTAACAACTTTATTAAAATTGTAACTTGTTAAAGGGATTGGCGGAGCATACACGCTTGGCATGCTAAAAAGAGGTGGGGAAAAACCCTAGCTTCTACCAATGTAATGCTTATGGTTGCAAGAAGGTAGGGAAAGATCAGCACCTCTGCCGTGTAATGCCATTACTTTTAGGGGAGGTTTATTATTTTACTTGGCTCGCAAGAGTTTGGGAGAGGCCGGCGCCTCAGTCAATGTAATGGTCCCATATGGGGGCCATCCAAGATAAGTGGGGGGAAGCATGCTCAAATGAATAACCCGTTTTAATGTACTACGTCATGTATTAAAATATATAAATGTACAGCGTTTACATTATGTTATATAATATTCTGTACATTAAGTTACATTAACTACTGTTATTTACGTCGGGGGATATCAATATATTATTTACTGTTTACATAGTTGCAGCAGTTAAATATTTATGGTTTACTTATTAATGTAAGCCACGTGCAGCTACCTACAGAATGTCTATAAGAAACTTGTTTGCACTATTGGGATGTCTTCACCTTAATGATGCCGAAGGCTGATCATCGTTGCGCTACGGCGTTCGGAACCCCTGTCGTCATCCCATTCTGCTCTGTCGACGGCTGGCTGTGGTAAGACTGCACTCGTTGCCCTCCCCCCTCCCTCCCAAGGCCCTAAATATGGCGCTTATTTCTAAAACACGGAACTGTTTTTAAAATGCCTCATTGCTCTTGTCCTCGCTCGTTGTGGTGCTCTGCTTCTGTAACAATTTTTTAAGTCTGGTAGGATTGAACGATAGCTTATGTTTCTCTGAAAAGAGAATAATTTCATGCATAATTATTTATTCTAACATACTTTAGGCTGGCTGAAAGGTGGTGCAGAAAGGTTGTAGAAGGTCTGCAGTTTAAGGTCATATAAAATTGATATCGTAGGGGTCAGAAATATATTTTGTCAGAGTTTTAGCTTGTTTGCACACACTTGTATTAATTATAGAGATTTAGGCAAGGTAGTAGGGGAGGTAAACTTTCTTATGAGGCAGGTGAATCAAATTATAACAAAGGGACCAGACACGTAAAACAATGCAATCACCTTATAATAATGAAATCTTAATTTACAACATCTGGACAAGTGTTTTGTGCATTTTTTGTAAGAATATAACTTTTATTAAGGGTAAAATTCACAAAGAAAATTTTTTAGGCATGCATATCATTGAGTGGTGGCATATTGGCCAATTTCACTATTATGTGAATTTACCATATGATGATCCATTGGCAATTAAAATTATATTATTTGACATATGACATAGTAATCAAGCATTAAAATGTTGGATAACACATAGACGTGTTTCATGGGTAGTAATTTCATGCTCATTGTTTGTGATAATTTTCTTCTGCAAATATAAATTCATATTTGATACAAGAATGCCAAACCCATCACACTTTTTTTTCCCCCCAGATCATTAGTGTAGTTGTTTAACTTTTCCCAAGCAAGCAAACACTAATACTTTTTGTAGCATTTCTTTCACTTCTGAAGAAAATTGCAGATATTTGGTACAAATAAGAGCTATTTTTTCCTAATACCAGAAAAATAAATTGTTTGATTTAAATGCCAGGCTAATTAATGGTTTAGGGTCCATCCATCAGGCCTTACCAAGCTCCCACCTTTGCTTTGTTTCAATCAACAGTGTGGAGTTAATCTTCTATAATCCTCACTAATCTTCTATAATCCTCACTGCTCTATTGATGGCGACCATCTTCTGTCGTATTTATGTTTACAGTTAATTGAGTTTGTTTTAGCAGCTTGTTGTCCCCCACTAATCTATGGAGGAAAGGGTTGATAATCCAGCTTTATAGAAACGGAATGTATAATTTTGAAATTAACTGTACAGAAACTAAGAATGGATCGCCATCATAACAAATTCTAAGCAGGTTGGATGCAACAGGCATGAAAACATGATGTTGAAGTGATGTAAATTTGAACCTGGGATTTGGATGGGAGAGTGAAGGTTGAGTCGGGCCTATCCAGACCTGCTTCAGTGCGGTAGGTATATGGTGGAGAGAGGTCCTATACACATTTATACATGACTGGTGTTGCTCTAATACCAGTACAGTTATTTTTCTAGCGAATGACAAACTAAATGGAAAATTTCGAAGATTAGAGGCCAAGAACATATAGCATAATCAAATATTGTGGAATTGATGTAACCCAAGATGGCAGTTCGAAGGGACCAAGTAATCGGCAGGCTACTAAATCTATGTGGAATGGCAGAGCATGAATACAATGTAAGATGGTGGGTGGGGCACAGGTGACTAAATCGTGGTGGCAAAATTAAGAAGGAATGATAGAAAATGAAAGGAAGGTTACTAAAAAAGAAAACTAAATCGAAGATGGGGAACATGACATGACAGAGCATGAGAGAATGTTTGTTTCGTCAGTTTGCGTGGTGGCGAAATCGAGAAATTAGCCCCACTTAGGTGATGAAAACAGAATCCAATATGGAGGGTGCTGACAGTCCCACTTGTACTTTAAAAAAACATAAACAAATATGGCTGTCGCCTGGTGGCTAATTCGCCAGTTTGCCTGGTTGGTAAATCGGTAATTAATATGCTAGTGCCACCTAGCTGTTGAGAATGTAAAAAAAATTACAAACAAAAATTCGAAGGACTGTACAAATGTGAAGGGGGGGGGGGGTGCAGGCCTGCCAACTAATTAACCAATTACAGTGTTAACACTGGAAAGGGAGTGGAATGTTAATACAATGTGGTTTATTGGAGGGCGCTCAGTCTTCTGCTGGACATGGTGCTGTGGAGGACCTCGAGAAATATAAGTTTTTAAAAATAATTTCTAATAATATTTTTCGTTAATTTTTTATAATTTCTTATAAGACCTTGAGGATTTTCGACAATTTTTAGGGTTCGAGGTCAAAGGTCACCAGGTCAAGCTCACCTGGATCCAAGATACTGACAGTATTCTGTAACGAAATATGCTCGCAGACTTTTATGAATTAATTAAATTTTTACCATTTTTTCTTGAGTTTTTGTTTTTAAGGTCATCTAAGGTCACGATTATCGGGTCAAGGTCATAGTCACTTGGGTCCAACATGGTGGTCGGGTGATGTCATAATATGGTAGCTGGTCGGTTCCAGTCCCTCATCACCTCTGTATGCCTGTAAAACCAATATGGCCGCCACTGCTGTGCCTTCGATAAGCGAGCCTCCCAATATCACCTGGATTGGCTGAAAATTGCCTTTCTGTGTCTCGTTTTCGCAGCTGGGAGGCTCGGTGCTTTTTTGAGGGAAAACGAGATTTTTTTTTTAAGGAAAAAAGGGAAATTCAGAGAGAAATTTAGTTGATTTTGACTGGAAAATGAGAATTTTTTTTAGGAAAAATGGCAACCGCCTGACCGGAATGACAGAGCAGAACATCTCCGATGCTCCGAGTCCCAGATCCGCCATAATTATTCTACTTATAGGCATAAGTAATCGCCCAGTCGTAAGACATGTTGTTTATTATATTTTACAAAGCAGGCAACGATTTACCTACCCTTTGGCAGCTCAGAATTGTTGAACGCCATCCCGAGTACGGTCTTGACAGTCGTAAGCAGACAGGGTTCTATATTTTATAGCCTATTCACGGTAAAGTGAGCACTTTTTGAAGTCCTCTCATTTGGAATAATAGTCAATAAATATATATCGTAGCCTTAGACGTTAAGTTTTGGGCCCGGTGAAGTATGTACACTGTGTTTATTACTTACGTAGCAATATTTATTTTAAAAAGGGCTGGAAGGATCAAAATTGTTAATAGAAAAAAAAAACTAGGTCCCCAAAAGTGTTCACTTTACCGTGAACGGTCTGTAGGAACTTTCGACTACAAAACACCACGACGAACCCACAACGTCTGTCGTGACAACATAATCATCTCGATAGTCACGTGCAAGTCAGGCTGGATGTGTGCCGCTCCAGGCGCTCTTATCGCACCGCGGTGACCCGTAGTTCGGAAACCGCCGACCTTGAGGGAAGGGGCGACACCATCCCTTCACCCCCACCACTGCACGATACTATAAAACACTCGTCCACACAGAGCGCTGTGCTAGTGGGGACGACACAACGTGTATTCAGCCGTGGAGGTTAGTGCCGGCGGCCGATATGTGAGAGGTTCGCGGTTAATTGAGCACTTTTAAAATTAACGTTAAAAAGATGTCACTGCTTGTACAAGCGTATCTCACTGAGCGACATGTAACCAGTCAAGTTCGTAACGATGGAGGGGAAAGTCGTTCCGTGTCTTAAAGTTTGAAGTTCTAGGTAAACATTTGTGAATGCTGAAATTATTTCTTTTTATTGCACCTACTGGCAATATTTAGTAAATTGGTAAAATATTTAGTTTTCTAATTACCAGTTTTACTTGACCGGCGCATGAATTTAGATATGGGGCTCCATGGAAATGTTGATTGTAAGTATGATGGAGGACTATATATGTATAGAATGTGCGTACATCTTGCGCACGAATTTTTTAAGTGCTCAGTTCGCCGTGAACAACTTAAGTTTAAGAATTTTCACTCGTTACCCTTTATTGCTACAGTGCAGACAATACAGTGAAACTCTTCAGTTTATTACGTATCATTTTCGATCCTCGAATGCGGCCATACGGTTATTCAAAATCGGAACTGTAAAAGTTTTTTTTTTTCTCTCTCGAAGTCCCTTAAGCTTCCATATTAACACCTGTCTGTCGATACAACATATTGTACTTCGCGTGGTGGAGCTCCGCATCCAATGTTGAGAAGCGAGGGAGCGATACGGGCGACACTAACACGCATGCTTAGTGCCTCATCGCTCCTACGCGCAAAGCGTACAGTGTTTTCGTCGTAACGCTGTACTGTGCAAATTAGATCTGTAACGGTGGGACTTTATTACACGCCATGAAAGCCCACAGAGTAAATTACGCCCGTGTGTTAGAGCATTTCTCTTGCCGCTTAAGGAAACTGGATAGGCAAGCTTTAAAAATACGATATTTGATCATTTTCATGAATGGTTTTTCTCAAAGAATACACTTAATATGACAAAATTAAAGTAGGGGCGTTGATAATATTTTATTTTTTATTTTTAAATCTTTCGTGGCAAAAATTCGTATTTGCAGAATATTTATTTACAGAGATGTGCGTATTCGCGCAAACGACTATTTTAAATCCTCCTAAAGGCCATTCACTTTAAAGTGAGCCCTTTTGAATGCCCTCTCATTTGGAACAAATCGGTAAGTGTGCTTTACTTTAGCCCTAGAAGTTAACTTCAGAGTGGGGTGGAATATACACACTGTGTTAAAAAGATAAAGTAACCAGACCCTCAAAAGTGCTAAATTTACAGTGGACGCCTATAACTGATTTTATTTTGCGCTCGTTATGAGGATGTTTTGTTGAATAATCCACCCGTATTAGGGAATTTAATCTGTACAGTTGGTCATTTTAATCAGTAATTACATTTCGATAGATTTTGTATTGCGCGAGAGAATGTTTTCACAAATATTATTCCATAATTGTGCGCAATTTTCCATAGTTATCAGTGTGTAACTCCGGTTTAATTTCTTAAGTTTTTTACGTGCGAAGCATTGCTAATAGTTTACTAGTTAACGTTTGTAAAACAGATGTATTTATGGGTTAAGAAGAATTATAAGCGTCATTTAATTTAGGAGAAATAAGCAACATTGTTTTCGAATCTCAGCTGTGTGCCGTGTTACAGCACGAAGGAACAGGAAATAGGAAAATTATCAGAAGCTGAGCAGGGACATTTGGACAAGTTTGACATTGCTTGCGTGTTTGACCAACAACGTTCAGTCTCATCACTGCTGTACACAGTTAAAATACTAATATACAGATTCAAAATACAATGTGGCAGATCTACATTATGCGCGTTATACAGCGACTCGGTGAATTCCTTGGTTTCGTTCGTGATCAAAAAGGAAATGTATGTTCATATTTTTGAATGTAGGTTGTCTGCGGACATTTTAACTCAAAACTTCACTTTTAAGTGGCGTTAGCTTTGCGTACTCGGCGAGGGAGGGTTTACAGTGCGCTAGTAGAATTGGTTCAGTCACGGCTAAATTCAGTCGGGCCAGTGTACAATTATTGCTACATGTATAAAAACCATAAATGGGCTAGTGTGCTAGTTTGTGAGACTGACGTGATGGTAGTAGTATCAAAGATTTTTTACAAACCAAATGCGTTATGAATTGCGTAAATATTGCTTCAGACAAATTGCAATTAAAAGGAACGTCTATTATTTTTCACAAATACAAACCATTAGTGCTATTTTTACTGGGAATGTTCTTTGATAAAGGCTGTTCACGATAGTGAGCACTTTTAAATTCAACATTAGAAAAAAGTCACTGCCCCTGTCTGTATATATTTTAACGGGCGCACTGAGTGACATGTCCCGGTAAAGTTGGTAACGATAAAGGGAAAGTTGCCCTAAATCTTAGCGTCAAATAAAATTTGTCTGGCAACCATTTGTGATAACTTAATTATTAATTCCGCTTTCTGTTTTTGTAATACATGGAAGTGTAAAAATCAGCATATCTGTACAATATTTACTTTCATAATAATTCCACAGTTTCATTTTACCGACATGTGTTCATGGTCTGACTTGTCCGATGTCTTTGTACATACTTGTACTCGAAAAAAGACCAAATGGATGCAATAAATAAAAGAAGACTCGGCATGAATAAAGAGATGGAGGCCCGTGGCAATGCTAGTTTTACACAAGGCAGACGAATGCGCAACGTGCACACAAGTAGATCTAAGGCAGGGCTTTCAAAAGTGCTCATTTTACCGTGAACAGATTTGAGGTGAATGTATTCATGAATGGCTCGCATCTAACTGTTAACCACAGTTATTTTTTTTAACTTATATTGGTCAAACTTAATTTATTATGAGAGTGCTTGTGTAGCAACTCAATCGTGCATAATCTCAGTGGGCTTGTTCAGTTTTGTTGTTGGAAGAGTTTTTCCGCATGCTGTTACCCAGAGTTGTAAATTTCAGTTTTTCTCGGAACCAACATGTTTTTATAAATGTACGTCGTTAATATTGCATAAAATTTAAAAGAAAAAAGCTTGTATGCTACTTAATTGCAAAATTGAATAACTATTCCCGAATTTTATTTGACGCGAGTACGCATAGTTTTTCCCCCCTGAAATTTATGTAATGGCTGGCTGACAAAAAACTCGTTATATGAAGGTTTTTGTGAGAAAATGTCGAACATTTAACAAAATCGAACTGGTAGTAGCGTGACCTCTTCTGTGTTCGTACGACCTTGAAACTTCATATTGCGCCAAAATTATGAACACTTCAGTTTACATTTTACAGAATGGTTCTACCAGCCCACAGCCAGTCTTCAGTATAGGCTATTCACAATAAAGTGAGCACTTTTGAAAGCTCTCTCATTTGGAATAATAATTAGACCTTAACTTCAGTGTGTGGTGGAATATACACAATGTTTATTATTTACGTGACTATTTATTTTAAAAAGGTGGTTAAAGGATAAGAAAATGACTGGAAGGAAAAAGTAACGCGGCTTCAAAAGCGCTCATTTTACAGTGAACAGCCAATACTGCAGTGCACGTTACAGGCTTCAGACAGCAAAACTTTGTCGCTTGGAATGTGGTACATGTGAACTACACGTGTAGGCGTATAGGCTGTTCACGGTAAAGTGAGCACTTTCGAGGCCCTAGTTACTTGTTCTTTTCAGACATTTTTTATACTTTAACCAACTATCTAAAGAAATATTGTCACATAGGCAATAAACTGAATGTTTATACTCCAGCGTACTCTAAAGTTAACGTCTAAGGCCAAAATAGATTTTTTGTGCCTATTCCAGATGAGGGCTTTCAAAAGTGCTCACTTTGCCTTGAATGGCTTATAGAAGCATGTATCGTGCATTTTTGGCGAGAGCGGGATTTGCGACGAGGGCGAAAAGTAGAACGCTCACAAACTCCCCGGCGTCTTGGGCGGGTACTGAGACTACTTCGTTGCGTGTAACACGTGCACGTAAGCCTGCATTGGAAAAGAAGTTTTGTGGTGACCAAAGAAAAATTATTGGCGACCACAAAATTCTTTTGTTAATATAGACCTGACGAAAGATGTTTTGGTGTTCCAGTGTTTAGTGGGAACTATAAAATGAAGTTTGTGGTCACCAATAAATTCAGTGTGTTTGTGGGCATTAGTGTATTCGTTAGTCGCAGCGAAGATGTTACGATTATAGCAGCAATACGGGTTAGCGTGGTTCACAAAGTTGTTTAGCGGGTTGTGGGCTTTGGTAGGTAGATAGGGTTTAACAACAATTGAACACTAAATTCAAAGTCTTCGTGAGTGGGATTCTAAACTTGGACCTCTAAACTGAGAGTTCAACGTGTCACCATTAAGCTACCTTGCTCTACTTAAAGGGCTATCTTAAACATGTGTATAAACATAAATCTAAAGGAGTGGCACACACTAGGCTTGCACACTTCACCTCGTGGAAAGTTAATTTTCTGAAATTCTTTACGTGTAACATTATTTTACGTACTTGGAATAAAGGGATTATATAATCCGTTAATAGGTAAAGAATATCCCTGGTGCAAAGAACAGAGCACAGACAAATTGGCGTTGTGGCCAGACGGGATCACTTCGAATATGCCAGAGCGCATGCGCAGAGTACAACTGATGTAGTTTTGCAATCGCAGCAAAATAGTTTACTGTGGATAACATGAATGCTGTTTGCTGGCAACTAAATATTTCTTGATAGCCGAAAAATGTTTTCCAATAAAGTATTTTAGTGAGCACTAACTAGCTTTCGTAACAGTCAATCTACATGTTATTGGGCACAATAATCTGTTTTTTTTTTTTACCAACAACAAAATTTCGCCTTGGGAAGCAACTATACAGTTCTTTTAGCCACTGACAAGTCTTTTCAGTGTGCTATATCTCGACTAGTGTGTGTCAATTATACTTGTTATGATTTTCACGTAACGTTTTTAATTTAATTTTATGAATTAGCCCTCGAGGAGAGCGCCTTATTTTAGTAGATAATTATTGGGGAGTAAATTTTAGGTGTCTGGCCCTACACTGTAAATAATTTTCTTGTTCACTTCCTGACCGGTAATCTAAGTTTTTAACCTATACACTGTATGGGAATACCACACATGAAGCTGCAGATATAGGCATGTTTAGCGTCGCTACCAATCAAAGTTGGTAATTTACCTACGCATTTGACTGTTTCCTGAGCAAATGTAGGAACGACACAATGAATGTATAGGGGAAATAATTTCGTAAGCTTATACGCTTTATAAACCAAAGTTAGGTGTAGGAGCGAAGATTATTCATCATTCGGTCAAGTGAGGTTTTGTAGTGCCAAATCAGTTAGTGGCCTGGCCCTTCCCTCCAACTAAATTAGGACTAAGCTCGTTGGAGGGTCATGGTAATCCGGCAAGGCCGCCGGAGGAAACTCGTAACGATAGGCATATTGGGTAGGTTCTTCATACTAGGAAGGAATAAATAGAATTCATGCAGTGTGTGTACCATGCACTGTTAGCAAGTGTGTGAAGGTGACAAATATGAATAGTTCGGGGGGGGGGGGGTGTGTTTCATAATCACTGTCAAAGAATCCTGTGCCCAGGCGGTTACCCGAGGGCGGGCGAGGTCTTCCTTCAGCTCGCTTACACTTTCTGCCATCGGGTGGGCAGCTTGATGTAGGCGTAGTTGATTGTCTTGATGTACGAGCGATGGTCAGCTGGCTGGTAAGTTCGCCTGTGAACCAGAGCGCACACGTCCAATGGGGTGGGGCTATAACATAGTTTCCCCCTCAACTGAAATCGGGCGCGAACGCGGCAGCCTGCTAACAGGCGCCAGTATCTGCAGTGCACCACACACATTACCAGAAGCTATTGATGGTCTGTCGGAGGTTGGGTATACGTAGCGCACCACACTGCCCTACGCGCTAAAGGCTGTTCACGATAAAGTGAGTATTTTTTAAATCAACCTTAGAAAAAGTCACTGCTCCTACATGCATATATTTTAATCGGGCGCACTGAGTGATGTGCCTAGCAAAGGAGATAGCGATGGAAAGTAGTTCCATGTCTGTAACACCAAATGAAAAGTGTCGGGTAACCATTTGTCATAACTGAAGTTATTTATTTCACTTTGTTTTTTTAATGCTCCGAAGTGTAAAAATGAGCAGCTTTGCAACATCTTTACTTTTTTAATAATTGCAGAGTTTTACCTGACCGATGCATGAATAGTGACGAGACCCATGCTAATGCTAACATAAGGCGGAAGAATATGCGACGCGAATACAAGTAGATCTTAAGCAGCGCTTTCAAAAGTGCTCATTTTACCCTGAAAAGCCTTTAATATCTTGTTTTTTCCTGGAATTACTTTAATCTTGACGATCTTCCGGATACCTTAATTCCAGGTAGGTTCGTCTCGTTGAGCCGGGTATAGTGGCCGGGCTAGTGATAAGGCGCGATTATTAAGAGGGCCTTTCACTCGGGATATGATTTGGTCTCGTGTATTTCCAACGTACCTCATGGTCATAGTTCCCCGGGGCAGAACCAAGGGGTTTGTGTTGGTGGCAGCAGACTGTAAACCTTTTTCTGCCAGATGTGTGTATTCGCAAAGGGAATGTTTACACTTTACTCCAACAGCTTGCCCTAAGAGCCTTGTTTTGTAGTATGTGTATGGGACGCATGTGGCTGCGTGTGAGACTACTGGCCTTACAAGTGGCGTGTATAGTGTGGTTCCTGTTTTGATCGTCAGTTTGTTCTGTAGGAGTTATATCTGCGCCAGGCAGCTTGTGGCCGGTGTACAAAGTTTAGTTGCTGCGTGCACTCTGTTAACATGAGTCAAGTATATCTCCTAGGTATCTATCTTGTTTTTGATAGTTATGACGTACCAAATGCCTGGACGTGTTCAAAGTTCAGAGCGACGAAGTCTCTCGTAAACGCCACGGACTCAGACTTGCCCACGTTTATTTTGAGGAGTCGAGTGGTAAACAAGTGTTCCATATCGTCCAATGTTATTTGCAATGGTGGCGTGCAGGGAGGAGGCATAGGATACTGTACCGTCGGCGTAGCAGGCTAGCTGTGTGCCCTACGAGTTGGGCATGTCTGAGATGTGAAAGTTAGCTCGGGGCGTACTGGCACCCCTGCTTGTATAGGGAGGGCGTCTCAGCAACTATGAAGTTTCGGTCGTTGAGGTAAGTGTAACAGGTGTGTGTGGCAGTCTGGCATGTCTGCGCTGTGTAGTTTGTAAAGAAAAGTCCTCGATTTCTAAGAACACAGCTGCCGTGTACTTGCGTTGACAAAGTCCTGTGTAATGCATTACACAATACGTACAAACTGTTGTTGCGGATTGTTTGCGGCGGAAACCAAACTGCTCATTGGGCAGAATAGTGTTTCTTTCAATTTGAAACTGTTTTCGCCTGAGAATGACTCGCGCAGAGTTTTTTGACAGTGCACCGAGTTGACTGATATGTGTGGTTTTGTTGTAGTAGATTTTCCCCAGGCTTGGGGAATGGATGGCCTGGGCACTTTCACAGCAAAGGAAAGTAATGTCTGAGCATTATGCCATTGATACTCTGATAATGCATCGTGAGTGGACAGGACAATGAGTTTCAATAAAACTGCTTGTATTTCGTCATATCTCGAGGCAGTCTTATACTAGACGTGTCTAACACAGTTTTATCGTACGCAACGCACTGTTGGTTGTAGCATCGAGTTGGAAGCTACGAATGGCGCGTGTGTATCATTTGGCCGGACGTGGGTAGATTTAGAAAATGGACAATTCAAACGTTCATGAATTTTTCAGAGATAAATCAATGCATCTGGGAGTGTGTGCAATGGCGGGTTGATGTATATATCCGTGCTGATGGCCATTTAAAAAATTTCCTCCAAGTCTGTTATGTGCTGTCGATAAGCTTTCACACGTGTAATAGATTTCTGCGCAGCTCCTAATGTTCTGATGTGCAGTGTCGTGATATGTGGTGCTGTGTACCATGCACACGATAGCTGTGATGGAATTCCACACACATATCCAGTCCGCGGGCCATACAATGTAGGCACGTTATGTAATGGGAGCTGTAGTAAAGAAACGAAGCGTTTCCGGACCTATGTTCGTATAACATTTTTTATTCACGTGGGGATTGTTTCCTCGGAGTAGTGACATATACTTCACAACATACTGTGTTTATGTATATATTTGTTTATTTGCAATATAAAGGTACCGTTACTGTTGTATTCTCTAGTCTCGTGAAGTATTGGCTAGACTGCCAGTACACTATTTCCCAAACGCGTTGTAACGCTGTCAAAGCCCTAGGTATGTGGATTTGTACCACATTCCACGCTAGGCTAACGAACGATCTCTAACAGTATAAACTTGCTGCACGGGATGTCCTTGAAAGCTTCTTCCGGATGCGAGCCGAGTTTCCTAACTTAAGATAAGAACAAGTTGTTCAGTGTCTAAATGCGGGTGTTTGTGCTCCTCGCTGGAAATTCGTGTTCAAGGAAGCCCTTTATTCAGTGACGCGGGGAAAAATATTTATAAATATGAATCTGAATTCTAGTCGGCGCTATAAGAGTTTTAAATTTTTGGGGATGAGAAAGTCTCCAGCAGGGGAAAAAAGTATTTTGGGTTCGGTTTCCTTTTTTAGTTTGAGTGTATTTGTCTTGCATATGCTTATGAAATGCAGTCTTCAACTAAAGTTATTGCGTTCTTGCGTAGAGGGGGCCGGATCAGTAATGGCTAGTTATGCTCATTCTCAGGCTGAAGTGGTTCAAGCCCCATAACTGGGTTGCCTCGTCTCCACCTTTGGTCTTTGAGCTTAACTCTGCGATGCAAAACTTTCACTTTTTATTGGTTAAGAAAGAAATTTCCCGGCACGTTCGCATTAAGTTTGGTCTATCCTTTTTGGTGGTGTTTGTAGTTCTCCGTCGCTAAAAGTCACATTTATGTATAGGCTATTCACGGTAAAGTGAGAACTTTCTGAAGCTATCTCATTTGGAATGTAGTCAATATGTTGTATATTTTGCTTTAGCCATTGACGTCAAGTTTAGTCTGGTGAAATGCATACTGTGATTATTACTTACATGGAAATATTTTTTATAAAGTAGTCGATGGATAAAAAATAGCTGATAGGAAAAACGTTAACAAGGGCCTCAAAGTGTTCAATTTACCGTGAACAGCCTATACCTACAGCACATGTACCTACACGCACAGACGCGCGCGTGCACGTTAGCAATAAGTTGGAAGGTTGTGATTTTTGGAATTAAGTTTTTTTGAAGAAGCTAATGCCTAAGCGCACAAAACAATATTCCGTAAATGCTGCATCAAGTCACGTGGCAGTAGTTTACAAGTTTGATAGTTTCCTATAAAAATAAGTCTGTAAAAGCTCTAAAGAATTCTGCTCATAAGTTTACTTAATGCGCGTTTAACATATTGCAACGAGTGGCAAGGGATCAGAAGAAATTAAATAAATGTAGGATGTGTGCAGTTATGTATCTGCTTTAGTTTTGCGTTGTGTCTCTTAACTTATATGTTCAGGCCTCCTAATTTGAAGTATAGGTGATGAAGTGATTGTGATACAGACAAAGAACATTGCTAATTCAGCTCCATTGCTATGGGAGTGGAGAATTAAGACGATGTTTAATACCACTTCAGCGCGAGATGTCAATCTGCAGTAGGCACAGGTACATGCCAGTGGGGCTGCTAAGATTGACCAGTTCGTTGCTACAACGTGGGTGGTGCCAGACGCGCGTAAGCATTGTTTACGCATATCTTCATTTGGATAAATTAATTTCCTTGCATTCTTTACCAAGGTACGGCTCTAGCCTCCCACTACTGACGTATGGTCGGAGGTAATCTTAGTTCGGCTGATTGTGGTAGGTAGAGCTGAGCTGATTGTATTGAGTTCTGCCGGAATATGTAGCGAGTCTGGTGACCGTATGGTAGTGACCCCAAAGTTTAAGATATCGAAATGACCACTGTGAATCGAAACGGCGTGAAAACAGTAATATGGGAGAGTTGGCCACTCGTAGTAGCCCATTCAAAAGTACCTTGCAAGACTAACCTGACGTGGACAGATGTGCACTGTTGAAAGATTTCTCATTTTACGAAAAAAGTATCAAATTTTTTTAGAAAACTCCCTGTAAAATTATGAACACGTAACTTTTTTCGAAAATGAACTTCCCGTAAATGTCGCAGAACTTTCCGTGACTTCACGGAACCTCTCCGTAAATTTGGTAGCAAGTTTTTCGGCATTTCCAGTTTTCATAAAGGAATCGCGGAAAAAATAACTTTGTTTCCAAAATATTCACATAAATACCTCTTTAGTTTTATAGTAGCGAGTGTTGCCTACTACAAAAGGTGCTTGATGTTACGTTTCGACATTTTAAGGAATAAATATTTCTAGCTACAGTGGCGAAAAGAGCTTCGTGTTGGCTCGACACTGTTCGTTCGCGAAACCCGAAGAATAAAAAATACGGAGACGTTCCATGTCTTGCATTTCCGGAGCTCTGCCCAGTTTTCAGGCATTGCGGATCGCCGTATATGGACTGTAAATTTTCTTTAAAACTAGAGTAGATAATATGGAAGTAGTAGTGTGAGGAAGGGTGCTGAGGGCTGAGAGTATGTTTGCAGGCGGTGCTTTTACTCGACGCAGACACACGTGATGGCCAGCAGCAGGGGGTACACCAGCCTCAACAAGCAAGTGGCCCTCGCGGAGAGCGCCGCGGTAAGTTCTCCCTCCCTCCAGGGTTCACGCTACTTCTTCAGCATACACTTCTTGTACGATACCAGCCCAATGTACATGGTCTCTGCTCGGGCTTCCATTAGTATTGGTGAAAATGTGAAATTAGGGGCAGTAGGTCTGTAGCGTATCGCGTTATTCTGGAATACCAAGTGCGAACAAGTTTCGCATTAAGGAGTTTATCATCCGAAAGCTTTAAATTGCAGTTTTTTGTATGTTTTTGTCTGTTGCCCACTTAAGCAACATAAAATTTCTGATGTGTTTTTGTACAGTTACATAATTTGAAGAATGGGTCCTTTCAGTTTATAGTTGTTTTCCGCATGATCCTAGAGACCGAGAGATATGTAGAGGTAGAATGGTGGGTGTAGAGAAAGGTAGATAATAAAATCAATATTTGGCCCACGTCTGCTTGAAGGTAGAAAATATATTTTAGGAAGTAACGTTATCTTATATATTTAAAATGGAATATGTTTCTCCTAGCTTATGTTTTATGCCTTTGTTAGTTTTGTTTCCCTTTCAGGAAATATTTTTGCAGTACTTGTGATTACAATGGTTACACAGTACCTTGGGTATTAGTGTGCTGGTATTCGTGTCAAGTTTGGGGCGAGTAGAGCACGCACGCAGGTCACTTCTGGACCACTAGACGAATGAGGTCTGGATAGAGCAGCTAATTTTCATAATTGCCTAATTTACATATTTATCGATTAATAAATCTGATTAATTAGCAATTAATTGATTAATTAAATAATTGTGTGATAAAATCTCTTTGATAGAATTTGTTTCATCCAATTTCTCTCACTATTTTTATTTTACTTTTTATTTTAATTGGTGCTGAAAGGGTTGTCAAGTGTGATATTGGCGGAGCAACATCAGTGTCATTTGACGTCCTGGAGCTGACTGAAATAGGGGTGGGTTGTCATTGCTTATATAGGTGGTGTTGGTGGAAGAGTGGTATAAGGAACATCTATTTTTTTTTGTTTGTGACTGATATGCGAATAATGGGAGCAGGGCTTCATGTGACTAATGGAACATTCGTCCAGGTCGCTTTCGGGAGGCATACTAAGGATTTAGTTGAAATGTTTTCGGCGAAGCAAATATTTTTTAAACGAAAAGACTGTTTACCTTCAAATATCCAAACAACGGTCTACTAATTAATTTATGCAATTACTAACCATGTTCACTCCTCGAATAGAATAAAAGTAACTGTTGTCCACTTTAATCACATGACATTAAACCGACAGAACCAAACACGTATTCATGCGATTATGGAATGAAATTGATATTAATATCGTAGCTACAAACCGAAATATAATGCAAACTAACTGAATTCATTAAGTTAATCAATCACATATGAACCAGGGTAACATAAAAACAAAAGGTTTTCAATCACTCGCCAGCACTACAGGTGTCATAAACCCCCCTCCACCTAATTTAATCCCCGCCCAACAAAAGTACAAATACACAGTCGCACTGAAATACTGATATAAATACTTGCTTTATTCTGCCCCTAAGCAGCTCTCAAGATCAATATTAAACATATCAAAACACCTAACACACACAGAAATACAGGTTAAACCAGACTAATCTTCCACATTTCACCCAACGCCTTACAAAAATGATTGATTACACTAAGAAATTAATTTAACTTGCCTCAAACGTGCAGAGCCAATTTCGGGGCCAAGTGAGGTGCTACGTGAGATGCCAATTGCGGTGAAAATTGCAGTACTAGTGTGATGTGATTAAGGAGCAAGGTGTGGAGAATGTGGAGCAAGTGCATGCGGATGTGGAGGATGAGGAGCAGGTATAGACTTAGTCTTACAAACTTTATAATATCTCTTTAAAGTTTTGTTGTAAAATCCCACATCATAAAAATTTTGTGTATACCAGCCATTTCAGCACATATTTGAAGAATGCCATCTCTCCACAACACACAAATGTGTTGATTCAGAGCTGTAGTAATTTTTGTATGTTTAAAAGTTTTTTAAGTGATACTAGAAATTTTTCGAATGTTAAGATAAAACTTGTTATAACCTGTTGAAATTAATATTTTGGTTTGTTATGACAAGTCGATGATGGCTAGCTATGTGGAGCGAGGCTCTCCTCCTAAACATTCCTCAGCCTTGCTCTGCGAGCACGAGTCCGTATACCTGTACTTCTCCCAAACCACTTTCCTCTTCAGACTGCTTTGTCCTGTCTCACCATTGTGTTTCAAGTTCAGCTAGGCTTTCTCGAGATTCTCCCTCATTCCTCTCCCTTCAGAGTTCATTCATTTCTCGACCATTTCCCTCCTCTTTTTAATTTTCATACTTGTTGGTGTCCACATCTTGTAAAAACAATAAATATTGTATCTCAACTCGCCCACAAATACTCAAACTATTAAATAAAAAGTCGCATAATTTCCTTCATCCTTAAAACTATATTTACAAACTTTACAACAAATTACACAAACACTTTAAAAAACTATTACAATCCTCTACAAAAAACTATTGCCAAACATTCCTTAAAATTGTACTTGCATCTTATTACTATATTTTAAATCACTTAAAATATATACAAAAATCTTTATGCACATATTAAAATTATATAATCATTCACACACATTAATTCGCACATTAAAAATTATTTACATTAATTAAAACTAAAATCTATACAATATTTACAAAAATTAATGGTGCTTTGTTGCAGTGTCCATTGCAGCCCTTTGTTTGAGCATTTGCTATATTATTTACAGATGTCTCACCCGGTAAATGTTGCAGAGCGCAACCACACCCCAACACCTACGATGACTCCACACAAACATACTACTTCATAGACTTAAAAATTCGTATATGATATGATCCCACACTGCAAAGATGATTCTGTAGAGCAATTCCTGCATGGCATAAAGGAACACAGGGATATTGTGGCGATGTTGTAGAATAACAGTGTATTTTCTGAAGAGATACTTGGTATGAAGCTCTGCACTTAAAGCAAATGGTAGATTTGATGACGGCTGCAGTGCAGATTGCGGTGCTACGTGCATATCAGGGTGTGGTGTTGGGTGCGATTCTGGCAGTTGTAGTGGTGTAGATGAGACCTGTGTTTAATGTGGTGCTGAAACTAAATTGTTGGGGGGGGGGGGGGGGGAAGTTTACATCTGGATCTTATAGTGCCCCCAGGGTAAAGTAGATACTCCATCCGGCTCAATGAAACACTTATCTAAACCTGATAACACAACTTTGGTCACGCATTCGGTGTAAACTTCGTGACTACGTGAACTGAACTGGTATTGGGTTCCCAGAACCTTGGTACAAAAGTCGAGGCAATCTCGATAATCTTCATAACAGGGTGATTGAAATACATTAGGCTTTACATCCTTTGCCTTGTGTTTATACACTGCTCATTTGAAACAGTGTATGTGTAAAGCTTGGGACATAAACCTACAAAGTGTGTGATGTGGCCGGCACATTCATCCTTCATCACTCCGGTATGGCCTTTGTTCTTTTGTGAGAATCCTTGTGGGTTAGCGAGCACATAGTTGAGTTTCAAACCACGCCTTTAAATCTGGAGTAATTACTTCATAAACATCTCTACAGGCAATTTCACATATTAGGCTATTGATATTGCAGTATATAAGGTGCAAGGCTGGCGGAGGAAATTTCTGATTTACTGGTAAAGAAATTCATACAGGGTTAATTTGGAATGATCTAGAATGGCAACACCATCCTACAAAGGTTTGCTAAACGTAGGAGCTCTGACATTTCGATAAGTAAAACATTCTCATCAATGATCTTCCATGCCTGGAATATGACGCCCTATTAGTTCTGCAGCCCCATAGATCGTCGTACCTGGTAACTATTTGTCCCTTTCCCAGCTGACATTCTGTAAATTTTTTCCATACCTTGCATTATTCATTAGCTTAAACTATTTCTGTCGTTCACAGCCTGGGCACATTTTTCAATGTTAAACTCGACATACGGAGCCATCCAAGCCTTCTGCTCAAAGGGCAAAATGCGATGGAACAGTAAAGTAGGACTCCATACATAAGGTACTGCCTCAGTGTTATCCTGTGAGTAACACAATTTTTCCGTGGCGAGAGACTCAAAAGAAGTTTTTCATGAGAGCCGTTCGGAGGTATGCCATTTACTGGAGCCAAAGGCAGATCGGATAGCACATCGTGGCATTTGTCTGGAAATGACAAATCCACTTCCTTGAAAAAGCAAGTGTCCCCATTATTCAGTGGGCATGAGCATAATCGTCTCTAACGCTCTTTGCCTTTCATGACCTGAAATGCATCCTTTGGTGGGAGTGACATGCACATCAGACTGTCTTTGGACTTAAATCATAAGGAAACACTCCCTTTCTTTTTGCCAATTCAAATTGGGTGTTGTCTGGAAACATCGAGCAGGTGATGCTCAATTGTGCAGTTTTCAAATTACCTGCCAAAGTTTCCAATGAGGCGCTCGTGAACTGAAAAGAATCCATGAAACATAACTTGAAAGATTGAACCTTTCCTTTTGAGTTAACCCCATTGGGACTACATTTGGTGATGGACTGGTACTTTTCAAGGGTCATTCCAATCACCTCGATTCTACCTGGGTTTTAGATTACTACGTTTCTGTCTGGTTTTGTTGCGACTTTCAGCCAATGGCTTTAGGAGAAAGTGAGCATCATAGTTATGCAGGTTATGAAAGATGGCGACAAGTTGTTTCTTGGCCAGTCTGAAATTCAAATTGCATTTATTATATGTGTGGCGTTTGATTCCCCGGTCAGATGGTCATGGTCGACCACAGTATCTGTACAGTTCCTTCTTACAAATATGACCATTTTTTTTAGCATCAGCAGGGTTTTTTGGTCTCATTGGAACAGTTGCACTGTATATTCCTGAAACTCACTTTATCAATTCAACCAATTTAGCTACCAACTGGCTCGTACAATAGTCGCCCACAAACTCAAAGTAGTTAGATAATGCTGGATTGTACGAACAAACCAACAAAATTCTACAAGCATATGGAACATGTTGGTTGATGCTATTTGTATTACTCGTGTTATCATTGGGGAGGCAAGTGGACAAGGGTTTAAAATGTGTGTGTCGCAATAGGCGATGAAACCCAATCTTTGCTGTAACCCTGAAATTTCAAGTACTTGTCATCCCCAGTAGGGAAAGTACTGCGAACAGCCTTATGTTGCTGAGATCATTATGGTTTGCGATTTTGTCCTCACTACTAAAGTGTATTGGAAACAATGATTGCAAACAAGTTTCCTATTTTAGTTTTTATTTAACTGGCTATTAAGCAGCCTTGCCAAACTTTTACTGGAAACAAAATACAAATTGGAATCATTACCACACACACAGGTTGTCAATACATTTACATAAAGTTCGTCGTACAGGAGAAATGTGCATTGTTGCCTTGCTTATCGAAAGTTTCGTCAATATTACTATTTTTGTCTACTGCACAGTACACATTAATAGAAATATCATTGTTCTTCTTGAACTTTCGAATATCGTGCAACACTACAGGATCAAACGGACTTTCAGCATCCAAAACCTCGTTAGGATTTGTATATGAGGTCACAGTCGACATGTTGTGCAGCAGGAAACAAAGCTGATATAATGGTGTAATGGAAACACATTCCCTCAGGACACTGCAAACCAATGCAAGCTTTCCTATTGGCAATGAACTTGGGGAGCATAGTGTGAGCAGCATAGACTGTGATTGATCTAAACTGAAATATGTTAACATCCATATGCAGAATTAGAAGAGGACTCCAACCGCTACAACAAGCACTAAATTCCTCTGGCTGGTTTGTGAGGTAAGGCTTAATCATTTAGTCGTAGATTTTACCTACATCGGTTGAATGCAAGATGGGTGGTGATTTACTTTAAAAGTAAAATATCTGAATAGCACCTTCCTGAGCCAAAAAGCAATTTCAAGAATTTAACAGCTATGGTGACACTAAGTGTTATTGGCCAGGATGATGCCATTGTTAACTTTAACACACGGACCCTGCACCTTGTAAAAAATCTTGCAAAATCCATGTCAGTATTAGCTTGATCATTAACCTTGCATGCATCACTCAATCTACCCTCGAACACAGTGGCCAATAGCCGATACCTCAAGTCAGGCAATGAAGCTTCCACTGAGTTAGAGGAATCGGAAAAAGAATTATTTTCAGTTTCCATAGATGAAGTCTCTGACTCGAAAGTTGGCTCTGAGACAGACGAGGTACTATCCGAATCACTCGAATTTTCAGTGTCTAATAGGAACAAATCATCTAACAGGAGATCAATATTTCGGTGTTTGGGGGAAACTGCCATATCCCGATCTGTTGCAGCTGATGGTCTTTCTGTGTGTGAATCAGTGCTAGATTCACTCAAGAATAAATCATCCAATAACAAATCGAAACACCACAGTTTAGGTGAAACCATGCCCTGGTAGCTTGTAATAGGCACTCTTTTTGCTATCGGATCATATTTTGGATCGCTAACGAAAAGATTGTCAAACGAACTAGCTAAATTTTGACACTTACCCTTGCTCATTGTCAATCAAATTTTTGTTTCTTGGATACAATAATTTCAGCACTACATAAAATATAGTGTTGCATAGTGCTGATAGAGGAAAAACATTATTATAATGTCTTGCCAGGAAGTTGTGTTTTACCTGTAAATGTTTATTAGTGGTACAAACATTTGTTGAGGGGAAAATGTTATAAAACAGACAATGCAGTATATACTCCTTTCAATCCTTGAAATGTCTGTTTTAAATCGGGTTAAAAAAATAATTTTAATGAGGTCCATTCTGTGTTTGAAAACCAGCAAACGACAGAGCTTACGTCCTGCAGTGCGCTGAACCATGTCGGAGCAGTTCTTGTTTACAAAATACTGTAACTGGGAGTTGAGAGAAGCGAGTAGAGGTAGCATTGTGGGTGGAGCGATGGCGCGCACAGCAAGCTGAGGGAGGTGCATAGAGGCAAGAGTGCAGGACGAGGGAGAGAGCAGTATGAGCTGCGTTAAAGATGAGAACTCTGAGGGATGCATGCCGGGGGCGAGGGAGTGAGCGAGCTTGGGCATCTAGCACCATGTATCTGTTACTGTCCTCTTCCTCTGCCCCGGTCTACGTGATCTTTTGCCACTGCACATGCGTGCTTCCCCCGCAATCCCCCTTTCTCTTTGCAGCCGCCGAAGTCTACGTCGAGCGCCACTCCAAAAGTTGTGGCTTCCACTTCCCCATCCCCTTTTGAGACTCTGCAGACAAGGCAGCACAGCAAAGCAGATCACTCGTTGTGTGACAGTTATCTCTTTACTACATAGCAAGGCCCTTCGCGCACTGTTCTAATACAGCTGCCAGCCTAGCCTTCCGCACTATCCTTCACAGCATGCTTCGTAACAGACAATCTATGTTAACAATGCATTTAATACTTCTACCCATCACCCTTGTGTTGTATTTAAGCAAGTCATTGAACTCTATTTGTTCAAGACAAAACTTTTAATTATTAATTTTAAAAATTGTGAAATGCTAGCCACTGTAAAAAGTTAAGTATTTGTCACTGTTAAACGTAGACGACACTGTTAAAACTTTTTTATAAATTTAGTAACGATTTTAATCTAAAACGTTTTAGCGAGGGGAATTATTCTATTAAACTCTAAAACTAAAATTTTAAAGCACTTGTTTAAATTTTAAACATTCTTAAAAATTAATAAAATTTCAAAATTAAAACATTGTATACTTTTACAACTAAATAACATACTTAGCTTCCTACCCAACCTATTTTCATTCAGTCATGTCTCCAAACAAATCATTCAAAATAAAGAATAGGGCAGGGCTATGTACCCTCCGAAAGCTAGGTGCATAGAGCTCAGCTCCCTCTTATTTTTTCTCTTCCATAATTCACACCCAAGCAAATGTCTATCCACCCAGATTGTCCCGAACTCCGTAAAACTTGCATAATTATTTTTAAAACTCTCAAATATACATTAAGAACCCACGTAGAATCACTTAAAACACCTTTCCCTGCACTCACACTCGCAGTCATGCACCTACTTGATACATTTTTGAAAAAAGTTAAGCTAAAAATTCCTACCCAACCTATTTTCATACATTCCACAATCCTTAAGTTCACTTATGTCCATTCGTTCATGATTGTCATCCTTCACCAAACAACTCATTCAGAACATACATGGGCAGGGCTGTGCGCCCTGTGCATGGTTTGGCATACTTCCCAAATTTTTTCTATGTTCCATACTTCACACCACAGCACACGTTGACTCATCTGCCTAGAATATATTAAAAATTTATAAAACTAGCAAAATTATAAATATTTTGACAAACCCAAAGAAAATTTAAGTGGTTTGTGAAGAAATTTTAAGTGATTTACGAAAAACCAGATAAAATTCTAAAGATATAAAAATATTCCGAAACAGATTTTAAATGCACAGGGCAAAAATTATTTTAAATACTCCTGGTTAAAACTCTCAACAACTATAAAATATTTTTAAAATATTTACACGGCAATTAAATATAATTCGTTAAACAAGCCAAAAGTTATTAAAATTATAACGCGATATCAAACTGTGTTAAAAAGCCCTAAATGTTAACTCTAAAAGTCTGCTAGCAAATGTGGTAGGGGAGACCTGAACCCCATTAAGCAGCTGAGACCCGCATTTTCTGAATTTTCTCATTCATATAATTATATTGAGTTGGTACTGCATGTGAAATATGCATATTTCTTCGGTATTAGCGATTACATTTAATTAGAATTGCGTAATTGTTTAGTTTTCGTACAGATTTCTTTTGCAATAAGATTCCGGATCACAATAGGCTTTGTAATGAATTAGTTTTCCATTCTGAATAACAATTAATTGTGATTTTAATTATATAACTTATCAAACATTGCATACATATGCATCGGTGTACAGTCTATTATTCCAGGAGGGAATTTTGAGTAATGTTTGACACATAATTATATTAACCATGCCTAACCCGGAACCCCGCACTATAGCATAATCTGACTTCACCACTGAGTTTGACAATGTAACTCGATTATTTTTATGTATTTGTGTTGGAAATTATTTATTAAAAATAATATGTGCATGTTAAAACTGTTTTAATGGTGTTGGGCCGGATCGTCATGAGCGGGGAAGACAGGCAGTTTGGGATAGGTAAAAGACTTGGTAGCTGTATGCCTAGGGAGAGATAGACAAAAATTCTCACTTCCCAGCTCTGCGCTCGTGCTGTTTGCACAGAAGTGTTTCTTTGAAATGCAACAAAATATTATTTTTTCTAGATATACTATTTCTATAAAAGTGTTTCACATGTGGTTTGCCTTCAGTTATTTTTTTATATACTGGAGTCTATTGGAGTTTTTCAAATTAAGCATTATTCTGCATTTTAGGGAGTATTTCTTGATTCTTAGTTTTTGCAGTGACTGAAGCTTGGAGATCTAAAGTTTGTTGTGTGTGCTTTGGTTGCTCCCCAAGATATTTTTTATATTTAGTTGGCTTATCTTATAGTTGGTATTTGTGTGTGTGGGTTGAGAGAGGGATTCTCTGTCCAACTGTTTAACATTGCTTGAAAGTCAAGTGTGCGCAGGGTTCACTCTGAAACCTCGAATGCAAAGTGCTAGAAATTATTCCTTCTTAAATAGTATACGGATCCTAAATGGCCGCCATTTTATTTGAAGTTTGCTTAAAATAGGTGGTTCTAGAAAATTTATTGAAATATCATTGATTTTGAAATTTTAAAGCTCATTTCAGGCTGGAATCGCCGTGTTTTGGTAATATTTTGTAGAAACATAGTATTATTTAAATATATATTTGTCCAAGTATATGCCTTTCTGATATATTTGGATGAAATCATTTGTAAAAAAAAGATATTAGAAACAGAATGTGTTTCATAGAGAGATCTAGATGTAGAAATGTATTTTAGAAAGTATATACATTAGTTTATCATAGCTCCCAATATCCTATCAAGGTTCGAAATGTTTAAAATACGGTTTCTTGTTGAAAGATTGGAATGTAAAACTCAGATTCGAATTGAAATTGTTTAAATTTCCAATGTAAATGTAATGTTTTTAAATAAATATTCGCCTAAATATATACATTTCTGGTATAAATAGTGTACCGATAATCTTAGTTGCGCGCATTTATAAAATCATATTTAATTTTTGTGTATACGAAGGTTAGTTTAAAACTTGTAATTTTGTAAAGAAATCTAGACTCAAAAACTTATAAAGGTTTTAGTTTTTATAGCAAAATTTAAGTTATAAACTGCTTCAACATTTAGTGAAATCAGGCTGTTTCCTACCAAGTGGAAAATACTGGCAAAAACTAATTAAGTCCGGGACGGTTTTAACCTGGAATTTACAAGTACTTTCCACACAGTGGGGAAAAACTGCGCGAACCCTGAAAAGAGAGGCTTTTCAAAAGTGCTCATTTTACCGTGAGCAGCCTATACCTATTATACGCACCTACACACTCCCTAGATGGCTCGAGAAACAGAGGCCCGCCTACCTCGAGATGATTCCGCAGACCAGCGCCACACCTATCTTGAAGGCGTGAGATATTGTGCTATGCTCTTTGTCCCTGCTATCTAGTGGGAGCGCGTCGGAGGAGTTGGGTGAATCCGCAAAAATGTTTGGTCCCGGGAGAGGTTAGTTTAACCCTAGCAGCAGAGCTGGCTGCAAGGCATGGAGCAGTGATGCCGTATCCTACACTAATTTTCTCACGTGTTCGGATAGTTATTAGGTTTGATTGATTGAAACTTTCTTACTATTCATTTTCGTGTGATAGGCTAGTCGGAGCGATAGGGATGGTGGCGTACGACTGAAAATGTTTTTGTATAATTGCTGCTTGTCGACTCGTAACACTTTTTGTAAGAGTAGGATTCCTTGTGTTTTTAACGTGTGGCGAGAGCGAAGAGATTTTCTTAGATAGTTGCATTAGGTTAAACGTAATTTGCATGCGTGCGGTTAAATTATATCGTGAGTTTTAATAGAATACGCAAGGTTTGGCTCTGTCGATTTGTTAAGTGATTAGAGTGGAGATGAGTTTGTGGAAGATAGTTTCTCTGGTTTAACCTGTATTTCTTTGCATATTAGGTGTTCGTGCGTTTCGAGGTTTAGAATATTGGTCGTGAGCTGTTGAGTGGCGGAATAAAGTACGTATTTATATTAGTGTTTCAGTGTGACTTCGTGTATGTGCACTTCTGTTGGGAGGGGATTAAATTAGGGGGAGGTTTGACACCTGGAGTGCGGAGTTTTTTTAAATGAAAATTTTTTTTTTTAGGTTAGCTTGGTTCGTATGTGATAAATTTATTGAATTCAGTTTGCATTATGTTTCGTTTTTAGCTACGATATTAATGTGAATTTCATTCCGTAATCGCATGAATACGTGTTTGGTTCTGTTAGTTTGTTAATCGCACGATTAGTCTCTTGGTCAATCGGGTTAGAGATTAAAGTAACTTTATAATGATTCGTACTTATTTCAGTTGGGAATTTGAAAGCAAATTGTCTTTTCGTTTAAAAAATATATGCTTCGCCGAAAACATTTCTCCCACATGCATCTTCAGTATGCATCCAAAGAGCGACCTGGATGGACGTTCCATTAGTCTTAACTGCTCATTCCTCGACACATTCGACCTGGACGGACGTGTAGCCCTGCTCATTATTCTATCAGTCGCAAACACAAAAAAAAGTTCCTTGTATATCTCTTCCATCAACATATACCTATATAAGCAATGACAACCCACCCCCCTGTTAAGTCGGTTCCAGGACTTTAGAGGATATATCGATGCTGCTCCGCCAATATCACCCTCATGACACTTAACCCTTTCAACACCAATTAAAATAAAATTTTTTTATCAAAATCAAACAATTCTTTAATTAATCACTTAGTTGCTAATTAACACAATTAATCGATAAATCAATATGTAATTGCGCAAGTTAGGCAATTATGCAATTTAGCCATTCCATCCACACCTCATTCGCCTAGTGGTCCAGAAGTGGCATACGTGCTCTACTGGGGTGCATTCTGAAAGTAATTTGTAAGCTAATTGAATGTAGATGGCGATACTCGGTGTCAACGTCGAAACATACGCATCGAGAAAATTTAAATCTTATGCAGTCTCGTCAAAGTTCCGCCGCGTCTGATAACTTCCGCGTAGTATACCTTTTGACTAGAAGCTACGAAGTTCGTTTAGTTTCAATCGACAATCGATTGCGTGTATAAAAACATTTGTATGGTGGTTATGGTGGAATTGTGTGCGTTTAATGTAAAAAAAAAATTAAGAAAACTTGACACAATTTCGGCCTATACTCGTCAAAAGCAAAGTCGAAATACGGAAATCGTATACGGTTGGAAAGAGCATCTCAAAAGGAATCCAGTGATACCCATAAAACCCCATATGATGTCTAGTGAAGAGGTGCCCCGGAACGTAATAGTAAACATAAAGGCGTCCGAGCGCGTCAACGTAGGCGTATTCTCTCAAAACTGCGTGTCCCCAACACAACCAAATCCAATTTTTGTTACTCTGCTGTGCACACAATGCCGCACGAGCTTTAGATGCTAAATTGCATATCTGAGTAAATGCTTGCATGTATAAATACAGTCTGTTTGAAACGAAATTAACACGTCTGCGAATTCTGAAACCTCGCAACTTTCTTCTCTTCATTGTCGTGCATCGTCGTCATCTCAAGTCCTGTGCTCTGGCTTTGTAGTTGTGTACGATGCGATAGCGTCACGTTTTGAAATATTCTAATTAGTTTTTGTTAATCGAACAGTGCAACTGACTAACGACCACCGATTACTCGGACGGGCTAGCGGGAGTGTGGATGCATTCCATGTGAGAAGTGTGGGAGTGTGTGAGCGAGTGCTGGACCAGCGACTGACTGCAGTTCCATAAGTTTTTAATGTTCAGTGCCTTTTTAATATTTACGTTGGCTAGCAACTTTGTTCCATTTAATACCACAAACTAATAAAACGCAAAAAAAAAAATATTAATACTGATATTATATAATTAATTTGTCCATATAAAACGCAAAAAAAGGCTCCAAGATTTAATTTCGCATGCAAACGCAATTTTTTTTCCTATAATTCATACAGTTAATTTGGAACTTTATTTGTATAGCCTGTGAGCTCGTACGCCTTTGTTTTTAAAATGTATACTAAGTATGATAACGAGACTTACTGTATATAATTTTTTTTAAATCCCCGGCTAATTTGTTTGTAAGTTTGTTGCACTTTTATTTTGTAAAACAGCAGCGACAAATAAGAATAAAATTCAATAGCATAGAGTATTAGTTTTTGTTGTGACAAAGTTTATCATAATGTTTGTCGGTCAACATGTTAAAACACCAGGATCAGAGATCACTTAGTATTTGCATTCCTCGCCTGCTGCGAAGTGGGATATACACTTCATTGATGAATGTAGGTATCAGATTTTCCTGTATTGTTAATATATATTCTTATTTCTGCATTCGTTCAGACATTAGTGGAATTAACTGCACAAGCTCTCTGTAACCACATATCGAGTGCTTGTGGTTGTTTTTTTTCTATCGGTACGTTATATACCAGAGGAAATGACTCATCATAGTATAAATTTCAATCCAGTTTTCTGCAGTACACCCTGGCATGTGTCCAGTACGTCCTCCATTGCTGGAACTATAAAACACACACTGAACTTTTTTTGAAAAACCTGAGCGATCTACTTGTAGTATGCACATTGTGTATTCTTACACAATATGTAGATTTAACATTGCCGTGGACCTGATCACTTTAGTCGTGTGTCGGTCAAATAAAACTTCGAAATTATTATAAAATTTAATATTTTTCAAATTTGATAATTTATGCGCTGAAATGTACAAAAAAATCTTAAAGCAAAACAAATATTTTCAGTATTCGCATATGTTAATATAAAATATAATAGTTTTAATTAAGTGTTTACACGGAACTTTCCCCTCCCCCCCACCGTAACCAGATGTACTGGTCGCCAGTGTGACTGTTGTAAAGTATATACAGGTAGGGGCAGTAACATTCTTCAAAGGTTGATTTCAGAAGTGCTTACTTCATCGCTAACAGCCCTTAAAGACTGTTCACGATAAAGTGAGCACTTTGGAAATTAACCTTAGAAACGAGTCGCTGCCCTTATCTGCATATGGTTTAACGGGCGCACAGGTTGATATGCGCCCAGTCAAGTTGGTAACGATGGATGGGTAGTAGTTCCGTATATTAAGACTAAAAAGCGTCGGGAAACCATTTCTGATGACTTAAATTATTTTTAGCTTTTTGTTTTTTTTTATGCATCGAAGTGTAAAAATAAGTACATTTTTTAAATATTTACTTTTCTCATAATTTCAGTTTCACTTGATCAACGCATGAATAAAGCGATGAGGCCCATGCCAATGTTAATTGTACATAAGGCTAAAGAATACACAACGTGCATACAAGTAGATCTTTCTGCTAGATAAAATACTTTATATTTAAATGCCAGACTCTTATGCCGTGAATGATTTTTCACCCAGACATAACGTTAATTATATTTTTCATCATGTTTATCAAAATTAAGTTTCTGGATCTGTTGATTTTGCTTGGTCGCTGTCTTTCTGTAATTGAGTATCCCAATTTTCTGTTGGCGCGAAACATTTCCCAAATGGGACGAGTATTGGTTGCATTGCCTCTACCCCATGTAGTAGGTAAAATTGACTATATTTAGTGCGTGTGTTTGCCGTAGTGTAATTAAAAATTATAAAAATCAAAGTATTTATCCCAATTTTCTGAATCTCTCTGCACATATGCCGTTAATTGTTGTCAAATTACCTTATACTCTAGACCATTACAACTCGGGTTATATTAGGTGGTTTCTAGCTTCATTATTCGGAGTTGTTTTAACAGTGTAGCTATTAGTTCGTGGTTAAATTGTGTCCTGCAATCATTTCCGTATCTATTCCGGGCAACCATATCTTAAAATTACCTCTACTTTGATAAGTCGGCCCAAGATGTTGCATTTATACTTTAAACTTTCTTTGGCGACTACAAATCTACTTGTATTGTCTGTTGTGTACAACTTTCTATTTATTAAGCATTTTATTACTATTTCTGTTTACCCACTCGTCACTTCATTCTACACACTATTGCCTCGTTAAAACAAATGTTTTCATGTTATTACCCTGAAATTATTTAAATTCTCAAAATAACATATTTTCTTTGTTTATTTGCATTTCCTAACGCATCCTCCGTCGCAAACAGAGGCTTTACTGTATCCTGTTAAGTTACAGCGTTCTTTTGAAATTTAAAGCCATTTTAATAACTTGCACATTTTCCACAATGTGAAACTATAATTTATTAATTCTTTTTAAGTGGCACCAGAACTGGTATTTTATTTACCGTGGTGGGAGGGGATTTTAGGGCGAGAGGGCTTTTAAATTCTCACCATTTATATAGGCTGACCTCTTGTCCTATATTTCCCTCTTCTGCTTCCCTGGCTGACCAGCTCTCTAGGGATCGTTATGCCTGTCTGTATTCCTGACGGCCATAACACCATGTTTATTTTTTTATTTTACTAGAGTATTAGACTTCGCCATCTCGGGTTGTTTTTCTTGATTCTTAGACTAAACGGTTATCCCAGGTCAAGGTTATCCATATTCAATGTGATTGCCACCCGATGTCGTTCACCCGCTCCATTCTATATCCCCAGAAACCCATCTGCCAGAAGATCCGTTATATATTTACTGACCTAAAATAAAATCAAGGTGGAAGTCCTGTGTATGGTCATTGAGATAGTAGCCTTGAAATTGGTTATGTTCTGATAAAATTAAGAGTTCTTGGAATTGAGATATCCGAATTATTTATATTTGTGATATCTTTCAAATATACAATTAAACTAAATCTATTAGTGAATGTTCCAAAACTGTTTACTCATGAAGTAGAATAACTGTTCCCTTAGATCGTTCCACGATTCTTCTGGGCTTCAGCCGTGTCCTTATTGCTGACGAACAAATGAGCGGTAAGAGATTTCTCAGAGCTGGTCAGCTGTAACTTCAATGGCGTGCCTTCCTGGTGTTTGAAATAAACCACCACCTCCCCCCCCCCCCATCTATACTTGTTCGTTCAGTGTGCTGATCTATGAGAAACACTCACTTTAGACGAGGCTTGTTGAGTACTTCAGAGACATCGCCGACATTGAAAACGCGATTTCACAGCACAATACGCTAACATAGCTAAAAGCGGCTTATTCAAAGCGCTGTATTTCAAAATATGCGCCTTGGATACATTCTAAAATACTGGAGGGTACGTGCTGCAGGACGATAACGGGGCACGTGAGTTGAGAGCCTTGTGCTTAGTAGCGATGGCGCACTTGATGCTCGTAACAATGTAGCCCTTATCGCTCGCACGCTTATCGACCTCGGACGCGGAATCATCTCGAGGTAGGCGGGCCTCTTTGTTTCTCGGCCCATCTAGGGAGTGTGTAGGTGCGTATCGTAGGTATAGGCTGCTCGCGGTAAAATGAGCACTTTTGAAAAGCTTCTCATTTCAGGGTTCGCGCAGTTTTTACCACTGTGTGGAAAGTACTTGTAAATTCCAGGTTAAAACCGTCCCGGACTTCATTAGTTTTTGCCAGTATTTTCCACTTGGTAGGAAACTTTGCCCGATTTCACTAAACGTTGAAGCAGTTTATAACTTTTAAATTTTGCTATAAAAACTAAAACCTTTAAGAACTACAGTGTCGTAGTAATATTTTTAAGTCGTGTCTCAAGCATGGCCTATTTTTTATGGTTGCGACTAAATTTTATGTAGGCCTTTTATAATATTTAGGAATATGTGTTTGTAAGCAAAGTTATTTTTATTATATTGTACTCAATTATCTAGTGTGGCTACTTGGAATCATACACTGAATTTCCCAATTAAACATTGGAATTATCATGCTTCTTTTATGAGAATCCACTGGAATAATTCTCCTACAATTAAAATCTGCATTTTATTATTTTCAAACTTAATTCTGTATACATATAGGAAATATACGAATAAATGACTATTTAATTGGTTTTAATAAGTAACGTCAAAATTTCCATTAAAAACCAATAACGTTAGCAATTAGTCTAATTTTGTTTACACACATAGGTACATAATTATATTATATTTGCCGGCAGAAACCAAAGTTGTTGCCGGTGGCACGGAATGTACTGGAAATTTGTGGCATTTTGCTAACCCTGCATTTGGAATAAAATTCAATAAATATATTTTACTTTAGCCGTAGACGTTAACTTTAGAGTACGGGGGAATATACACAGTGTGTCCATTACTTACTTGGCAATATTAGTTTAAAAAGGTTGTTAAAGTATAAAAAATGGCTGAAAGGAAAAAGTAACTAGGACCTCAAAAGGGCTCACTTTACCGTAAACAGTCTATGGGAGTGAAACCCTGTTCACACGTGAATTAATCCAGAGTTAAGGAACAGTGGCTGAATCCAAACGAAAAGTCGTTTCGTACGCATGGGTAGAGTAAATTACGTGGCCGTTCTCGGAGGTCCGCATTTCGTGTATTATGTCGATACATGAATTAACATATACAATACTTAAATTAATCGAACGCATATAATGGTAACTAATCTGTGTATAATGAATCCAGCTGTACTCGTGTTTAAGGAGCGGTGTTTCAAGAAAAGTTTTTCCTTTACCGCGTGGGGCTCTGCTAGTCTCGTGCGCCGCTGTCAGTCATGTGTGCCATGTGCCCCACTTCCCCTCTGTCGGCAAGTGGAAGGGGAACAATGCACGTAGCTGCTGATGTCTTGATGCCGCTATAGTTTGTCTTACTGCCTGTGTCCATACGTCACTTTCACAAGTGTAGTGTGTAGTTAGAGCACGAATTTAAAGCCGTTCTCACCCGCGTGAAATATTGTTGTATCCATTGGACTTTACACACAACCACCCTTACCGAGTCTAAGGGCCGGTTTCACCACACAAGTTTTATTTACTAAGCAGAGTTTAAGAACGAATTGACTAGGATTATTTTTATACTAATTTCACCACTGTCAAAACGTGATTAACTTTAACTTACCCGAGTTTGTTTAAACGGACATTTTTGGCAGTTAAACTTCTTAAACTGCGCTTAAGATTAAAATATTGCCGCCGAAACATATTACGATACGTTGAAGATTATGAGAACAAAATTCGGCAGACGCCTTCGTTGTGATCCCAGTATTAATTTCAGTTCCTGCGATGTAGCTTTCTTTGATTTTCGTCATATGAATACATACATAAGAGTAATGAAAGTCTAACTATGCAAATTATTCTTCCCAGACATTTTAAATATTAAATTGACCTATATTCCGAAAGTTATATAAAAAGGTTAGCCTAGATTTAAATGTTTGTACTTTATCGGCTCTTTAAGCCAAGTACAGAGACTTTGACAATGAAGTCTTAATTCTATTGTTTGTTGCTATGATTGGTTTGTTTACGGCAGTTATAACAAATAATTTGAAGCACTAGGACAAAGAAAATATAAGCAACCTCGATGGATTTACGGAAAATCATATTACGCTAATGTGGATTTTATTACATACTAGCTGTTCCCGCTATTACATACTATCTGTTCCCGCGACTTCGTTCGTGTGGATTTTAGTATTTGTTTACATGTGTTTAAAATAGAAATTTCGCTTCATTCAGTGTCTGCGGAGTTATTGAAATGCACACCTACCCTATATAATTGGTTTGAGAGATTTGTTATTTTAACACTATGATAAAACTATTACCGATGAGTGTTAGCTGTTTGATAGTATGTTATTTTACTATGTTTTTTCCAAAAAATGGTATCTTTTTCTATGATGCGTATTGTACAAATGATTATTTAAAAAACTATTCTTTCAGCAATGTTTTTGACAATCCTTTTGAAAAAAAAGATATGAAACGCACAGAAAATTATATGAAAAAATTAATTTACTTCATAGCCATTTGAAATGCCGAAAAGAAATAGCTGATTTTAAATAGAAATACAGACATCCGAAAATTTTGAAAAATAGTTTCGGTCGTTTCGGTGTCTATTCTGGACTAACATCCAGACAGACAAACTTTAAAAATAGTTATTTATGCTTCAACATAATTCGCATAGCATAATACGCTTCGATATTGGTATCAATTTTGAAATAACACGCAATCACACACTCACTCTCTACAATTTTGTTTTGTTTGTGTAGATTTTCGCCTTACAAAGATTTTGGCTGAATTGCAATCTGCTGCAATTATCATTCAAACTAGAGATTTCCCATTCAGACATCATGTCCTGTTATATTGTAAAATATCAGTGTCCGCATGTTTCAATCACTGTTGAATATTTTATAAAATTTACGTATGTATTTTCTGCCAGGATTTCAAAGGCAACACAACTCTGATTCCATAGATCAGTGGGCAAAATCCTTACCACTGCCTTCTAGACGCACCATTTTCTTCAAATGTTTGCCCCTAGACTTAGATTTACTACACGGGTTTAATTATCTGCTAAATGTGCGTGGTGAAATTTACTGACCTTAAATGCCGGTAAATGAAGAGTTAAAATTATATCTTCGTTAAGTCAAGCAGTTCAGTGAATAAGTTGTTAAACTGGCCCTAAAACGTATACGGGAAGTTCGGAAATTAAACGTCCAAATTAAAGGGGATTTCGGACTGGATCCGGTTTTGGAATTTGCCTGTATTGATTTATGGAGACCACGGGAAGCCAAAAATTCAGGACGGCGGAATCAAGAATTCAACATGGATTCGCCGGAGTGAGAGTCCAGTGTTTTGCCACTTGATTACTTTTATCGGTGCTTCACGCTACCAAAGTTAATTTCTTGAAAAATAACCATTCAATATTATATTTGTGTGCGGTTAGTTAAGCACTCTTATTAATTTTTAAAATGTTTTTCGGGACTAATCCCGGGAAAATAAATAGAAGTTATTGGTGGAGTTCGGAGAATTTAAAAAAAATATATATTTTACAGGAAATTTTGCATTCTCTAAATTTTTATCGGCATTGTTTTGGTCGTTAGATTCTAAGTTCTTTAATTTTTAATTTGTATTGATTTTTTTTTTTTTTGCGTTTGTCAAATACAGATTTGGAGAGAATGAAAGTTTTCGGTGAATTTTTTGTTTATGTTGGATGTACGAAAGGAAATATCGTGTTCTTAAATTTTTCTCTGTATACTTTTGGTTGTTACACGCAGTTTTAGAATAATACATTTAAAAATATTTTTCTGGGGCACGTTTTGGGAAAATATAAAAATTATGGGCGGATTTATGCTACTTTCGGATATATCACAGGAAATTTTGTGTTCTTTGATTTTTGTCTTTGCATTTTTGGTCGCAAGACACGCCATTCTCGAATTATTAATTTTTTAAAATTATTTTTCGGGGACAAATCTTGACAAATAATTTATGGGTGGATTTGTGCTACTTTTAGATATGCTGCGGGAAATTTTGTGTTAATTTTTGTCTTCACATTCTTTGTAGTAAGATGCACCGTTTTTAACATTAATTTTGTGGCGTTGTTCCGTTGAAACAGTGGGAAAAGTTTGGTGGATTTTGGATGTGTTAATCTAATTTTTCTGCGAATTTGGAAAACCTTTTCTTCAGATTTGTCCATGTTATTCTCGTAGCTTTCCTAGACTACGTCGGCTGACAGGACTAAATTAAATATGAGAGCTCGAATATGCCAGCTTCCTGCTCCTTCCTCTACCGCCACCCCCCCTCTTTTAGACATCCAACCACGTCGTAGTCATCCATGCTATAGTCTATTCGCAGTTTATGTACATTTTTCGAATCAAACCTTTGAAAAATCACCCCATGTACGATGTGTGTGGTCCTAAAAACGTCATGCATCACAAACTTTTTATACTTTCGATAACCTAAATATTTTTAATGGAATTGAATATATATTAAATTTAATTTATGCTTAATATGAATAAAAACATTCAGGAAATAAGCATGTTGGTAATCCCTAGCAATAAATTAAATATAATAATATACTTGCGCTGCGCTGCCCCTTTGGTGCAATCTTCTATACTCGTCAAGTTTTGTTTGCACGAGGCGGAGGAGGAATATCCTGGAAGCAGAACCTTAGCAGGGCTTCTGAAAAGTTGGAAGTTCGCGAGTGGACTACACACGCTGCAGTAGAGGCTTTCCACGCAAGTGTTTGATTATAAATTATCACGCGCAAAGTACTAATGTATGCGTATAGTACTTTAAGTAGCTCATCTCGGGCAAGATGAAACGTAGCTTTTCACAATATTTTATTTACAGTCTGAAATCTGAAGTTTTCAACGTTTCAATCCTTTCTAGCATACCTTGAATACATCATTTAACAACTGTGGGGCTTCTGCGGAAGAGTACTCTACTCTTAAATATTTGCAATGTGGTTTTTGTTTCAAGCATATCATATAAAATACGGATACAGCTAAATGTTATTTTACATGTAAATACCCATACCGCGATTGAGATCGTCGGGGGTGCAGCCGGTCTTGATATGAAGATATTTTGATTTGTCGATAGGTAGCACAGAAATGTGGATTTTGGAATAATAAACTAAAAAATACACACTTCAATTCAGTTGAACTGGAAATTGGCTGGCTACTAACACGAACACTTATTCAAACTTGTTTTGTGCGATTTGCTGTTCAGCAAGCCCCTTAACACTGTGGTATTGAATTTACAGCACGAGAAGACAATTCTTAAATTAAAGCGTGTTCCTGGATATGGTCGCGGTATGCGTGTTGGAGCGTGGATAAAGGTTCGCGCCCAACGTTAGGAGACAGATTTTCGTCGCAGCGCTCACTGCCGGTGGTCGCATGCGAATAAACAGGCACGCAAAACTGGAGCATGCTATATTATGCTTTATTTCTTTACTACTACATTACGCGTGGTAAGCAAGAAAGTTTTCCGGATCCCTAGAAGCGCATTAGCGTAAAACATTTTATGTCCTACTATTTTCGGACGTTCTTGCGCTTCAACAAGTGTTTTTTGCGCCGAGTAACATTGGCACGACTTGTTTCCTGGAAACGTGAAAAGTTATCAGGTAGCTAAACGATCCTCAAAGATGTCCATAATTGGCGTAGAGGTAATATTAAACAAAATACATTTTTGTATTGTTGCAGTATGACTGAGCTAGATGTTTAAAGTACAGCTAAATTAAATTGCATGAAGTAAGGTTGTCAATTTTGGTTACAATCTGCGCAGTCTAATTTTATCAGATGTTATATACAGTTGCACATTTACAACTTTCTTGTTGGCAAAACAATAGCACGGTTGTTCTGTCCCTAATCATGCCTGCAGTTGGTACTGGAATAACATCTCGGTTTTAGCATACTTTATTTGCGTTCCCTCTCCTCCTAAGAACTTTTGAACCCTTGATACGAATTACACCATTGCATTTAGTAAGGAAACCAGACTTCGGTAGCTTTATACATGCAGTGTGCCTATTTTGAAAATGACGGCCATTTTAATATTCAGGGCGCAGTTTTAAATCCCGAGTGATTAAAACCAATTGAAACCAACTTTCGTATTTTGGTAGATCATGCAAATATTTAACTTGTGGAGGTGCATTGTAATTGGTCCGCCAAATATGTCAATACATTGCCTCGTCCGCCAGTTTGCAAGATAGAAAAACATGAAAAAACTTTCATTTTTTTGGGAAACAATAGAGATTCATGCCAGATTTGGAAGACAAGAAATGTTACGGTGCTCCACGTAAACTAATATTTTTGAGTGTATAAGACATTAATTTACTTAAATGGTGATCTTGCGAACATTTTTCATTACTATGCTATATTATCGAAACCACGGGACAAAGTTTGGTTAAACTTTGTATCCTGGCAGTAGCCTATATTACAATCGTGATGTGTGAATGTAGTCTATTTCCCCTATAGTTTCTTAATATAGCTCCTTTATGCCATAGCTATGAAAACAATCAACCAAGTATTACGGTAGGCTGTGCAAACTGACGTGTGGTATAGTAAAATGTCAATATTGCAATAATTTTTAAAATTAGTGTCTGGCATACTTAAAACGCGTGTCTGATTCATTAAGTGCTACTCTAAAACTGAAATAACAAACTTACTCGCATACGTATAAGCTATTGAGATTCACCAGAGGTATTGCTGAAGGCGATTCCTTGTGGGAAATGAGGTATAAATGTACTGTGCATTTTATAGCCCATCTCAATTCCTAAGAGATACTCTTTAAAATAGTTTATAAATAGTTTCTGGAATTTTGCACAAATCCTATGTGGAACTAGCTAAAATTATCTGGATAAAGTTTTGCGATACCAGGGATCTTCATTCTATGGACAAACTGGTGTTAATACCTCCCAAAGCCATTAAAATCAAACGGGATGTCCATCCGCTTAATACAAAACATTTTCTGCCTTTAAGTTTTATGAAAATTTAATGCATTTACGTCCTGCTAAACAAAGAAGTCCCCTTACTGAAAGTGCCCAAGACCCGATGTTTCCTTTTTAAATGCACAGTTTTCAGCGGCGGTGACGCAACGCCTGGCAAGTAAGGCAATACTACATTCACGCGGAGGTAAACGGCGTAAGCAACAGATATTGGACAGACTATTCTTAAGTGGGCATAATTGGACTTACTGTAAGTGGTAAATATGCTAAAGTAACACAATCGTTGTTTGTGCATGTTTGCTAACCATGCCTCGTCTGATCTAGCTTTCACTCTTAAAGGTTCAAATGAGTCGGAACGGACCAATCGTCCCATAAAGAGGGGTCACGCGGGTTTGTTATTCCTGCTGGTTCAAATTACATGCTCTCGAACCACTGCAGCCTGCCGCAACATACAAAATTCAGGTCAGTCTTTTGTTCCCACATAAACCTCGACATATTGTCTACACTGCAGTCCTGTACACAATCTGTTTTGTTTCACTTGTGCTTTCGGGAATAGTCGGCTTAATATCGGTCGTAAACGATGTTTGCCTCAGCGTATATGAAGTATTGCGTATGTGCCACTCGTTGTATCGTCGCCATTGAAAACTTGTTTGCGTTTTAAAAGGAAACTGTGGGTTCTAGCCACTTGCAACAAGGAGACTTTTTTTGTTAAGTCGGATTTACTGCTCAATTATACGGCATCATATCTCCATTAAACTGGAAGGCAAAAATACGGTGAGCAATAGGAGGATGGGCGTCCCCATGTAATGGAGCTGGGAGGTACTAACACCAGTTTATACACGGGGTGAGGATCTCGATAGCACAAAACTTTAGAGAATTCTAGCTCAATTCCACGCCATTTCTGAAATTTTGCAAAAATTAAATTTCTAAACTCTATTTGTAAGGACGTCTATCTCCCTTAGGAACTGATAAGCTATTATTTGCATTGCATTTGTCTACCTCAAGGAATAGCATTCCGAAATATTTCGGGCGGGTTTCCGGATAGCCTGTATGTAAAGTAGGCTAATTAGTTAACATTCGAAACTTCTTGTTGGTAACTGCATGTGTGTGTAGGAAGTTGCAAATTAGCTGATAGCAACGCAAACCAGCATAGGCGTCACCAGTGCATCACACCCTCTCACGCCTTCCTATCCCCCCCCCCCCCTATTTGTCTCGTAGTCTCGAGTTCATTGGAACGTTAGCGAAGGCAGTTCTTACAAATAAGCCTCCGGTTTTTCGAAATGGGTTCACCCGTAGGCGAGGGAAAGGGATGAACCTTCTGCACTTAAGCCCTGCGGTGTACGTTAAGCCGGTGGTAGGAATCGGCGCACCCTCCCCGCCCGTAAATGATTAACAACCCATTTTATAGCACAAAACAATTTCAGTGGCTACTGAATATTTTATTTGGAAGACAGTAGTATGATAGTGGAAATATTGCTCGCAGGGATACCAAATACAGCTTCACGTTATTCGCCGAAAGACCCGGTGACGGGTAACTAAAGCAAATGTCTTTTGCGGCAAGAACCTAAGTGCACAGGCTGTAGCTGCGGGCTGTAGGTAGGTCTGTTTTTTCTTTGGAAGTTTGGAAACTACGCATTAATAGCTACGTGGTTTCAAATGCCCGATTGTAAGCATGCATTTTTTCATTATTGGAAATCTGCCATAACAGATTTATAAATCCATTTAGAACGTAAATGTGATTATTATAAGTGGTATGTTTAGGTAGGCTTCGCATATTTGTTAGTATAAGAATTCAGGGGCGTATTTGGGGAGAGGCATACAAAGCACGTGCCTCCCTCCCTATTTTTTTTATTGAAACTTTAAAATAGTGTCGATGCAAGAACATGCCAACATAGCAAACACTAGACAGTTTGTTTTAGTATTCATCAACCAACCTTCTAATAAGTAAATTAATAAATATTAATATAAAAGTAATATTTACCATAAAATATTAATATATTTTGCTATACAAAAACACGCAAACGGGTATCCCTTAGTAGCTAAATGATCTTATGAAATAAGAACAAGAAGTTATATAACTAAAAAACCCACTTTCCTCTACATTGATACAAATCATTTTGATTAAGTTCTTAAATGGTATCTCGACGTCTCGTTGATAGCGACATCGTTAGAGATGCAACCATAAAAAAGCTTAATACTACTGGTATAATTACAAATACACGCGTGCCTTACCCGAGACTTTAATACAGAATGCTTCGTACGATAATATGGTGTACAGAAAACTAAATTACAGAGGTAGGTTTCCGAGCATCGATTTCGGTAGCGATCAGTTTTAAGTTTTGGTTCCCGAAATACGGCATAAATGTTTCATTTTATCGCCTGGCACTATCTTGGAAAACGGTGGCAAAAGATGACTAGCTCTACGGTAACCAGATTTGATGGTTTTAATGGATACTTTCAGCATGCAAACTTTATTGAAATTTCTTACATTTTTTAATACATGATACTCATCTAAATTATTTACATGGCAGCCATACTGTAAATAATGCCAGACCCACTTGAAACATGGCGTAGTACAGCACTACTTGTGTGCAAAGTTCGGTGGGAATCAGTATATTGGTCCGGGACATATGAAGATTGTACCACACGAGATAGATTTTATGTCATAAGTAGTATAAATTTAGACTGACTTCAAAAGTAGAATTTATTGCCTGAATTTTGTGGGTATCCATTGTTTCCTGGTATGGGATACAAAAGACTAATTTTTAATATAATACTACCTTCCAAAATGGCTGATAAATGAGGAATATTAGCTCATTTGATGCTTGCGTAAATACTAAAATCATACAAAGTAGTTGAAATTGGTTACATTGTTTGCTAGATATAGCATACTACGCTAAATGTTTATAGGGCCACTATTTTGAAAGTGCCTGGTCCTCTTGAAACATAGCCTAAAAATGTGCATGGCCTATCACAGTACTATTTGCAATTTTTCAAATAATTCTGAGCTCTACAGTTTTGTCGCTTCTTTTTTTGTAACTACAAGCAATCTCTCACAGTTTCATAACTTTACAAAAAAATTAACAAACTCAAACTTTAAAAGTTAACTATTTCTTTCTGAATAAACTTATTTTGATTTGCAGTCATATTATCTCGTAATATTTTTTGGAGATTTTGTAGGGCATAGGCCGTTCACGATAAAATGAGCACTTTTGACGCTCTAGTTACTTTTTCCTTTCAGCCATTTTCTATCCTTTAACCACATCTCTAAATGCATATTGCCATGTAAGTAATAAGCGCAGTGTGTGTATTCTACCGCACTCGGAAGTTAACGTCTAAAGCTGAAATAAAAATATATTATTCCAAACGAGGGGGCTTTCAAGTGTTCACTTTATCGTGAACAGCCTATATCAAAGTTAGCCTATTGAATTTTGAATGTTTCCATTTTCAAGCCCAAATTATACTGGGAAGGGGGAAAATTACGCTAACTATATTTTTATTAAAGGAACAATGGTAATGGTAGATATTACGTAGGATGAGAGGACTGGAGTATTTAAAGTCCTTCCGTAACGTTTTAACGGATGAAAACTGTAAAGTTTGAAAATCTCCAGTGGCTGAGGAAACTGGTGTGGATGTAATCGATGCATGCGTAGCGGTGAGCCTGCGTGTTGGCAAGTCGGTATGTGTCTGCAGCTGGCTATGGAAGCATAGCAATTTTTACGCGGTGGAACTAGCAGACATGCACTTCGTGTACGGAGCAGCAACACGAATCTTAAGGCAAGCAGTGAAGCTGTACCGGCTGCGCTATCCAGCGCGTAGTCAATCCTCCTGCGAGACATTTGCTAGACTCAGATTGCGGAATGAAGGCTGTGCACGGTAGTTACGTATCAACGGAATGCTGGAGCACCATGGACAAGGCGGACGGCGGTATTTGATGACTTGCTTCGTAGTACTGCATACTATCTACATATGTATTCTTCCTATTTGCACTCCGTGCCTTGTTCTCTACGCTTTTCCTATTAACCAGCACTTAAGCCGTGTCCGAACTCTGGTATGTACTTGCGTTTGCATCCTTCACCTACCCTTGCACCAAACTTGATGAATTCGGAATGGCAATCTTGTTGGTTTCGGTCCCAGTTATTAGCCAGTTAACCACTCAAATGTCCATGTATTAAGACTAAGAATTTATTTGCCGTAGCTTTTAGGGGTTGAATAAAGTATTAAATAATATTTAAATTTGATTTACATTAACATTTGTTGTCTTGCAGTATTTTATGTAGTGCAGCTTGGATTGATTTTTTTTATCTTAGCTTCTGTAGGTTAGTAAAATAGGCATAATACGAATGCATTACTTAGACCTATTTTTAAGGTAAAACTTTCGATAATTATTTACTCAGTTAAAAATTACATGTCTACGAAGTAGTAATGTTGCCCTATCAAACTTTAAATCAAATAATTATGTAGGAAATAAATTGTAACCTACAAATTTCTTCTCAATGGCGGCACATATTCCGCAAGTATGCGAGAAGTATAAAACTTAGTTTACTTGTATACGTGTATGCTTCACTTGCAGTTCGGGCATCACTTACGTGAATTCGAACATAGCCTCACATACACATAGCATACCGCGAGTGGCAAATTAGTTTCCTACCCGCGCAGTGCTACACGTACCTCGGTTTTGGAGTAGTTTTCTCCAAAACTGTTTACCGGAACGAGCTCGTGTAAGAGGACCTTTGTCTCCGTTTTGCAATAACTAGTAATTTTCCTCGAATTCTTCATTGCCTCCTGGTGTTCTAAAGTTCCTGCGAAAATACGGCGACAACCCCCACTTAAGCAATGAAGGGAAGGCGATTCATACCACATTTTAACAGATTTGCAATCTGTTTCATGAAAGAAAATTTAGATTTTTGTCTCTCCATTTAATGTACTATTTTTACATTCATTTCAAGCTTTGTTTTTCAATGCCGCATACCTCTCTTAATATTCACCACATAGTGTCAGTACGTACCGCACACACATATATATAAATATATATATATATAAATATATATATAAATATATAAATATATATATATATATAAATATATATATATATATATATATAAATATATAAATATATATATATATATAAATATATATATATAAATATATATATATAAATATATATATATAAATATATATATATAAATATATATATATAAATATATATATATAAATATATATATATAAATATATATATATAAATATATATATATAAATATATATATATAAATATATATATAAATATATATATATAATATAATATATAATATATATATATATATATATATATATAAATATATATATATATATATGTGTGTGTGAGCAGCGTGTATAGGAAACGTATGTACAAACTCGGGCACGTGATTCGTGACCGGAAAAGTGGAAGACTGATAGGACACCCATGGTCCATCTCAAATAATAAGGGCTGTATAAGCCCCTAAAGGGGTGGGCGACAAGGTCATTACGTGAGATATTAGGCAAAGTACTCGCGTTAGAAGAACACAAATTGGTATACAGAGCTAGTAAACAAATATCTTGGATACACAGTAGGTAGGGTCCGTCGTACACACCTCCATCATGTAAGTAATTGGAGTTGGCATCTTTTGATTGCATGCAACACTTACACCGTGAGGTTAAATTGATTGTGAATACCATGGGATGAAGCAGGACGACGTAAGTAGCAAATAAGGCCCCCCTTGTTGAAAATCTCTAGGACCCACAGTTTCCGGTTTAATCGTAAACAAAAGGTACAGTGGTAGCATTGTCATGGCCTAGTGAGTAGGCAACCCTTCCTACACCTGGAGGAATTAAGTGGGGATTCCCCGCCGAATGCGTGAAGTGTGGCGGCACGTAATAGCGAGGCCTTGAGAGCCGATGAGGGCGATTGAGGTATGAATCTGCGCAAGAATGAAATGGCGGGGTAAACGGGAGAACCCCGAGAAAACCCGCCGAGCAGCGGCATCGTCATGCACGATGCACACATACGAACATCCGGGGGTGACCCGGCCGGAAATTGAACCCGGTTCGCCTCGGGATACTTTAGCTATTATAGCTGGTTGCCATCCCCAACCGTTTTATTTTTATCACATAATATTCTAGTCAGGGTTCTGTTTTATTTTATTGGTGGGGTGGGGAACTATAGTTTTAACGTTTTTCGTGAGACGTGATTTTTTTGTGGTTCTTATGACAGTGGCGATTGGAACTTGCTTTGTTTTGAGGATGCAGTGGAAAATTTTGTTCGTACGGAAATAGCATTCAATTTACTAAGTCAAAAGTTTTAACTTCATCGAAAAAATTAAATGTGATAAATGTGTTGCTGTTCGTACTGATACGAGAAATGCTCAACAGATAAATCATTGCATGTTTTTAATGAACTACACTAACAGGACGCTTATTTAGGCCACGTACATTGGAAAACCTCACGCAAGAACAAAACACAATAAATACGCCACTGTTAATAACTGTGCGCAATGCACATTGTAAACATGTTTAACAAATTTAACTTCTACGTAAAAATCGTTACTTTCAATCAAAGTTCAAATACTTTTCGAATATTCTAACAATTTAAGAAAACCTTATTTACAGGTGACACAAACTTACTGTTCACTTCGTAATTCCTAAACACGTGCCGAACTTCGGATGATTTATTCACTAAAATCACTTCTCGGTTACTGATACGAAGTAATTTATTTGCCGACTTACGCAATTAACAAAACACTTGATTATTTCGTGAAACAAAAAAATTCAAACTTAATAACGTAAATAATTTTTCGCTCGCGCTTCGTGATGGTCACAGAAAATGGCGGATCACAGCACACAACAAACTATTTTACAAAGCGGCAGACGCGCGTCAATAATTCATTTCACTGAGGAGACTGTTCTAAAAAGGCAACTACGACGAACTACATTTAATGAAACGCACAAATACAAAAATGCCCCCCCCCCCCTCCCTCTACTCTAGCAGGCTCGTTCTTGGTGGCACTTATCTAATCTGCGACTGAGAGTTCAGTTTGCCCTTGGCCGCCGCGCAGACTAGGGCGCGCTGTCTGGACTGCTGCGACCACGTCTGCCTGGGTGTGTGTAGCTGGCAACTGGCTGGCAGGTTACCTCCGCTACTAGCAGTTCATACTAGGAAGAGTTTGTAGTTATAATTTTTGTTTCAATCCGTGGTTGCTCGTGTCTCTGTAAACATTTTAGGAAAATAAGACTTACGCCAGAAAACTTACAAATCGAATAACCCCGCATTTTTTAAATGTTATATTCAGTTTATTCAAAGGAAAAAAATCTTTAAAATGGTAAGAGAATACCGCAGTGTTGGTAAACAACTGGACTCTCATTCGGGAGGACATGGGTTAGATTCCCATTTCGACCATCCTGATTTGTAAGTGGCCCGATGCGAAAACTAATTGAACAGCCCTGCTATTGGCGAAAGCTGGGATGGATCCACAGCTCATGGTAGATTCCTTCCGCCACTTGCTAATGTAAACACTGTTGCGTGAGAAATAAACACTGTATACATGCTACTATACTCAAAATCAGAAATCCAAGGCCATGACGAAATGTATTCATAGGTTGTTATGTCGGAGACTGCCTGGAAAAGTGTTTACTTTACCGCCGGTTAAGTCAATACGCATGTACCTATTTACTGAATCAGGCCTGCTCGTAGCGTATGATGTGATAAGGAACACCAATTAATTACAGGAAGTACTATACATACCTTCTGAAGTTACGATATCGTACGCAAGTTTTCACAGGCTTCCTTTAGCAACTAGATCCTAAGAGACTCTAGCCCAGTAGCTTGTTAGTATTTGTAATGTCACTTGTTACCTAGACAAAATTTTCTTAAAATGTATATTTTTTCGATTGCCTCTGCGAGCGATTTCGTACAATACAGAATATAGTATTATGTCGTTGATCGGACGATAGTTAACTGTATTGGAATGCATGGTTTAATTAATTTTATCTTGTATTGATAGACTTCAATACGTATGAGGAGGTTGACCATGGCTACATCATAACCACTGCATGTGTGTATGAAAAGGATGGCAAGGTTATTGTTTCACGTTTGGTGAAATCCAAGAAGTCGTGCATAACCTACTGGAGTCTGGAATCGTTCATTATTGAAAATCGCTTGAAGCCACTGTAGCTGGAGCTGGTAATAGTTACTGTGGCAGGGGAGTACAGGTGTTTGCGAGCAGAGCTGAGACATTCACCTTGGCGCCCTCATTCGTGGGAAATAGACGATAATCTTACCGCAAACGTTGTTTGAAGTTCTCGCTCGCCCCTATGTGCACGACTGACTGCGCGCTCGCTCTTTAATTCCGGTTGATGTCACGCGGCGGTGAGTAATCGCCCAGACGCGCCACATTGCATCCTCGCTATTTCTCCTCACATTGTACCACGCCACCTCTCCAAATTTTGTTCGCCAGATGCAACTTAACGTTTGTAACCCCCTTACGATAATTTTTTATCCTCGTGCTATTTAGTGTAGGCTATTAAAGGTAAAGTGAGCATTTTTGATAGCCCTCTAGTTTGTAATAACGATAAATATATTGTATTTTAGACTAAATCACACAATCAGTTTTATTCAAAATACCTTGAATTTTTATTTAATTCAATTCATAGAATGCTATATAACGTCATAGAAACCGTAATCATCGCGGCCATTGCTTCTTTTGTGTTTCGAGCACTATCTAAATTTTCTTGAATCAAAATTTAAATCGCCGTATCACATTTCTTAGAGTATTAATGGAAGTACTCATAGTTGTGTGCGCACGTTTATAGTTTTTGCAAAATGAGCCATATTTCTTAAAAATAGAATATACTCTTAAGTGCTGCAGCTGGCGCAGACTCAATTGCTCCGCACCGTAATCGGAGACCCACCTAGCCGTCCCCACTTCTTGGAACAATACGCTCGCGGCCTCCTGATAACCCCTTCTGGGAATCCCGTGAATGCCGACAGCGGTGGGACTTGCTGGCGTCACAGACCTCCTCTCGCCTGCTAGTGTTTCTGATATGTTTAGCGACGATGCAAGAATATTCTGGTGAGACTGGCTGGCGCCTCAGCCCTCCGCGACGCATATATATATAATATATATATATTTATATATTTACATTATATATATTATATATATTATATATTATTTATATTACTGCCGCAACCCAGCGGCCGGCAGTCTTTGACGGAGGCCGCCTGGCGAGTGCGCGGGCGAAGTGGGTGAGGACTGGAGATTGCGGGACGACGGTGAGTGAGGTGCTCGTGGCTTGATGAAGTGTAATACTGATTTTATTGTAAATATTCTGTCAAATATGGACGCATAAATTATAAAGTAATTGAATAGGTTGATACACTATTGAGACTGATATGTAATTGTTTAAGTTTATTGATTCCCTTGTCATAATTATAAATTTTTATTAATTGGTGTCAATTGTGAAAAATAAGTGATTTCCATTTATTGTGAGAGCTTGAGTTCAGAGAATTTTGCCGTAGTTATTGTAAATAAAATTAGAAAATTATAATGATTAAATTTCAGACCTCCATCCCTTAACGAACTTTGTTTAACCCACTTAATTTCTAGATAGTAATTGTAACAATACAATAAAACTAAGATAATTAGTTGGATTTAAACAATTATTTTTGTGTCATGCACGAGTCTTGGATACTTCTCAAAATGTACTTTTGGTATTTTTTAAACTGGTTTCGTAAAATAGTTTGTGATAAATTTTTATATAGACTTATTGAATGCAATTCATTGAATGGCAAATTCATTTTTTTAGTTCAATAAATTTAAAGTAATTGATTCAGTATACATTTCATTGTGTAAAAGGGCCGTAAGACCTTAACTTCAGTGTGTGGTAGAACACGCACATTGTGCTCATTACTTACATTAGAATATTATTATAAAAATGTGGTTGAAGAATAAAAAAATAACTGAAAGGAAAAGGTAACTAGGATTTCAAAAGTACTCACTTTAACGTGAACAGCTTATAACTTAATAAATGGTGCAGAAATAAGTTTAGATTTCAGCAAAATTTAATTACATGTTATCACACTATTTTTATAGTGTCATTTTCACTTAAAATGAGGGGAAATCACTCTCGATCGTATAAAACTGCCAGATGGAAATTAATTTGTTTTAAGTAAGTTCAATATAGTTCGCAATGTAATTTTATTTATTATGGAGTCTTGACACTCAAAATATTTTGTGACAACATCCACAGACTGTAACGGAAGTATTTAAGTTTAGTTTCCAAATAGTGCTGGATGTGATAGTGGGCGCGCCCCGACCTAAATATTCCCGAATATCCTTTCCCTTTCTTCGCCATTTTAAGTATTCTTCTGAAACTGTGCTCTGCAGTTTCCTTAACTGTGGTCTAAACCTCCATCCCCTTAAGTTGGAAACTATTCCAGCGCCTCTACCGAGATGGGTATATGCAGAGCCGTAGGATTTTTTCTAATGCATTATCTGAGTTCCTGGCCAGGTACACTGAATTACAGGGTGGAAGGGCTTGACCTACTGTTCTTGGTTTTAACGTATTGTTACATGGGGAGGACGCCTGACGGGCGTATCTAAGTTCGCGAGCGATGGCTATAGATCTTAATAAATAATAAAAATAAAAAACTAAAAATTTATAGCATTGCAGCTAGATATAAAATTGGTATATTTGGGAAGTATTTAAATTGTCTATATTTCAGTCGAGGATAGTAATTTATGAAATATTTGAAAGGACGTGGCAATTGCAACTTGTTTGTATTTTAATATATTTTCGTTTTTCCAAATTTATCGTTTTTCTTTCCTCCTTTCATCAGTAGTAACAGACAACAGACGTCATTGGACAATAGCGCATCTTTTCCTTTTCACTGGGTTAGTACACTAGAAGATCGCCACCGCGTTGCACGACATGGTGAAACAAGGAAAATAAGGTCACCTTTAGCTGATGTGACAGACTGCTCGAAAACAATGTTTTTGATGAGGAAACTTTCAACCAATAATATATATATATATATATATATATATATATATGAAGCACAGACCAGTGACTTTAACCTCCTTTTGTATTTCTGACATTTCAGTCAAAATAGCTATTACATTTATTTATTTATTTTCAGTCGATAGGAGTCAATAGGGTGCCGGGAGAGAAAATCAAAGATTCTCTCTCGTCTTCGTAACTCTTATTAAAGTGAGAAGTTTTGTTTCATCGAGGGTGCCATTCTGTCTTGGTTTTTTTTTTTTTTTTTTTGTTAGCTGCGTGTCAATTGTTTTGCCGAGACGGCAATAAATCCCCAGTAAACATTTAACTTCTTTTATTTATTGGCAATCCTGGTATCAACAAACTTTCAATTATAATTTAGTCAGTCTCCAACTCACGCTGAGCTAGTTCTTTGGTGTTTACTGAAGACTAAGAGAGAACACGACAGTTAACCTGTTAAAAGTTGGTTTTTAATTTATTCACGGCTATTATCTACAGCATTAATTAGCTGTCTCGGCTTTTGCGCTTTTCATTTAACAGCAAGCGCAATATTTAATTTCTATTTCCACTCTAGTCGACTTACTTCTTAATTGCCTGTAGGTTAGTCAATTAATTTATATTCGTTGTGTGTTCAGTCTACTTGTTGCCATTATTTAGAATGTCTTTCACTCGCGCATCTAGTCAAATAGTCCAGCCTGCCAGCCGCACACCCTACTGCTTAATACTAGCAGTCGCAGACTCCCCTTGCGCTGGTAAACTGGAAATATACAATTTTATTTACTGGCATTTTTTTATTTTATTAATTTATTGCAGTTGCCCGTGCCCTCAAAAAAAAATTACAATATTCAATATATATGCATCTCAATATATGCAACTTTGTTTATATTCTTTTATGCATCTTGCCATTAACACTTGTGTTGTCCTTGTGTGTAAATATTGTGACATTTATTACACACACTGTGAACAGGTTATGTAGGCAACTACACTTTTGAAGACATTGACCGAAGTCCCAGGAGACCTGCTTGCAGTAAACCTGTTACTGATGAGAACTGCACTTCACCTTTATAATTCTTTGCATGCCTAAGTAAATGCTCACTACGGCTGATCTGCTTACTGCACCTGTCTCACAAATGACATGCAACGTGGATTTTTGGCACAATTAAAGTGCTCATGTTGCCAAGCATGGCAGCTACTCGTGAAGGTATTTTCACAGAAGCGACACTTATGTCTGAATGGTTCAGGAGAGGTGGTAGACCATACAGTTTTACGCCCTGTAGTGCTTGTAGGGTGACACAAAATATAGAATTTACAAAAACACAAGACATCAGTCTTGACAGCAGGAGGTTAGGATATTAGGTTTGTCAGATATTACAAAAATAGGTAGTGTTTGCAAAATTCTCTACTTTGAAAAACAGGAAAATCAATTTTCAGTAAAAGCTCAATATAAAAATTTACACTACAACGCCTATGGCCTAATTAATTAGTGCAAAACAAATGCAATTAATACTGTTAGTAATATTATAATACTTGTATGAAAGAACACTCGGCATAAAATGTAGTGTTAAAAATCTCTTTAAAAAGACTGGATCTGTCTGGTAGTTTCTTTTCTGGATTGTCACCTTCACACAACTTATAAAATACTTACACCATTTCAGGTGAGAATGTCTTTGTAAAATTGTTGCTTTTCTTTATGCAACAGTAAAACTTAAAATTCTTGCTATCTTTTGACTTGTCACAAAATGTAAAATGTCTACAAACATTTCCCATCATTGAAAATTCTCTTAAGGCTGGCAATTATCCTGCAGTATGAAACAGCCTTTACTTCAAAATTGTCTTTCCAGGAGTTCATATAACTTTGTCATTATGTTACTCCACATAATACACATAAGTTTGAAGTTACGTTAACAATGAACTTTTTCATTCTATCATTTATGTTTACTCAACATGTTTTACTATTTTTAATCAATATTTACTTTTATATTTTACAAAAGCTAACAATTTTAAATTTACCAAAGAGCCTTTAAAAATAATGATGTACTTTAAAATTTAATGTCAATCCTATCCAGTATTTCTGGCAAATTTTAATTTTCATTATTTTTAGTACCAACATGGACACATGCAGTTCCATTTTATAATTTGTGGCTTGAAGGGCCTTAATAGCATGATAGTCTATACTTCTTTTAGCTGGTCCCCAGGAGTGCTCTTTCCCAGAGCACCGAGCTCTCCAGGGATATTTATACTTTAAATCTATATTTAGCCCTCTCCACGTGTACATGATTCAATGATACAATTTTTAATTTCAGCTAATAGTTGTGGTACATTCGAGGCATCAGTCTATTTCTAAGAATTGGCACTTCAGTGGCGCATTCTTGAGTGTGGTGCTCCTTATATGAGCTGAAGGAAGACAGTGGCGTCTTAGACAGGGTTTTCAGGAACTCTGCTATTCCTCTGTCTACTGTTGCACCACACCAAGGCAACTGTAGACAGCCCATCCAAAAAGGTATATGGCGATGCTACTATAAGCATTCTGCTCTGTCTATGGCACTGCTGGTACCACTCCCGAAGAAGTCTATGGCACTGCCGTAGCTACCATTAGTTCTGGAGTGTCGGGAAGATATCGCAGATGCAGAATAAGACTTGAATGTGAAGGTGCAGATCCTAGCTGAGACGATCCACCTTTCACATTAGCGGTTGTCAAACTAAGCCTCTCAGTAGACCCTGTACTGCTTATAATATACGCATATGCAAGCCCTATGACATGTTGACGTTGAACCAATTGTATTACATGATTAATACATTGTTGGACACCGACCAGCCTATTGGTTTCCTCGTGATTGCAGCTGACCAAACGTGTGAAGGCACACATCATATGCAGGTAGGCAGACTTTAGGTGCTTATTATCTATAGGAACCACACAAAAAACAGGCCAGTCCAAAAGACCACTCAGAACCTGCGAAAGATGACCCCTGCTCGAAAAATTTACTCAGAAGGGAGAGACTACGAGAGAAAAGTTTCACTTGTTTTACCTATCATGTCAATGATGTCAACATGTCAATGAAATAGTTCTCGGTCAGGACTAGCAGATTCCGCTTGGGTGCTCCCCAACCCGTAATTAATCTAGCACACGCCCTAAATGGATGATCTCATGAATGTTCGTGAAAGCACAGCCTTCACAAGACAGGACACGGTGAATTACAAATGAATACTCTTAACACATTAACACTTGTGATTACTCAGCATCACTAACGCAAACTCATCGGGGCTCGCCCTACAGCACGTGGTTAGTGTGGTGACAGCCTATACAAAGAGCCAGCTAGAACGGGAGTAATTGCACCATACACTAATTACACATACATAGACCCTTGAATGAGACATGAAATGAGATGGGACAAGAGATGAATATTCACAATACACACACACACGTGTGAAAGAAAGTTTAGGTGGCATGGATGCTGCTGGATGAAGTTCGTAGCAGGCCACGTGGTGCAGGTGAAATTGCAATATTTCTGCGTGGAAATGGCAAGCTAATTCAAATAAAGTATTATTCATGTTGGTCACGTGGTTCTTTTTACGATTAGTTGTTACAGGCTTGCAACGTGCCGGATGGCGGTGAAATCAAACATTACAGTGATGGCGTGGTCAAGTACAAAAAACATCAATTTACGTGAAAAATACATTGAACCCTGAATAAAACTGACCTAAAACCCTGAAATAAATTATTGCACATATGATATATAAATAAGCTTTTAAAACACAATGACGACGTATAAAATGACATGGCTTCAGTTGGCCACGTGGTTACACGTGATTTTGCCGTAAAATATTCAAACACAAAACCATAAATACATACATAAAAATAAAACTCTTTAAATTGTGTGTAGCAATTATCCAGAAGTTACACTGAAATGCCATAAACATAGGTGGATGGTGTCCGATTCAAAATGCACGGGTCACGTGAACTATCAGACATCTTTATCCTCTTTCTCCTCGATTAAGTTAAAAATACCACAAGGAGGTAAGAATTATTAAAGCGGAAGTATAATGCTGGGGAAAATGTCTGGCAAAAATGTACGCAAGCAAATATTAACTGGTAAACTACATGGACTATGGAAACCTACATCCGCGAACAAAAGTTGTAGTGCGCACAGAAGTCTTACCTCGCCAGCTCTCCTCAACACTGTCCAGATAAAAGCGTCGCACGGACCTATCATGGCTGCCTACGGGGTTCACATAAGTGGAAGTGCTATGCACACAGTGAAATATGTTAAAGTGAAAATAAAATGGCACAAATTAAATTAGACATTGTTTTACATTTCTATAATTTTGTTACGAATTTCAATATAATTTTTATGTCTCTTTGTGATGGCGTTCATGCCAGAATATTAAGTGTTCTTATCTCGGTGCCACAGGCACTTTGCATATTCATAACTAAACAATTAAAATCAGTACAAGCACTTAAAAACATTTTAAGACATATTAAACACTGTAAAGACAATATCACATTTTACCCTGAAATTAACATTTATAGGAAAGCCCAAAATTATCAGCCTCCTTGCGCACGTGTGGGACACGTGATACGTGAGCGCCATCATGGGCTCTAGTGCCGCTGGCTGTTAGCCGGCATCAACATATAGGCAATATATTGACCTCGTTGTCTTAGGTGTGGATTAAGAACACATAAAAATATCCACATTTCATGATATCATAGTGTATACATGCGAAGTGTATCGCAAAGGAACATATGTAATTGAGAATCTTATGGATGGGTGATGGTAAAGTCTCTAAGGGGTCTACAATGCTGGGAAGAAATTTATATCTGGGCTGCTGTAACCATCTGTGTGCGATTGAAAAGTCACAGTTTCTTACCTATACCCCCCACATTGCCAGTTGCAGAGACATTGAATGCTGCACTCGTCAACTCGCCAGGTTCAACAGTGAATGAGCCATCACTTTCCATGATGCACCACATCTGCATTACATAATGTGTGGATATATATGTTGGTGGATTCATGTTATGTAGTTTAGTTTCATAGAGGCTTTGGAGAGAGGCAGAGCATCAGAGCACTTGATGGTACTTAGCATAAATATTATGGAGAAACAGTCGTGGGTTCGGCAGAGGTGCCATAGAGTTCTTCAGATGGGACACCAGCAGCACCATCACCACCACCACCGTCGTAGACTTAAGGCATGATGCAGACAGCATCAGACTTCTTTAGATGGGGTACCACCGCCAGAGAAATCTTATCCCTGCAGCTACTGTGACAAGATATTTTTGCACACACATCGCACAACAGCATGAAATTAATGGCTGTATTAACAATCTCGCTCGCATTACATATCTTTGCTTGTGTTGCGGGTCGTTTATCGCAACAATACGTACTGCAGACATAAGTCGTTCAAAGTTAAACTAAGTCACATCAAAGTCACAGTGTTGGTTCTGCAACAGTTCTTGCTGCTCAATCGTGGTGTGATGGATGGTAATTTTGATCCTATGGCTCTTCTATCAAAATCTGCTGCGACCGTTATGAATGACGAGCCTGTGGACTCAAGAGCAACATGTTTCACTGAAGACATCTTCATTCCTAGTTACTGCTCCTTTAGACATGACGACCGCTGAACAATCTGGGTCCACTAGTGTATAATCTACAGAACTTTCAGCGCCATACCGGTGTCACTTTTGCTGCAAAGACTTTGCCTTATAGCTTACTGTACAATGACACAGTTTATAAGTGCCAGATTAGTTAGTTTCATGTTTAGAGGAGGACTGATATTTGTCTAAGGATGCACACTTTACATAGACGAATGTGAATATTTTTTGATTGCTTTTGTAGTACTATATTTGAATAAATTTTATAAACAAAAAAGTAATAGTTTTTCTTATGGACTCTGTATTGTAACAAGTCTGTTATAAACTTATTTTGTTAATAACATCACTATAATGCAATTATTGGCTAATCACTATGGTTATGAAGGGCTTAAATGTAAATTCCTTGAGCTAGAAATAATAGGTATTTGCAAATTGAATTTCATAAGCCTGGCCCATAAGAGTCTGCAAATTATATTAGTCTATGCCTATAATTGTTTGCTTGCTTACAAGCAGACGTGAAAAATGCTGCTTGCAGCATGATCATTTAAAAAGATTATAAAAATCCAGTGTGGGTTTGGATACAAGATATTCACACACTGTGAAAGTAACTAACTTATACATTGTGTACCTTTAAATAAATTAAACAAACGGATTTAAAATATAGTATTCATAAGCCATATATGCATTGGTTGAAAATAATACAATTATTTCTGTAATTGTACTAGGGAATGGCAGCCTCGTTGTTTGGACATCTTATATAAATCATTTTAAGCATTGGTATTGTTGTGGCCACTTGTGTAGTTCAGTGGTCAGGCTACCTAACTTTTAACGATTTAGATATTTTTAAAAGATTTGATACAAAAAATTTAAATATAAATCATCAGTCATCTAAGAATAAATAATTAAAATTATTTTAAGTTTGTCATATTGCACACACCATTCCAAAGCTCCCTAACATAGCTATAATCCATTCAAGGTTACTTCAGCCTTTTCTGAAGCCCTACTAAAGTTCTACTTCCAGAATATCCCGCCGCCTCATGCAAAATAAGCTTAACTAAGTCCGGAGAATTACACCAGAGGGACAACGCACCACATTCGTGTGCACTCAAACAGCATTTTCTATAATTATTTCTCACTAGGCGTTTCTAACATACCTATTTATCCCTTTTTTAAATTCAAATTATTTATAAATGAAACATTATTATTTATAGATAAAATATTACTAACATTTCAATTTAACAGGAAAAAGTAACTTATAAACCCAAGTATAATACACGTGATACAGGGCGTATTTAGGAAATAACTACACAAGTCATATATAGGGATATTTCCCAAAGGTTTGATTCGAAAAGGCCAAAGAAACCGTGAATGGATTATAAATGCAGTTATCCCACATTTAGATGGTTATCCAGTAATGCCACATAGGCAGTGGTTCCCATGGGCTGGCAGGCTATTGGCTTGTGCAGGATTATCGGTCCTTCCTGCCATATGCATGGTCAGGCTAGTATACTAATAACGGGTGATCCCGTTCGGAGGACCAAGCCTTAGGTTCATGCACTGTGGCCAAAAGTTGGCAAAGATGTATCTGTTGTATTATGAGACCAACAAACTGAACAAATATAGTGAATCTCACTTAATCATGTGCTTGGCAATTCTAGCTGCAAGGAAGAACATTAGTGTGTTTACACATTCCTAATGAGTGGTCAGATGGATACCCAGACCACCCCTGTGCATTTCATGCAAATATAAATGAAGACTTGCAGACTGAAGCAGTATAAAAAGAGGGGGGGGGGGGGGTAGGAGGCGCAACCACCTACCCTTGCTTCCCCCCCTTCCCTACTCTGTGCATATTCCTTTTAAGTAGATAGGTTACATTGATTCATGCATAAGGGGCTAGGTGTTAGTGGTGTAACCTCTAGGGGAGGCAGGGTATATAGGCCCCTCCCTACATTTTGTAAAGGGCACCAAATAAAAAAGGGCCCTCGAACAGTTTTTTTTTCTTGGATGTGATGATATATTTTCTACAGTCTATAATTAATTGTTATAATGTATTTCTAATACTCGCATATACAGCTTTGTTTCTGGGTTATAGACTTTTACATAGCATGTAATTTAGGTTTTGATCGCATCAAGAAGACATTTTTAAGAGAAGCAAAAATATCTGAGGGGTGGCTAAAGAAATGCTCCCTCTTAAGCTGGAGACATTGTTTCGCTATTGGTAGGGGTTAATATTGAGGATAGGGTCTATACCTCGGGCAGCGGCCATCTTAGATGGGAATGACTTTGAGCCAGGATGACCTTGAAGTCAAAAAATAGATAGATCCCAGAAATTAGAAAAAATGATAAATATCTGGCGAGCCCCTGACCACCATATTGGATGTGGGACACTGGCCTTGACCCCATGGGACCTTGAACTATAAGTAATACAGATCAAAACATTTCTTTAAAAAAAAAAGCATGGAACAGGTTAAAATAGGCCTATTGACCAACAAATTGTTGGCTTTATTTAATGCCAGACTCCCACCCTCATCTTCCTCCATTTATCCACTATAGCTTGACCCCCATCACTAACACAACACTACACTGCACTAGTGATTTAGTGATACTGCATTGCATGCTAATGATTGGCTGTTGGTAACAAGTCATTCTCTATTATAATTAATGTAGCCAAAGTCTCTTCACATCACAGATTGTCTGGTACAAGATGTCTCGGATTGCTCTCTTCCATAATGTTTCTAGCACTCAATCTGCCAAGTTATTTAATGTTTCACTATTCAATAAAATTTTGCAGTGTATTATTGGCCGTTCTTGCAATTACGCATTAATTTCCCCACCAACGAAAAGTCTCCTGAAATTTAAAATGCCTACCCGTTCGGACCAGCGAGTTATTGGAATGTTGATATAAAGATGAAGTGTTCATGTAAGTGTGCCTCTGACCAGCATCGTGACTTCGTCTTTAGTGGCATCATCAGATACTCCAGTAGGACTGCCTAAGTTGTCGAAATTCAGTTTGTAAACCATTATGGTTAGGCCCTTGAAACTTTAAGTGTATGTAGCCAATTCTGGTGATAGTCTTACCTTCTGTACTTTTCTCAACAATCAATCCCATTCCATAAATATTTCAATCATTCAATCAATATTATGATCAACCTTTCAATATGTCTATTAGACTTTCGATCAGCAAGCGAGGCAAGGAGTATATCTGTACTAATATTATAAAGAGGTAATGTGAGTTTGTTGGTTTGTGTCTCGGGTAATCTCGGAGACATGGCAGATTCTTATAATTCTTTCACTATTGGAATGCTAAATTCTTTCAGATGGTCATAGGAATATATTGAGTGGGCCACGGTGGCCCAGTGTACCTTATTATCTTAATAATATAAATTAGTGGGTTGTCGCGGGTAGTCACCGATATATGTTTGTATTTTAATAACTTCATAACACGAGTGAAGCGATGCCGGGCTGCTAGTACAGACATAATTGATTTCAAATCTGAATTTTGGGTGCTGTTCTTTTACCATCACCATTGTTACAAAATCCTTTACCAGATCTTGCTCTTCTCCCTTTAACCAAGAAATATCCTGATCCCTTGATTGCAAAATATCTTGTGTATCCATTTTTTATTAGGAATGAGACATCCAATGATGGCTGCAAGATATGTTCTCCTTTGGGGGAAACATTGGCTAACTTGACGAGTTGGCGTAAGCTTTCAGGGTGAGTGCATAGTTGTGGGGGACAGCATGGACCTTGTGACAATTAAGAAAGTATACTAACTAGAGTGCAAAGTGCTTGGGGTGCTGTAGATGATTGCTGGAGACTTGATTGATTCACGAGATAGTGCTGACGAGTTTTATGGAAAGCAGGTATGATCTGAATCTTCTTGTCTGCTCCCCTTTTTTACACTTCCCTCCTGTTAACCAATTCTCTCTTGGTCTTCCTCTTTCTCTCCTCTTCATGTGTCAGTCCAGCATATTGTCTTTATTTCTCCATTCTCACCATCTTACTGTACCATCTTACTCTATCCTGTCTTGGAAAAGCTCTTCATCTAATTATTTTAATTATTAAATTTATCTTTTCCATTTTTGTAACTTGAAGTTCTCTGAAATTTCATTTACATTGATATTGACCTATCTTCTCTTTCTCATCACCAATGTTTGTGCTCCATGCAATATAGTAATCTAATACATTCTGTACATCACATCTTTGGACTTATTTGGAAACTACTTTCTCCATACCAGTGCCCTTAATCTGTTGTAGACTGTTTATGCTTGCTTTCCCCTTTTACCAATCCTAAATTTCCTCCATTCTTCTTGGTCACACTTTGGAAATGTTTAAAATTTTTTACTCTTCAATTGCTCATAATACCACCATTGTTGTCCTGCTGTTTTTGTATCGCAAATTCCCAATTTTGTTATATTTTAAAACAATAAATCATACAGTCTCACAATGTCATCTTATTCATCTAACTGTTCATGCAATCCTATTTTCATTTCTCCAGGTCATGGAGGTTGTCCACAAGACACAATTGCCTTCATGCCAACTACCCCAATCGTCATTGCCATTATTATAATTTCATCCATTGCTAAAACACAAATAATTTTGATAGTTTACTCTACATGCTCTTACTTCAGGTGGAGCAAATTTCTTCTCTGTTGCACAGTTCAGTCAGTAAATATATTTTACTTATTTTTACTGTTTTCTCCTTCACCTTATTTTTCAGTGAAGCCCACACATTGCCCCTATTGAAACTGGGCACGTTGAACAAGAAAAGCACTGCCGCAGCACTATACGCCTTGTGCCACTGCCACCCTGTTGCAAGGCAGCAGTTTCACTTGAAAAATACTTTTCTGACTTTGCTGCATCTCTTGTGCTAGCATACAACTGACATTAGATGAAGTGCAAAGATAGTTTCAGAAATATGTAAAAATTTTAATATTGATGGAATTATGTACATTGCTATTGGAAATTATATTAACACCAGGATGAAGCAGCATGAAATATGGCAAAAATTTTTGTTTTCATAGTGTGCAATCATTGATTTAGATGGGAAATTCACTTCTGGATATATAAAAAAAATAAATTCATTTTCTCAACTGTACAGCAGAAACTGAACAAACATCCTTTGTTAAAGTATTGTCGCTAGCAGCAGTTCAGCAGAACCCACCATGCTGCTTACAGCAGTAACTGGCATCACTGCAGCAATGCTGCACCTGCTGTCATATGCTTTCCCTAAATCAAGGAATAGTCTAAGCCTTTCTTAGTGTATTGCCCTTCTTGTACCTGCCGCACAGCAAGTACTAAGTCTATTGTAGGTCCGTACTGTTCCCGTTTTAATCCTCCTCCTGCTACGTACCTGACTATCTTAAACAGTTTCAGTATTCCCCTTTCTATTTGAATTCCTGAAAATATTCCTTCCACTGTACCTAAATTATTTCCCATCATTTTTTTCGTAAACCATTTAAACATTTAATGTGGGTGTCTTATTTAATTAGAAATAATATGACCATGCTATCGCAAACCTGGCTACATCCAATAATAGGTGTAATTATTGTATTAAGAAGAGTGTTAAACATAAGACACAATAATATGGACAAAGGATTGTCTTTATTTTTAGTGCAGTTGGGAGCTGTTTTGTGCATGTAAATTTTTAAACATATTTACACAGGTAAAAATACAGTTAACGTGAGGTAATTTTAGCAGGATCAATACTTAGTTTAAGATTTTGCTGTTATTAACTACACTATTTATTCCTGGCATGTAGTATGGTATAAATAATGCACAGATCTGAAATATCTCAGTATCTGGATATAAATGAATCCAGGTGACTTGTTTCCAGGGTTGTTGGAACCAAAAAGTCCCTTTATTTGTTCCTGACACTTGTACATATGGCATCACCATACTGTTCTTAAGTAAGCTCTGCACCATAGATGTCTTCAGATAATATTGATAAAAATTTGTCTTTTCCAGTTCAGCATGCATTTGCAAAACCTTGACACTGTCAAGCACAGGTATAGTTACATGGAATCTGAAACAAATGTGAAGCCTCATAACTATAGAAAAGTATGCTGAATTAAGGTCATACGTGTAATGTGCATCAGTGTCTGAAATCTCCACCAGCTAGCTTAAGTGTATTTTAACAAATGCCCTTTTAGAAGGAATTTAGTTTTTAATTTCTGCTTAATAGCAGATGCTTTATATCACAAAGGGTAAACAGTACAGCAGGAACTGGCAAAGTGTATAAATTTCAAGCATTCGTGTTAGCCTGTGTACTTATGTAGGCAAATAAACTAGCTGTTAACATCCTGTAATTTACATAATTCCACCGGGTGGGTGCTTGATGCATCAAGTTGGACATTGTTTACTTACTACCAAAATGTGAAGATTTTGTTCTAAAAGATGTTAATTTTAAGTAGATTATCCACCATAATTTTTTCCCAAGGTGAATGTTAACAAGTTACTCTCGATACAGTTGTAGAGCTAACCGGTTATAGATATATTTGAAGTGTTACAGTTTTTCAAATAAGCTGTCTGCATTTCTAGGTTTTTTAAGGGATTAGAGGTCTTAAATAAATAAAGGAGTTGATCATAATTTTCTAATTTATTTATAAATAACTCCAAAAAATACTCAATTTAAAATCATGATTAGCCATCACTTAGTTTCACATAACCATTTGCCACCGCCCGGAAATTAACACAAACCAGTACTTTAAACCAGTATTTGTAAATAGTTTTCCAACACCTATTGGATAGGTATAAAATTTATGTAATGTATCTCTTAAGTTGATCTATTTGCAGTGAAGTCTAAATCACTCATTCAATCTGTCCCACTGTTCAATCCTGATATACACCACACCCGCTCATAGACTTGTTCTTGTGTGCGTGCGCACTCTCTCTCTCGTGCCTACATACAGATGTCCCCAAATATGTGCGAAGTAATTGGGGAATGGATAGTACACCCCAAAACACAAGGTCCTTAACACTTGTTCTAAAGTAGATGGTTTGAGAGTTGCATACCATCCAATGTTCTGCTGGATATATTTGTAATAATCTTCCTGACACATTCCACTTTGAGTAGCTGTAAACATGTTCGTGTAGCAGCAGTGACACACGACTCTCTAAAATGTGTTCGAAATGTCCACCTTGTGCCTTAGACAATGACCTGGCATGTTCAGGCACATGACTGACACATTAAAAACTCCAGGAATTGAGCAGTCTGCTGGCAACCTTGTTCCACTTGCTGGTGAAGCACTGCTATGTCCATAACTGGAGTTGCATGAACATTGGCCTTGAGATGCCCCCACAGGTAATATTCCAGTGCATTGACTTTGGAGGTTCTAAGCGCATGGTATTACACATTAGTCAGCTGTCAACAGTGCAGCGAGACTTATAATAACACTCCTAGCATTTCAGCTGATAATCAGGCACACCTCGTAAAAGGTAAACTATTACAAATATGTATGGTACAATGTTTGATGGTATGAAAGTAAGAAAGTATCTTTCGGGGTATTTGTTAATAGGGACATTTTGTTTGGTTTTAAAGTTTACTATCCACTCCCAGATTACTTCCCACATAATTGGAAACAGCCTCTCTCTCTCTGTCTGTGTCTCTCCCTCTGTCTGTCTGTCTCTTTCTGTCTGTGTCTCTGTCTCTCTCTCTGTGTGTGTTCCAATTACACTGCTTGGTAAGTTACAAATCAATTGGTTATGAGGTATATTTTTAAGAAGTTATGTAACATGAATTGCCAAGTGTTTTGAATTTACTGTAAATTTGATAGTATAAAACTTACAATTAGAGTAATGGTGCAAATTGTAATAAGGATTTGTGACTGCTGTTCTCAATTGTGAAGTATTCATATTTTAAGTTTAGCATAAAAGCTGAGCTTGGTTATTTTGTGTGTTGTTTGTTAGCACATTTTGTAAAATTATATAATTTGACCATAAATGGTACTAAAACATTTCTTACAGTCTAATGGAGTGTGAGATCTACATGAATGTAGAATGGTAGGCAATTTCTGTACAGTTAACAATTTGCTACACTGGAATGTGATTAAATATATCAGTGGAAACTGTCAGTTACAGGTATAATAATCTTGCAGTGTGTACAATCTTTTAATTTATTTTGTACACGTTTACCACGTCAATAACATCTCACTGCCGCTGCTCACCGGGGCGGGCGGCCAACTGCACTTTCCTTGGTCATTGGCTCCTTGCTGACAGGCATACACACACTTCTAACCTAAATATACCACATGGAGAATCATCAGAAATTTATTTTCGTTATTGGTACTCCAGTCATTTGGTAGAAAAAATATTTTCAAACATTCACACTTTATGATAAAACATTTTACTAAAAACATTTAAACATTGTTACTTAAAACCAGATTAGTTAATTTTCTCTGCCAAATGCTGTAGTTATTAAACCTTAAAATGCAACCTCTTGCCGTTTTTTTAATTTTCAGTACAATCTCTAGCAGAGCTGTGAATTTCAGCTTACAGTGGTACCAAATTCAGTTGCTCAGGTGAAGAATCTGACCTATTGCTAAAATTTACATTCTGCCATTGATAGATTGTAAGCCACTAGCTAAAAGGTCGATGACATTACGTAACACCTCATGCCCGTTATCCCAGACAGAAGGGCAGGAGTTGTTTTGCAGGCGCGCACAGTGTGTGATAAGGCCACCAGTGGAAACTGCCTCTAGCTTATCAGGCTGGATCCAGCAGAGCAGCTGTAGGCTGTACATACATTCCAAGGAAGAATTGTCTGCTGCAGATAAGAATCGCTTCATAGTCAGCCATTTAGCCCCGACTTGTGGCAAGAGAGGGCAAGCAAGAAAAGTCTTCCCTCTCTTTAAGTACCTTCATATTATGTGTACTTGAATAATTCATCCACTTTAGAGATAGTAAGATTATATTAAAATTACTACTATAAAATTTGCTTAAACTATTTTGAACCTAAAATTTTAATAATGAAAGAAAAAAATCTGCCAGATTAAGATGCAGACCTAGTATTCTGATGGAATCAGTGTGTGTTCCCAGGGTGCCAGCTTCTCTAAGTCTCTGAAAAGCAAGAGTATCTCGGTTTCTCAGGGTCGTTACAGGTAGACAGCCTGTGGCGGCATCCTCCCGCAGCAAAAGTCTACTTACGTAATGATAGTTATGGTTACACAACTTATACTGTCCTATGCGTGGCAGCTTACCACGTGGTAACTCTTACTAGAGAGGGCCAGATCCCGTGGTGGAAAACTTAAGTAAATAATTAAACAAGACACGGATTTCAAAGGAAGTAGACTGGTAACTTAAAAGTCCTAGCGACTGAAGCGGGCCTGGCACACGAGGCCTGCCAGGAGCTGATGTGGATGAAAAGTGCAGAACAGCGTAATGGAAATTAATGAGTTCGACTCGCGACTCTGGCGAGTTTGCTGAGAGGATCAGCACGTGGGAGGAGCAAAAGAAAACGTTCCAGTATATTAAATAAAATAATTGCACACTACTTGGTTAACACAGACGAAGCTCCCATGGTGCGTGGCGCAGCACTAGTCTACCCTCGATGACCCACTATTCCAGACTAATGATGGTGGCACAGAGATACCATTAGCAATGAACCTCTTTCTGCCAGCATCTCTAGGGGAATGTTAGCAAAACACACATACTGAACAATATGTATAATAAATCAAATGGAAGCATGAAAACACATTGCTAAATTGATTACGTGTCCCTGTTTCATTGCAGTTCTTCTGGAAAGTCTTTGTTTACTGTTGCTGTGTCTTTCGTAAAGTAGTAATCTCTCGGCAAATGCCAGGACAGGCATGCGGGACACTCGCACACTCAAAATAAAAATACATATTACACACTATAACCCTTTTAAAACAGTGATATTTAATTAATTCATATTTAATAAGCGAACCGTTTCCATTTTGTGTGGCAAGATGGCTGCTGGAACTGCAAGCGTCATTGACTGCATATCTTATTAAAAGGAATATAGACTACGCCTTTAGGAACAAAATGACGCATGACAACACACAGCGAAAATTGGGTAAAGAATTATGAGAATTTAGTTTCTCAATAATAAAAAGCACTTTATTGTGGAGAACCTAAGAGGTGATAACATTCCCGTGTGCATGAATTAGGCTCTGCTTTTGGGGATTATACTGAATTGCAGAAGTAAACGCGGAACATGCTGTTCACGAGTGGGCAGCATGTCTTTAGAACAAGTCGTCCATGCACGAACGAGTCTGAGGAATTGTTCAAACTCACTCGTGCACGTAATGTGGTTGGTGCAGTGGCGAGAATCGTTTCCCCCCCCCCCCCCCCCCTCTAGTGGAGTAGACTTCAAACTTCACATTCTCAAATGAACTAACGTTTCATGAAATTTTAGATACCAGCCTGTTATAACTGTTATTGGCAAATAATTTACTAAAGTAAGTTTATTCAGTGCTGGGAATTCTTTGCCTGAATTATCAGGAAATGGTTTACATGCCAAATTATTCATCTTCAATTCTGGCTTAGACCCTTGGAGATTAAATCTATAGTGACTATTCTAATTTGCTCAGGGAACATCGAAAGGGCAGTATGGAAGTCATAACTATAAGAGTAAAACAAATCTGCAGTAATTTTGGTAAGCAGGGAATATTTACAAAACAATCCCTAATGAACAAAAATGTTAAGATTAAAACTCTGGCATCCGAAAGTTTATTTACAATCATCAGTCTTCACTTTGTTCTGTAACATTGCCTCTGTGCATTTGTTTTGTAAAGAGATAAAGAGTATAAACATAAACTTGTCAAAAAAAATTTCTGCATGCAGGAGATGTAGCATGGGAGTAAAACTTGGTGCAGAGAATTATGTAAATAACTGAATATAACAAGATAAGTTTTTTATTAAAACAAAATTTGCTACTTAAAAATTACCTTTGTTGTTGCCAGGCTGTTTTTGTGAATACATGCAGCAATACAGTTTGGCATGGAGTTAGACCTCTAGCAGGGTTTCCACAGACCTGGAAAGTTGGGGAAAGTAAAGGAAAACTAAATTGGTCAGGGAAAGTTAAGGAAATCAGTTTTGGAATCTGGGAAAATTGTGCTAAGATAGCAAAAGGTTGGTGAAAATGTCCTGGGTATGATTTCAAACTGCCCCTCCAAATGCTTTCACTTTTCTGCTATGGAGGCTTTTCCTTGTTTATCTATTAGTTTTTCTTTTCTCTCCTGTTTTTATCTTTGAACATATTTTACATATTAATGATTTACTTAAAGGGCAAAAATTTTGTTTCAGTGTAATTTTTTTTTCTTTCCAGGTTGTCTGATACCATGTGGCAACTATGTATTACAGGGTTACTAATTGTTCCTTCTTCCACTTTTTTTTTCAGTGTTGGTGAGCTCTAAATAGTTTTAACATGACCTCATATAACTTGTGTTAAATGATCTATGGCTAGACTCTAAATGGAGTCCCGAGTTTGTTGGATGGTTGTGTAAAGGACCATATATTTTTCATGCTTACTGCACAGCTTGCAAAAAGTTCTTTGATGTAGGTAATAAGGGCCATAAAGCTTTAATATCACATGCTAAAGGAAAGAAGCACGTTGTTACGTTCAGCAACAGGCATGCTAGCCTGATTGCGGTAGCACAAACATATTGTGAAGTGGAACGAAGCCTTGAGCACTTCTAAACAAATCCTGCAACAGGTATCCTGCAGCCTTCCAGGTGAACAATCATTTTCTATCGACCAATATGCAAAAATTCCTCAGAACACATGTGATAAGCACATTACTTGCCAGGTGTCATGAGCAATAAGTATGCTGTGAATTTGCACAAGACTGCAAACACACACATTTCCAGTTGCCTAGCACAGGCAGCTCTATGATCATGTTTGTGTTCAGTCATAAACGCCCATGAATTATCATTTTCAGTAGTGACATTGCAGAGCAATGTAGAGTACAATGGACTGATGACACGTGACAAATTGGCTTTTCTTTGGTATTGGTTGACCACAATAGCATTTAAAAAGTGCCATAGGTAGACACTACAATTTCTGCCATGATAGGTAGGGCATGTGCTGCTGTAAAGTGACGGTGCCCAGGATAGAGTTTCCAGTGAAATGACACCCACATACAGTTTTGGTTTACCAATAGCGTTAACATTGTTTCTAGACTTCTGTGGCTAGCCTGATCACCTGATTTGTTTTGAACCTGTGTGGAACTACTATAATGGATATGAGATGCCAGCTTCCTTTATGCCACAGTGTTCATTAATTGAACAACCATGGGTAAATTTACTGCAGTATTACTGTGTATGTACACAGTAGGTAGCCTACTTTGATTCCATGCCATACCACATCAGTGCAATACATGCAAAAAAAAAATATTTTGTGCCTGCAATTTTTATAAGATTTTGAGAATATATAAAGGAAGATTTATTTTTCTCCATACTGTAAAAATTTTCTTCTAGTACATTATGAAGATGTAAAATATAATTTTATATTGTTACAGGTTTTTAAAATTGGTTTATGCCTGTGGTGGTTTTTCTCATTTTTGGCGATTTTTATAATTTAATGTGTGATAATAGTAACGACCATGTAATGTAACATAATTATTTAAAGTGTCAAAGAATTCAGCATCTCTATTACATGAAGTATTGAAGATGTGTGCAACTCGTGACATAAAATAATTTTCCACATTTTGAAAATGGATTGTTTAATCCTTGCATTCAGCAGCAAATCATTAATGCCAGTTAGTGTATTACTAATATATTTTGTCTTGCTTATTCATGGTGGCTGTAATTGTTGCCGAAACTGCATGTCCATGTAGTCTGTATTCAAACCTAAACTTTACTAGGATTCATAAGCATAGAGCTGATAATAGTTTTGAAGCCTTTCAACATTAAGTGGCCATGTTGTGTTTTTAGTCTTTTGTATAATGTAAAACTCAATATTTAATTCAAGCAGAGTTGCTATTTTATCAAGTGGATATTGCTGACTTAAAAATTGGCTGTATTATATTTTTGTACTGGTATGTATTTTATAAAACGTCTAAATTTTCCCTTCAATATTGAGATAATGTTGATCAATTTTTATAGTTTGTATGTGTGTTCTTGTCACAATGACTTCAGCAGTGTCTCATCTGCAATGTGGTGTTCTTTCTGTGCACAGCTCGGCAACATAGTGACCACAAAGACTGGCAAGATGAAAGATGAGAAGCAGCCCCTCCTGCTTGGAAGCTCAGAGCTCTTGAATGACACATACGAGCCACCACCTCGGCCAGACGTGCGTGCATCCCCCGACGTGACAGTGCATATGCAGAGCCCCTTGGAGATCCCCACTCCTGTGGACGAGAAGATGGTGGGAGATGGGAATGCATACAACCCGATCCTTAACAGAGATTTGGAGCACCCCACCTCGTGAGTACTATTGAGGAAGCAACATAAGTCTCTGTATGTCAAAACATCTGTTTCCTGCCTGGGACGAACCTCAAGAGTCTAACACAGAACTTCAGCTCTAGGTGCCTACTTGCCTGTTTTGCCTGTCTGAAGTACAAAAACACAAACCATCGCGGGTGACTTAGGTCATTTGTATAATTTCCTATAGCATGCGTGGCACCAAACAGGCTGACATGCAACCACTGAACTTTAAGTTGTGGCCCACAATTTTGTTTGAAATTCTATATAAAATTGTGGTTTTTCTTTAAATATTCTGTGTATGTTCTGCCAAAACACATTTGATATATTCAACATAACTTGAATGTTTTATGCCGGAATCATCTTGTGTGTATGTGCACTCTTTTAATAAAAAAACATTGTGGATATGTGTTGTTTAAGAAGTAATTTTGACCTATCATGCAGCCAATTTGCCAGATAGTCGAGCATATTGAACTTGCAACCAAGTATATGATTGGTATCTGAAATACACATCTGCTAACCTAAAATGGGTAGAGTTTACAGTGTATATTTGGTTTTGTTACATGGTGTAAAGAAATTATGAAGGACCATACACACATTCATTTGGCTCATCTTCTAGTAAAGATTCCAAGCATCACTAAAGTTTGCATGTTCAGTTAATTTTTGTTTAAACCTGGGAGTATTTCTGAAATCTAGTTTGTAAAGGCTGTTAGAGATGAAGTGAGCACTTTTGAAATCCACCTTGAAAAAAAAAGCCACTGCTCCTACCTGCAAATATAGTAATGGGCGCACTGAGCAACATGCGCACAGTAAAATTGGTAATGATAGCTGGAAAGTAGTTCCATATCTTAACGTGTAATAAAAAGTGTAAGGTGACAATTTGTTGTAACTTGAACTATTTCTTTCTCTTTCTGTTTTTTTTTAATGCATCAAAGTGTAAAAATGAACATGTTTGTAAAATGTTTACTTTACTTATTTCAAACTTTCACTGGACAGACTCGTGGATAAAGTTATGAGGCCCGTGGCCAATGTTAATTTTACATAAGGCGGAAGAATACATAATATGCGTACAAGTAGATTGTAAGCAGGTCTTTCAAAAGTGATAATTTTGTCGTGAACAGCCTATAGCAACTTTCAATATTAAGCTCTACCTAAACATGACTTCCAGTTGATCCTCGATGCCAAGAAGCTCCTGAAACTCTGTTTTATGTATTATATTCCTCTTCACTTAGCTTGGCCAAAGAGACATAAATTTAATAACTTAAACTGCCAGTGTAAAAATAATACCTGTAGGACCTGGCCATTGCTAGGATAGTAATGAAACTTTATGAATGATAACTTGGGCAGACAATAGATATTTCCGCCATAGTTCATAATTTACCATTTTGCAGTAAATTTTCATGTAAATAATAAGAGCAGTTTTGAGGAATTTTTCATACACTAAAATACAAAGGGATAAAAAGTGAAACATAAAGAGCAGTGGTTTTCCCTTAAATTTTGCTGCTGCAATTTTGCAGAAAATCTCCTACAGGCTGGTAGCTGGTAACTGAGCACTTTTGAAAGCCCTGCTGAGGAACTGCTTTTGTGCAATTATGTATCTTTCCACCATGTGAGTAAATTAACATAGTGGTGAACGCTATCTTAATTATGTGTTGATAAAGTAAAACTGTGCAAAGGAGTATAAATATGTTAACTTCACGTTCTTACTTTTATGCACATAACAGTCTGAAATAAAATAAATTTACTGTCTACAAATTTTAACATTAAAAAATGGCAATACATGGAGCTACTTTCAATTTGCTGCCAACCGTATCGTATTTGTCAATGGCGGTGTTTAAATGTATGCTGTTACGGGTAGTAGATTTTTTTTAGGCTGATTTTAAAAATCTTTAAATAACAATGAACCAGTTATAGATAACATTCTAAAGAAGTTGATTGGCATAAAGATTGCTTCACCCAATAAGTATGGGCTTCCACCTTTTAATGTCTGAGCATACAAGGCATTTATTGCCAATTACTGCTAGTTTCTTGTGATATTTGCATCTGAATTCCTTTCTACATAGAGCCCTACCTCTAAACTTAATATGCCTTTTAATAGTAAAGTACATTATTTTTAAAACAATTTAGTAAATTATTTGTGCTATATCTTAAGTTATTGCTTTATAATAGTTTAAAAAATTTATTGTAATCACTTTTATGATAATGCTGGCAAAGGGCCAGCCACGGCCAACCCATGACGGCACTTGCCATTGAAGTTATGCACGTGTTCCAGTACCATTACAGGCAACGGACTTTCCCGAAAACGGGATAAAAGTTGTTTCAGTGTAATATGTATTTCCTTAAAGGGTAAAAATGTTTGTAAAGTGAAATATCTTTTTGAGGGTTTTGTGTAAAGTTGCTATTTGAAATTCAAAGTGCGGGTGGCGCTGAACACTCGCATTAATATTCAGGCGAGGATGCCTTCAGAAGACCGTTGAATATCAACCAAAAATCATTCAATTTCTGTATGTAAAACTGTTCAAAAATTCTTTTAATGCAATTTCAATTTGCCATATTAATATTTTCACACAGCGTGCATAGCACTACCGCTTGTGTGAACACTGTAAGCAGCCGTGGTAGGTCCGTGCGACCCCTGCCTCTGGGCAGTCGTTCTAGGAGAGCTGACGAGGTAAGACGCGGTCACGTACACACTTCATCTTTTTGCACTGATGTAGGTTTTAATAGTTCACTTTAGTATATCAGTTAATCTTTGCCTTGCGTACATTTTTGTCAGACATCTCCAGCATAATGCTATCTGCTTAACCTAATAATTTACACCGTTCAGGCTTTTTGAGATGTAAAAGAGATGAGTTTTATTGGAGAGGCCAAGAGGCCTGCACTACTTGTGTATCAGATGCCATTCACTCAAGTTTCGGGCTTTTAAGCGGAATTTTGGCTTCATTGCGATGCATAGTATAAAGGGTAATATTCTTGTATCATTCGTTGAGGGTTCTTGTAATGTTGTCATGTTTTATGGCTATAGCGCCCACAGCCACGTGGTCGTATACCATGAAGGCCATATTCATGTAATCACTAAGTTACAAGGGAGGGCTAATTGTTAATCCATCTTGTGCGCCATAATTTATTTCAGCATTCTGTGTAATATTTTCAGTAAGAGGTCGTGTATTTTGTGTTTTTGATGCTTTTTGTTCTTGACCATGCTTGTAATTTCAAATACTAAGTATTCTCTCCAACCGGCATTCTCGGGCTTTTGTATGCTAGTTAATGACGGAGATAATGTTCTCGTGCAGATATAATTATTGCAGATATGATTGACCATATTTGCAGATAAATGTGTTTTTACACCCACACATATGGTCTATGAGCCCTATCAAGCGGCATCCATGCCATCTAAAATTGAATTCACACATTTGTGTGTGTGTTTTCCCTGTTCATGTCATGCCCCACCTTCATAAAGTGTTATTTATGTATTTTGCAAGACTTTATTTTGCACTAGCCCTCTGTGTAGGACAGTCGCCACACAACACGTGGTTCGGGGACTAGTCCCGACGAGTACGTGTTAGGACACAGAGTAGGAAAAGAGTTCACACGTATTTTCGTGCAGCTGTCTGTGAGCAAACCTGCAGTTCATCCTAGCGGCTGTAGGCCCCTTGTTCTGTAGAGGCTGTTTTCAGACACTGCGGAGCATCATCCAGTCGAAATGCGCAAGTGTAATTACGTGCTTGGGGAATCACCCCACCGGAACTGGCTACACGCTTGAGATTTAACGCATTTCTTTCTGGCACGAGTGTAATTTGGTAAAATAAACATGCCTTCTCAGTGTAAAACGTGAATGCCTTTTGTAGCGTCAGTTACCCAGCCCAGCCAAAGTGTTTTGTATTACAGTGTTAAGTGTGAAAGTTGTTTTGTAAGTATGCACGGGTGAGACTAACACAGAGAACCCACAGCATCCCTGAGATCCTGGAGTCTCTAAGTGTGTGTGTAGGAACCACCGCTGGCGCCCATCAACCACAGGTTAAGTGTAACATAATTGTCTGTGTCTCACCTAATGGCATCCATGCCTAAATTAAATGTAGGCACAGCTGCTTCCAAAAAAATGAAAAATTTGTTTGGTGTATTTATAAAACCTACAGTATACTTCCTAATTTTAGGTACAATCCATTTGTCATAAAATAAAAACATTTAAAAGATTGATGTAAGAGGTTCGAAAATTTTTTTTTTTTTTTTTTTTTTCCAGGAACCTGGATACCATGATCCACCTGCTGAAAGGAAACATAGGTACTGGAATCTTGGCTATGCCAGATGCATTCCGCAATGCCGGCCTGGTGGTTGGCACAATTGGCACGCTTCTGATGGGAGTCATCTGCACCCATTGCATGCACATGCTTGTGAGTAATCGCTGTGTGTGGTAAACCTCTTAACACACAGAAAACTTACTTAATCGTAAGGCTGGTATTCTAGAAAATTTATTTTGGCATTTCGTATGTTCTACCATCATGGGCGGTTAAAAAGCAATAGTCACTTTCTAACTCGAACACATTTCTGAAGGTGTATCCCAATATATCTGATGTGCCACAATTTGTAATTTGCTGCTCCATGCGAAGCTATAAAGAAATGAGTCCCGCTGTAAAGTGTTTATTTACAATATCTTGCAAAAATTAATGCCTGCAGGGTTTATTTGTCAAATTATCTGTACTGCTGGCAGTTATTGCAAACATTTTGTCTCCTGAAATAATAAAGGCCACTCCATGTATCAATGACAAGTTTTGTACTTGTGCATATCACTTTAGCAATCTACAAAACATTCGCTGAACTACATATGCCTCCATGAAAACATACAAACTTGCGTTTCTAATGTTTCTATGTTTCTAACTCGTGTAAAATAGTTAAAAACAACATATGCAATATTTATAATGCAATTTTGAGTTTCACATGGGGAATAGATATTCCTAACATCCAGCGTTAACAAGTAATGTCTAAAATCATGTCAACGTAACATTAAAGTTGTAACTAGGTCTCACTCAGGTCTTCAATTAAGAAAAGAGAAATTCAATATGCATTTCATACACAAGTAGAGAGTTTTGTTGAATAAATTCTCAGATATGTAATTATTACCAATAAAAAAAATGCCCTTCTACAAATAATTGTCATTATACAGTTAACAATCGATCATTAAATATTTTAATACTTATTGCATTTATTAAAATAAACAGACTTTACTCAACATAATACATGTAAAAACATGATAAATCAAGTTTATTCTTAAACCTTAAAAAAAATTGCATAGACTGGTTTTTAAACCAAAATGTTTAGTTTGTAGCCAGGCAGAGCACCATATTATACATATTACACAGGAATCTTGCAGACATAAATTTTGGTGGATTCCTAATCTTTTGATAAATAATTACATTGCAATGGATAACTAAGAACCATAAACAATACAACACATCCAGATAGTCATGTAAAATTGTATGCATTTTGCACCTGCGTAGGTTTCTGGCAATTTGTCTTGGCGCAAATGAAACGGAACTGTAAAATTAGGGCATCAGTCGTGGCATAACTAAAGCCTTAGCTGGCATCATAACCTTCTGGAATATTGACAAGGTCTGGAGATGGCAGAATCTGCACCAAAACCTTTATAAAAAGTTCTTGAATACTGGCCTAAGAGATTGATAAATACAACGGCTATAACAGTTACCATGAAGTGTTTGATCAGTCTAGAATTCAAAATCTTCAAATATTTAATTTCAACTATACACTTAGCATGGCTTTAAATATCAGAGAAAAAAAGAATTCTACTCGTTTATCAGTTACAAAATGTTTGACTCTATTATCATTCCATGTAGTTAATGTAAACATTGTAAAAGCTGTACAATGTGAAGTAGAAAATAGGTGGGGTGCAAGGTTCATGTCTTTCTCCGCATACAGATGATACATAAACAGCAATGCTAATTATTTTTTTACAAAGGCACTATACAGATAGGCAGTTATAATTAGGGCTGTATTAAGTTAATACATAGATAAGGAAATAATATTTCTGAAATATTGCAACTCTGATATGGTCGAACAGTGTAGAGCAGTATATTGTGTATTGAGAGTCTGGTGATATGCCATGCTGGTGATGTTTGCAATATATAGCACAATCGATTTTCACTACTCTGAGTGCTGTATATTGCACAAATATACATGGTCAACATATTTCAAAGAATGGTATTAAAAAGTGGATATCATACAATCCTAATTATAATCAAAATTATACAGTTAATTTATGCTTAAGATCACTTTTAACAACTATAACAAAGTTGACATGACTGTCCTTCGTGACTCGTGTGCAGGTGAAGTGTGCTCACGAGCTGTGTCGGCGCACCCAGCAGCCCTCACTGGACTTCTCAGGAGTGGTGGAGACCTCCTTCTCGACAGGTCCCTCCCAATTAAGACGTTATTCACATAGCAGCAAGATCATGGTGAATGTGTTCCTCTGCATCGCACAGCTGGGTTTCTGTTGTGTTTATTTTGTTTTTGTTGCTGCAAACATTTCAGAGGTATGCTGCTACTACCCTGCCAGTTTGCAACTTTCTCACTCCTGTCTTATGCATTCTCATAAAATTTCTTGCCCATAAGAGCTCAAATTTTTTGCACATGGAAAATTTAATTATTTTATTTTGATAATGAATTTTGTTTATTACACTCACATTTGCATGGTTTGTTTTCAAATGGTATGAATTGTGCCCTGCTGTCATAGAGGACAATAATTACCACTTGTGGTAATATTTAATGCTATTCACATAATTAATTTGTATGGCAAAACATAAATGTAACATAGTTAACTAACTGTTCCTCCTTTCATTCCAAAATTATTGGACATAAATAACAACACGATTTAAGTTAAATTTTTTTTAATTATAAGATAACTGCCAAAGAAAAAAGTTCAGTTTCAGATCTGTTGCATATTTACCAGAGATTTGTTTGTTCTCTAATAAAATCAGGCTTTTCTTTTTATCGTAACAAATGTTTAAAGAAATAATTTTGAAATGAAAGTTCAGTATTGTCCCCCTTCAGTTGCTAATTGTCGTTGCCATAGAAGTCTGAGGTCTGATGAAAAATGCAAGGCATACGCGTGGGGTCTATGTATCTCTTCTCCGCTTTCCAACGTAGACTGAGTTACACCACTCTTGCACATAGCCTGCAACTGATAAGATGTATTAAGTCATAGATAACATGAACACAATAGATATGAAAGATATGAAACAGATATGAAAAAGATAAGAATCATTATCTCAAGGGCATGGACTTGAAAAAATTCCCAGTTGATAATGCTTATACATAGGTGAATGTGTCACACTCGTGTTGGTTATGTCTATCCGAGAGCCACTGAACTGATTTGGATCAAACAAACTTATTGGCATTTGTGCATTATACACAAGCTCTACATGACCAAGAATATCCAAATTGCCAGTTGAAATATTTACAGAAAATCAATTGATACATCACAAAGTTGAACAAAACAGGTGATGAATAAACACTGATTACAGCAGTCTGATTAACAACACCCTCGTGCATTGTCACTGTTTTCCAACAAATGTCACGTGCATATAATTCAGCCAAGCTGGTAAACATCAGGCTACCTGCATTATGAATTTTACGGAAAAAACAGTCCTCCAAAAGACGACTTCCAGCTTTAGCAGTTATACCCTGAAGACCAAATGTCTACATGCAACTCAAAAGTATGCAACTCTCTTAAGCACAGACAACTTTGTGACAGCATGTATTTGTTGGAAAACGGTGCCAGTACACGAGGGTGGTGTTCATCGGACTGCTGTAATTAATAGTTAGTCATCCCCTATTTTTTTCTGTAAGAAGTTGAAGTTTGAGCCGGGTGACAAAATATGTTAATAACGTAAGTTAATTTGTAAAGCTGTTAATTTGCATATTATTGCTCATATAGTGTATTTATAAGTAATGGATGTCAGTTTGTTTAACCCAAACCTGTTCAATGGTTCTCATTATAGTAATACATAACCTCAACACACATACGTGTCTAACACAGTCACGCTAATTCTACTGTGCGGTGACACATTCACCTATTTATGAGAGATAGCAGCAGAATTATTCAAAGTCCATGACCTTGAGATAATGATTCTAATCTGTTCTGCGTTTCATATCTATTGTGTTAATTTTATGACTTGTGATGTAATAAATATCAGTTGCATGTTACGTGCTAGTGGTTTAACTCTTGCCGTTGTTGAGATAATATGGAAAAAGGATGAAAATGACCTCGTTCATGAGCCTTAAAACATAAATGATATTGAAGTAAAAGTAATAATATAAAATAAACTCAGACTGTTTTACTGAGAAATGGTACAAATGCTTCAGTAAACAAAGAGCATTAGTATAAGAATTCTCAGGTTCCTCCTGGGCCGTGGGACAGCAGTGGATGAGCGATTAGCCTGCTCTCGTCCCAAGTGGAACCGGGCTCAATCCCTGGCTGGGTCACTCAGGATTTTTGGATATGGGAACCGTGCCAGATGATATAGCTGGTTGCAGGGTTTTCTCTGGGATCTCTAATCCCCCCCCCCCCCCCCCAGCTTCATTCCAATGCTGCTCTGTACTCGCCTTAGTCACCTTCATTGGCTTTCAAGACCTTTCTATTTAGAGCTGCCCAAATCTCTCTAGTCGGTCGGTCGCTGCTTTCCCCTCTGCTGCATCCTGACCAACAATAGTTCCCAGTCCGTAAGAGCAGTATGGGGAAATGCCGGCCACAGATGGGAACCCAATGTGGAAAAAAGGAACAGATCAAGAAAGACCTCTGTATTTGAATGGAAGGGGATCACCGCAGATAGGATTCCTATCTCCTCAATACTGTTCACACTCCACCATCGACATAACTAAGTTCTAGGAGCTTTCGTTTGGTTGATCCCTACAGCGACCCAAATAATGGGATTGAGAAACTGCTCTCTATGAGATGCGTCAAGTCAAAGAAATGCAGAGATTACGAAGCGAACAGCTGCTGTCCGCTCAAACCAAGCTCGCTCTATCAAGCGCAAATATTCCACACTAGCACACCAGTCTTGCAATGCCATAAAATATTGGGGAAAACATGTGGGTTAAACACACTGCCACTTACCTGTAAGTCTGCACCCTTCTACGCTGGATTCCATCCTAAATGAGAAGGTTCCTACCAAGTAACCGAGAAGCAAGGAAATAAGCTGTGTATAAAATATAGGAACGGAGTTATATGAAAGTTGCAGGAGACTCGCATCAAGAGTCCTGGATCAGGAGATCGAACAAGAAACTCTAAGCACTGCACCGCCGCCACCACAAGTAGAGCCAGAGCACGAGTGGGGTCTTCCCCTCCAGTCAGTCGGCTAAGAGCAGAGGCAGAGACCTTTGTGCTGTGGGTTGCTGACCTCTTGCCTACTGACCCAAGGCAGTCTCTGCCAGCTGAACGTCAGTATGTTAGACGACAGCATAGAATCCAGCAGTGATAAGCTTGCTTAACCAACTGTCCAGGTGTTACCATGATACACCAGTGTCTCTCTCCTCTCCCAATTTACTGGCTGGCCCCGCAGGGAAAGAACCTGAGGAGCTTACTTTGGTAACACTTCACCGGCTTAGAGCCACAGACTGTGTGTGTCACAGTCCTTGGCAACGCCACATCCCCCGAGAACCTTCGCTTTGCCGTGCAAAATGCCCCGACCACGAGTGAGTATGAGATAGCATAGGGATTAGCATAGATAGCAGTGCGAGTTACTAGATAGAATGTAAAATAGTGTTGCACAAGCATGTATGTGCTGACACTTCCGGCTGTCCGATTCTTCCTACCCTGGGCGACTTGCTAAACGCTAGGCGAGCGGAGTCTTTAAGGTGCTTTGGTCTGTTCTAGGCACAGGGGCCTGCCTGGTGTACAGCACGGGCCTAGTGGGTCGGCGACTGCAGTGTCTGGCTCTACAATCATTATGCGGTGAGGTGCTGGTTTAGGTGGCGGTGCAGTAGGGCGGCAAGGTGGTCATATACCAGAGAGTTCCTCCTGCACTATAGGATGGGTGGCTCGAACAAGTCCACGGGCATGACAATGGGTGCTGGTACGGTGAGTCGTCTCGGTAGCGCAGCTTGCTCACGTGCACTAAGCAACCCCGAACCTGCCGGGAAAGATACATAGCCCCTGGGGAAGTTTGGCAATAGCTCTCACCTACTTGGCCCTTCTCTCCACTCCACCCCTATAGGTGCAAGGCATTAGGCACAAATCAGAGCTGCAGGAGGTTGGCAGTTAGTGTCGGTGTTCACATGTCGGTGCAAATTACTGCCGCCAACACCACTTCACTCTCGAAGACTCTACCAGGTAGAGACGGCGTGGGTTGATGGTTGCGGGGAACCGCATGGTGTTGTCCCGCGGGGGTAGATTTCCCTGCACCAGGATGCAGCCCTGTCGGCACCACTAGGGAGCAATGAGTGTTCAGCACCTGCCCGGCAAGTCTATCCTACCGGGATCATACCTAGTGTTGTGGCTCCAGCAGTCCTACGTGATGCAAGGAATGGGTGGCCTTCCAATAATGGTGATGTGAGGGTCCAGTGGTGGAGTCTTCCCAGACTCCAAGATGATCCCCTCCTTGGCACCACAAAGGGAGCTATGAGGTAGGGGATAACTTAGTCAGCAAGCCAACTTCCAGGGGGACGGTATCCTAAGTGTCATTGCTATACCGTTCACTGCCAGAGCAGAGAATGGGTGGCCTTCCAAGGATGTGCTGTTAAGATAGGTGTTTATTTATCCAGAGGAAATATACAGATGGCAACCTAGAGTACTATTTGTTCATTGTTTAAATGCTGTTCTGCCTTAAGCTCACAATCCTTTGTAAACTTATTGAATCAATGCCACTTTGTCACATGTATATCAATGCAACCTTTTTACACCTGTGCTTTTCTTTTTTTTGACCCAATGCTGTGAAGCAAGTTGAAATAACATGGACATCAACCTCAAGACAAAACAATTGAATGGCTCCATTCCAACTGTTCTTTTGTTGTATTTGGAAGTCTACCAGCTGAATTTCGTACTAACCTGTAGCAGCTGCTATTTCTTTGTGAGTAGGGGTTGCCAACCATATGTGTAATTTTCTCACGGCACGCGATTCCAGTAATTTGTCACAAATTTCTATCCCTTTAGCCACAGCAGTGAAACAAGCTGCTATCTCAGCCACTTCTCCACTGCCTTCTCTCTGAAACATCTGACCTATGCTGGGGTTTCCCTTTCTCTTAGTTAATAGGTTAACTATTTATACACCTAGGGAGGTAGTCATGGCCACAAGCGCGGCTATGGCTGCCCAATCCCTCTGTGCTTTGATGCACGTCTCCATGCATGAATTCCTTCCCTTGTAGGCATGACCATGGGGGCCTAGCCTTGAAATGCACTTAGCTCCCGTCCCTACTTCGGACATACATTAACACTTAGAGTAGGTTAGGAAAAAACTCGACATGGGGCGGTATTGTAGTGTTCCTTCGCCCGATCGTGCAGACTTCTTCAGTCATTGCTACTACTAGCCGAGAATTAATCAGTCTAGATCGCTACGGTGCTTGTCAGCTCACCGAAGCCTGCCACGAGTCTCGGCTACCCAGTAGCTTCGCACTTATCAAGAATCAAAGTACCATATGACTGGGGTTGGCCTTGCTCTCAAGTCTCCCCTTCTACAGAGTCTAGGAGTCTCTCTGGTTGGCATCCTAGGATTGGCCCGTAGGCTCTAGTCACGGTACAGGCTGGTTTATGTATGTTTACTGTTCGGGTAATGAACAGACATAATACTAACTTGGTTGAGTTATCACTCGCAACTAAAGTCACACCCACTGTATCCAAGCTAACCTTAAGAGAGAAAAGTCTCTACGTAATGCTTGGATCTATCATGTCCCGCCTTCCTGAGTAACACCAGAATGGTTGCCCCTATCCTACTGCTAACATCTTCTGTAAAGTGTTTGTGCCTGCCAGCGGTGTCCCGCTCAGCTGACGTACTTGCTGGAGACCAGTAGTTCAAGCTTACCTACCCAATCCACCGGCCTCTCCCATACTTCCTCTCAGGCCGTGCTTACTCCTATGGTAAACCCACTGTCCACCTCTATAATATTCCCCCCTAAGCCTTTCTGCAAGGCTGAGAAAGATAAAATGGCCAAACAGGGGCACCTTTTTGCTTGGTACTGCCTCAAAACTACTACATTAATTTAGTGCAATGAATTTCAAACTAAAGGTACAGAAAATTCTCTGAGACAGCTCTGCAGTCTCATCAAATTAATATTTAGTATGTATGTGATGGGTAGCACTTGTATTATATAGGTATCTTGGAGAAGCGAAGCAAAAAAAATGCCTACACTTTTTTAGCACAGTTTAGTTTATCACACTTTTAACAGATGTTTTGAGATTAAATAAAATCCTACGTAGGTATTGAAATGTTGTCTAACAATTAGTTTCCTGTCTAAGTATGTCCCCATGGTCTTGTGTGCTTGTGATTGCTGTCAGAATAGTTACTTTAATATAAAATTTCACGCACGTTGCGCTCCTGTGCATTAGGCATGCGCCCTGTATTTGTCGACTTTACCCAGTCATCAAGCCGTTAATCTCGTATGGGCAAGTCGCACTCCAGCAGAAAATAGATTCCCATGCCTACAGGATTGCTCCTAGCTCAGCGCACACACCCATGCGGAATATTATTAAAAATTGTACTGCTCACCCAAAAGCAGATGTGCGGTCGCCCATTTGCGCCTGAGAAATTTTATTTATCCACAGAGCTGCACACACGCCAGAACCAGAGAAGCCAGTTGGAAGGGATGCTGCAGGAGGGCAACACCCGTTGCACAATGTCGTCACTCCTGCCAGAGTCTCTTGGTGAGAATAGATATGTCAACAGCCTCTTGCCAGGTAGATAAGAAATGGTGGCGTGGCCCATAACCCTAATTTAAACCACCCTTGTGAGCAGAGGCTAACCATCCCCGCACTCCTCTGGCAGCCTACAAACATAAAATTTCCGTTTATAAGGAGGTGTGAAACTGCAGCTCAGGACAGTTCGTCTGCCCTCAAGCCTGGGTAAGGTTGAGTGCACTAGTGTCTGAACAAGACCACTCGGCTTGGGTCAAAGCTAAGGACGCCAATAGGAAGTGACTGTCACCCTATCCAGGAGTCTGAAAAAGATCTCCCAATCTCAACCAGGGTCGTGCACTCGCTAGGCCTGCCATGCCGGAGAAGCACATGGAGAAAATGCCTTCGTCAGTCAGGTATACAGATGCCCTCCTCACCTGTTCCACTTATTCAAAGGTCAATACTTCAAACTTCGCAGTAGCAGGTCATGCCGTCCCTTCTGGACTACCACCCCCCAATTTGAAAATCAAATTTGCAGAATATAAAATTGAATTTAATCCACTTAAACACGTTTGCCTTCACCTGCCGTAAACTTAAATGATAAATTTTAATTTATTTTGTGTCCAGAGCTATGCATCCTCCTGTATTTCCCAGCGTATTGAATACATCGTTTGAAATTCAAGTTTCGTATTGTTAATTTCCCCAGTACATAATGCTTCTTATGTTTTATTTTAAAGTTAACTATTTTGCAGACTTGGCTCTTTATTAAAGCCACTGCTCATTTGTAGGCATGAGCGAACCAAACTATCTAGTGTCCTGGTGCCTGCATAAGGCTATATGACATGGGACTACCCAAGTATTGTTCGGGGCGTCCACATCTCAAGTGGGGACCATTGTCAATTACCCAGTATTGCCAACATTCGTTACCTCGGGTCGTTTTTATAAGACTACTCTGGAGGGCTCGAGTCACCCTGGGTAAATTGGGAATGCATTCTTTTTTTTATTGCATTTATGTCGTTATGTCGACAAGTTATTAGTCTCTCATATTTTAGGCACTTTTAGAAGGGCCACGTAAGAGTAGAGTACTAAATAGCCAGCTCCGTCGATTAGCCAGACCAGCTCTACAAAGAAATCTAGACACAACCTAGTGAAGCTAACCCAGGTACTGTCATTGGAAACCACCAGGCCTCTGCCGATATTTAATAAGTCGTGTATAGAACCAACCCCTATAAAGGAGGATTGCAGTTCTTATTTAGACCATCTGCTAAGGATATATTGGCCTTGGCACAATCTATATTATTAACTCTCAAAGATCACTCGAAAGTGAATTGGAGCCTAGTCCACCGCCTCATACGTGTACTGTCACAAAGGAGCCCTCAGTTACACGCAAAGTTTGCACAGCTGCCGGGAAAGTAGTGATTATACACATACTCCCAAAATCTATTACGCAGCGAGCAGTAACAATTACCCCCGAGTTTGTTCCCGTAAGGAGACCCACTAGGCTAGCCCCTTTAAAGTGCCAAGAAAGCTCTCGGGTAGCTGAATAAACAATTACTGAACAGTTAATATTAAGTTTCTTTTCTTCCCAATTCCCATTAAACAGACTGCTGTCATCATGACTTTTGACAACCTTCACGTTAAGCCAGACCAAACTCCCTGGGAGGGAGATTTATGTGGTAAAGCTCACCCTGGGATTTGATTCCCCTCCTCTGGTTAAGGTCCCTCCATCTAAACGTCAACCCCAATCTCCCAGTGTGGACAGATCATAACCCCGCCAGGTAACTATATTATTACTCCACCAACACACCTGGAGGGAAACCACCTAACTAGTATAGGAGAGGAATCGGCGCTTGTCCTTTAGTATTACCATCCGCTTTGCGGAACAAGAATACCTACTATTTTGGTGAAGTGCAAAAACTCTCCCCCCCCACCCCCCACACCCCTTCTCCAGCTTTCTCAACCAGCGGGGAGTTGGCCAAGCACTCCCCCAACTACCGAGCAGGAGTGTGATTGAACCCCAAACGGAACCTCTAAAGAGAGAAAGAAGTAGTGCGTCAAATTTAATTTGTTCTTGTTTCAGCCTATACAGGATTTTGTGTATGATGCGTTAAGTTGTCAATACCACACACTGGCTATAATAGTCTTGCTTTATTAGCTGGAATGGAGTGTTCGTACATTCCATGCAGTAAAACTTAAATCACCTGAAGAATATAAGCACTATGAAAAATAAAATACGTTAAAATATTTTAATTTTTCAGTAATTTACAAATTAGAGTATATAAATTTATAAACTATTTATTTTAAAATTTGTGCATAAAAAAATTTGGTTTGCATAGGTAAGGAATATAACCCTGAAAATGCTTTCATTACACTAAATGCATGGCTTCATATCTGGACAAATCCTCTCGTGAACTGTAAAATTTTGTTTTAAATGAAATTGTTTGATAGTTGCTTGGCGGTTGTGCTGTGTGGAGAAAAATTGAGCAAAGTGTAAAATGTATAGTGTTAGTGTAGAATTTGTAGCTGTCCTCCTTAAGGGCGCTGCCTATTTGGCTGTTTTTAGAGAGTTTGAGGAAGGGAAACACAGGAGCGATAAGGATGACACTGATGCGCACCTGATGCCCCTTCGCTCCTATGCACAAGGAGTTGAATTGGCTTTCAGCGTTTCCATTGTGCTGCGTGTACCTATTGGACGTTAAGCGGTGACCCTATCATTTTATCGGTTAAGTTTATAGCAAGGTTCAATGCAGGTCCCTATAATAGTTTCTCATGTTCCCAACCAGTATATTATGATCTACAGCAGTGTGAAAAAGCAGTTTCTAGACATGTTGGAGGGCTCGGGAATAGCATTTATAATGTACATGATGTATTGAGAGTATTATACGTACCTTGCCTGAAATGGGTTTTCTTTTCGTACATTGGTATCGTGGGGACACGTGCAATAGTTTCATTTAAAAAAAAAACGCGGATTTCAAACACTGAAACGAGTTTCCACTGCTAGGTAGGTGGCGCCCTTAACATGGACATCTTGCAACTCTGTTGCAATATTGCAATCTAATCACATTTTTGTCACTTGTGCTCCAACAGGTAATGAAACACTTCTTTAATGTGAACCTGAGCGTGCACATGTACCTGCTAATCATGCTCGTACCGATGATCATTCTCAACTGGGTGAATAATCTCAAGTACTTGACTCCCGTGTCGCTGTTTGCAGCCATTCTCACAGTTGTGGGTCTTGGCATCACCTTTTTCTACATGCTGCAAGGTCTGCCGCGATCTTCTGCTGTCAATGCCTTTGCCAGTTGGAAGCAGCTGCCTCTGTATTTTGGAACTGCGATATATTGCTTTCGAAGGAATTGGAATGGTGAGTTTTCAATTTAATTTTTGTTATTTTAGAAAACTAACATATGAAGTGAAAATTCTATTCTCTTGCTGTTATGAAACATAACTCTGTATAAGTAGCAAAGGAAATGTTTCTCTGCTGTGTTGTCTAGGATGCAATCTTAAGATTTCGATCTTTAGCCTTTTAAAACTTTAAGATCAATTTATCCTCTCTAAATATTGAGATATACGTACATTTATGGTCCTTCAATTGGCTACAAACAATCTGGAGAAAGGTGGGGAGGAGGGAATAGCCACCATTTTTCGAAACTGTCGAGGCAGAGGGTTGCATTATCAAAACAGTGGTGCTACTTAGAACTCAATATGGCCTTAGTATAGCCTACTCTCTGAATGAAGGAAAGAAAAGCTTAAGAAATCACGTGTGTGTCTGTATGTGTCCCCCCCTCCTCCTGGTTCATTTCTTCCTTTCTTTCTCGGTTATTTTTCTTAGACTCCCTCGCTCTTTCTCTAATACTTGACGCATGTCCGATTAGATTAAGGCTGGATCATGGTTGTGTGGCTTTGATTGCACTTTGGCCGTTTGTGCTTATTGGTGTATGCAGCTGGATATGGTAGCTGGGCATACACACCTAAAACACTAATAAATTAATTTTAAATACCTGGCACCATGTTTCACCGTAGTGAATTCATGGGAGCTCTGTGGCTCAGGTTCGATTCTTTGGTGGTGAACAGGTATTGCAAATATAGATAAACGCTAGCAATGAATGAGCAATCAAAAGTATAGTATAAAGACAGTCCTGCAAAATGGCATTCTTTCTTGCAGTTGCATCTTCACATATACCCTGTAAAAACATATGAACATATTTCACTGTGTACCTACACATCAAATCATTATGAAAATCTAAAATTATATAAAAGACCTGTTATCGAATGCTAAATCTAACGTGTAAACTATGGAAGTCTTCTCTCATCACGCGCACTGTGGCGAGTGTCTATACGTGATACATTTGTAGATATTACTGGCACTGTGGTGAGCGTCTCTAAGTAATTCTATGTAATTACGTGGGCTGTCTGCCACTAATTATACAGGACACCTTATCGCTGGTGAGGTGAAAGTCTAAATTATACTCTCTGTCACTTACAGCGTAATGTCTGCTGTTATCAAAAGTTCAGTTTACACCTAGTGGAGTGTCTAATAACCGTTTATTTACTTCTACCTCACCGGCTCCTTTGCTTTCCCTGCTTAATGACAGCTTGGGTAGGCACTTGCGCAGGCACTTGCGCTAGATACACACTTTATTTAAACCTAGCCTACGTTGTGAATGTTCCTCAGTTTCACTGTCTTCAACTGGCGGCTAGTTTAAATTACACTGATTGCAGGTCTAACAAGTCCTGTTCTGTTTTTACATAGTAGTCTGACTACGTGTGTACACTTTCTTTATCGCACTTATACTTACTTGGTTCGGTGTGTGTGGGCAGCGGGTATGGCCATGTGTACCTAGACGTGGGTCGCCAGTGACTCTGTACCGGTCAGGCGTAGAGGCGGCATGAGATGGTATAAGGCATCTAGGCTCTGCATGTGGCGTCTGCTTCTGCCGGGACTGAGGGTGAGGGCACAGCTACTAGGAACGTAGTGGCAGTGCGGGGAAGTGATCCCAGGTCCTCCACCCCGACTGCATGGATTCCTATCCGTAGGGCAGGACGTTTCTCTGCTGTTGCATCTTGTCGTGGGGCCGGGTAGTTGGAGGCATCGACGGTCTCTGTACCGTCTGTATCGGTGGCCGATTGAGCGAGACAGATCGGGTCTCTTGCCCTCAATGGTGCTGATGGGTTGAGCTCGTTGAGAGTTCATTGTCCCGCTGTCTAGTAGCGTGTGTTGACACTTCATCGGGGCTTGAGATTGCCTTTGTCGAAGGTGGAGTGGCCTTTATCTTGGGCTGGAGAGATGTACCAGGTGAGGGGGTAGATGTCTGGGTTGTTCTACCCCACTCACCGAAGGAGCTTTTACCTTCCACTGATGCGACTAGATCGACGGGGTGTCTGGCGGCCTTTGGGGTCTTGTTGGCTCCGCAATGACACTTCGGAGCAGCTCCGGATCATTCTGTCGCGACTTGTCCGCATAGCTGTGTGGCATGGAGGGCAGTGATCTTAAGCTAACTGCTCCTCTGCATGTTTCACCATCCAGCCTCCATGGTGGCACATAGCTGGGTGCCCATTCGATGCCAAAGGGTCTTGCTTCAGGCGGTCTCGTGTTGTGGAGCTGCCCTTCGGGGTTGTGGTTCGTCCTTACGGTCAGTCCCCCAATGTTACCCCTACGTGGTCTGCATGCTCTCCTCATGGCAGGTCTCCCGGATAGGGACATATTTGACCTCGGATGGCCTTGCATATCCTTCCTCAGAAGTCTTCGGCCCAGTAAACTGTATCCTGTTTGCAGACTATTTTGTAAGGCCCATCCCATTTGTCAGGTAGGCCAGCACTAAACTGTTTGCTGGCCTTGCTGAGGGGATGTGTTCAGACTAACACAGCTTCTCAGAGGTTGAATTCTCGTACCCATCTTGGGTTGAGTACTTCCTGTGGATGTACTCATCCTGGGCCTTCTAGACAGTGGTAGTGTGGGCTAGTGTGGCTAGCCGGAAGTCCTCTGCCTGAGGCATGTTGGTGGGTTCACTGTCCCACTGTCAGTCACCTGGTTGGCATAGGGTCTGACCCAGGAGGAGTGTACTTGGGCTGGTGTCTACGGCTTCATTCATGAAACGACGTAACGTGGGAATATTTTTATCCGTGTCTTGTGGTCGTTCCCCACACTGATACAGGCATTTCTTGATCTCGTGATTCCTCCATTCAGTGGGGTTGGCCTGGAGGTGTATGGTGGAGTCTTCCACATCTCGACTCCCTATCCCTGGCATGCGGACTGCCATTGGCGACTTGTGAACGGAGTGCCATTGTCAGTCAGTATCGTCTTCAGGTATCCCCAACGTGTGAATATTTCTGCCTCCATCTTTTGCACTATGGAAGCTGTTTACTGGCTGGGTAGAGCAAACGCTTCCATGCACCTGGAGAATTGATCAGAAACTACTAGGAGGTAGTGGTTTCCCCTTTGTGCTCCGGGGATATGGTCCCATTAGATTGGTAGCTCTGTGTCCATGCAGTCTTGGGTCTCAGTGCAGTAGGAGGGGAACCGAGTAGGCCTTACCGCGACAGCATGCGATGCAGTTGCTGACTTACTGCTGGATGTTGCGGCTCATTCCATCCCAGCTATAGCGGATCCCGTTGTCCAGCAGGGTTTCTTGGGTCCCCCGGTGTCAGACTTGGTGGTGGTGGCAAATGTCTTCTCGCAGCTGTTGTGGAACCCAGATTTTATGAGCGTTGGGTTGACCACTTCGTGTCCACACAATGTCATCCCTGGTTTTGAAGCGCTGTGGTTTCCATCACAGGAGCCAGTGCACATGGGGTTCTCTTGCTGGCTCAGCGAGATTTGGTTTCTGGTAATCTGCAACTGTAAGACCGTTTTGTTCGTCAGGACTTCATTCAAGTTGGGGAGGGGAAGATATTGTCTCCCCTTCCTCCTTAGATTTTTCCCTCCCAGTGTTTGGAAGCGGGACAGAGCGTCTGGTTGGTCCTACGGTACAGACGTAACTGCGGTTTCTTTGTTTAGTTGTGTATTATCGATGGGTGTGGATACAATGTTGTCTGGGATGTGGTTCCATTTTATTATTACTCTGTTCGTTTTCCCCATTTGCACACAGTTCTGCTCATGATTAACTCTATATTGGGTTTGACGGAGCCACGGGCATCCCAGTATCATTGATTCTGACAGGGAGGGGATACTATGAACTCCATGGTTGTCTAGATGCGCTGTAGATTTTCTGTTAAGGTAATTCAGCAGTCTATGCACAGTTGCGTCGGATTGCACCATTTGGACTGTCCTGGTTTGGGGTCATATTTCCGATAACTGCCTCCGAGTTAGTAGATTGCTTCTGATAGTTACCAGTCGCTGCGGAGTCTAATTGGACTAGTACACTTCTGCCGTTTATTTTTACCTCTCTTGCTGTGGGGATTAAGGATTCCTCACTTAAGCCATGGATTCTGGGCCCTTGTGGTCTTGTGGTGGCGGCCCGCTTTGCACTCCAGCTGTGACATTGCCCACATTAGTAGTGGGAGTCTTTCTCTGTAGGTTTTGACGTTCGATGGTACTTGCTCTGGGGATTCACTGGCCCAGCTGGTTTGCGAGGGTAGTCCTGGTTACAATGATTTTCGGGGTAGAACAAACATCTTGGAATGAAGGATGTGCGTGACGGGGTTCAGTTGCTGCCTTCTTGGGTGACTCGCCTGGCGGGGCTTGTGGCTCCGGGGTTTTTACTGGTATCTGCCTTTCCAGACTGGCCTGCGCCGCGAAATTCTTTTTGGCTTCTCGTGCCCTCCCAACTAGTTAGTTGTTGTTTTGGCCGTGAGGAAGACTTTCCTCAGGCTGGGTAAAAGCATCCTGCTTATCGAATGGGCAGCCATTGCTTCTGGGACTTCTGGGAATACGCGCCAGAACATTTTCTCTTTGAGACATATGAAAATTTCAGCCTCATCTCCGGGTATCTGTATCCGACTATAGAACTGGGTTGTTAACTGCGCTAGCACCTCCTCGCCGGTGTACCCTGATGTGATGCGGTTGCAGAACTGCTTCCAGTCTGTGAGAAATTCTCCATACCTCTCCCACCAGGTTAAATGCTACGCCTTTCAGGTGTAGTTGGGCCCTGTCTACCAATTGTTTCGGTGGCAGGTTGGTATCCTGGAATTCTTTATCACACTCGTTGGTAAACTCTACCGGGTCTTCGTGTGGGCGGTCGGCGGAGTCGGTAATTTTTAGGTCATCGCGTCCAGTCGCGGGGTGGCCGGGTGCTGTTCCAGGCTATATGTAGATCCTGGACGGTCTCAATCGGAGGAAGTGAGACTTTTTCCTTCTACATCTTTCACATTGGTATGCCATACCTATCATAGTGATGCGCTTATCGGGCCATCCTATGCACAGGTTATGGAAGGGCTCACTGTATGGGGTACATATGAGATAGTTAATGCCGGGGCAAGTAATGTCCCTACAAAAACTCGTTGGCTGTTGCAGACAGACTTCGCAACGGTACTTCATCGGGCCAGCCTAGGCAGAGGTGAAGACATGTTTTTAAACAATAAGTGCATTAGATACCTGGACATTCTGTATGGCTGCATTTCGGGTCTTGGGTGTCGGATCCAATCTCGTGATTAGTGCCTAATGCAGCATTGATCTCGGAAGTAGACATAGCTATCGTTTCTTGGCGCCACTGGGTTTTTTTTTTACTAGACTCCCAAAAGTCAGTTGGGTTAACCCGGTTTGACTTCTAGATCTCTAGGTTGGATGACCTGGTTAGGCCTGTTAGTGCGAACAGTTAATTACCTGAGACCCCACATTGGGTGCCGGAAAATCACTTGACTCGTGTCTGATTTGTTAAGGCAGGATCACAGTCATGTGGTCTTGGTTGCGCTTTGGCCGGTTGTGCTTACTGGCGTTTACGGTTGGATATGGTAGCTGGGCACGTGGCCTTATGTGAGGGAATAAAGTTCTTGACGTTAAGATAGTCCCTCAGATTGGTCTGCCGTATGGCTAGTAGCATGGCTAGTTATCTTAGACTGGCGGGAGGTGCTAGCAGTAGCAGGCTTATTAACATTGTGAGTACAAGGACTAGCTGGTTATAGTTGGTTGAGCTGATCATTCTCTGCCCGGACTGCAGTAAGGGCCCGAGGTGTTGCAAGGCAAAAACTACAGTTCCACCTTGTAGCTGCTGAGCTCCAGAAGTTGGCATTCGAGATGTCAAGGCGTTCCTGGGTCAGTTTGATTAACCCACACACAACTGGGTGGCATGCAGGATGCGTGTGAAGAGGTGATGACTAGGAAGTAGCTGGATCTCCTGCCGTAGACTTAGACAGTTCTAATCTGAGCAAAGCGGCACAATCTCGTTCGGCTCGTCAACTAGCTGTAAGGGAGACTGAACCAGCTGGCTGCTTGGCAGCAAGACAGGCAACTTTTGAACACACAAACCAATTTTCACAAAGATTGATACACACAGTACTCTGTAAAGACGTAAACTTTTATATTATAGTTTTCTATCATGCTGGGTGCTTGGTTTCAAAATGGCTGCCGAATTTTAAAATTTTGGTTGCTATGTAACCATGGGAACCAGTCAATAAATTGCAACCAGATTGTGTGTTTTTATAGTGTATTATTTTAGCATTGGATTTAGGGATCAATATTATAGTTTACCCACCATTTTGGAAGATGGAAGAACTATGTGAAAAAGTAAAGCTTTCGTGTTTAATCTTGAAACGACAACCAATTCTTGCCAAATTTGGCACATAAGTAATCGTATGGGGAGACAGTTGCAATTTAGATTGATATGGCACTCATTCCCAAAATGGTGGTCTTACAAATATTTTAGGTTTATTTTGTAAAATTATCATACTGTTTAAAAACGTTCTACCAAATTTTGTATGCTGAAAGTATTTACAAGCATCAAATATGCTCCTCAATTTTGTAAGATAGTGCTACATGAAGTAATAGTTTTGGTCATATCTCGGGGAAACAATATGTCAATTCTTAATATGGTTGGTAAGATAACCAGGCATTTATTATCGAAATAGCACATACAAAAATGTAATAGTGTGTTAGTTATGAAACCATGTAACAAATTCCTACCGACCTTTGTATGCAGACAGTATCTATATAAGCATTAAGTGAGTTCATACATACTTTTCTCCATTTTATAAAATGGTAAGACCTGCAAAATTAACATCTAATGTTCTATCTCGGGAAACCAGTGTAGGATTCCCACCAAACTTATGCTATGGGCAAGTTAGTGGCGTTGGCTGGTATCAGAGCCTTTCCTCCCCCAGATGGCCTGGAAGCAGGCATAGTAAACTTGACTGATTTTTTTTACTGGGAGTGTGGCGAGCTCTCTTGGGTAATTCTGCAATAGCCTTTTGCTCACACAAACATTTACTGGGAGGTATAGGCCTTGTTTGAGTAAGAGTAGGGGTGCAGGTTGACATTATGTTTAGTCGGCAGATTACTCACTGCGGCTGAAGGCAGTTTCAGTTACTGGCTTGTTTGGTGGTGTGGGAGGTAGTGCTAGTGGGACGTGCTGCAAGAGGCAGTAATGCAAGCCGAGAATTCCACTCGTTTAGCTGGTTGCTGTTCCCTCCTGCCGGGCTGCTTAGTCACTTTTCCAGGAACGCACGTTGGCACCCTTTACTTCCCCGAACAGGCTTCCAATCAAGGCTGCCCCCTCCCCCCCCTTTTTTGGTCGATTTATCTCTCCTACCCCAGTGTGGGTGTTGATGGAAGGCCTGGCTCACAGCAAGGAACTAGTCTGTGCAGGACGTCGCCGGCCTACCCAAACATTTAACAGTAGCTAACAATAGCAGGGTAGGGTAACCACTCTCGTGTTACATAGGAGATAGGAAGTTACCATAGATCCAGGTGTCGCGTATAGTCTGAGCTCTCAGACGGTGGCAGCTGGCCTCCCTGCGAGTGGGTTGGCTGGGCAGGAAGTCGCCAGTAGACCCAAGCAGTCGCAGAAGGATGCAACAGTCGTATGGACCACCGCTCTATATGGGGCTCCCAATAAGCGTGGATGAGATCTGGTGTCTGCACGTGCCTGCTCCTGAAAGTGTGCGTCAGCTACCTTCTATGGCAAGAAAAAGGTTCTGTAGAATAGTGCTTGGGATGGGAGTAATAAATCTACCAAGTTAGGATTATGTCTGTTTATCGTCTGAACAATAAACGCACATGAAGCAGTCCGTACCCTGACTAAATCATGAAGGTTCGAGACACCTAAACTCGGTATATATGGAGGTGTGGAGGGCGAGAGTAACCCCAGTTAAGCGGTACTCCAACTCGTGACGACTAGGTGCGTGGCTAGCAAGGTAGTGGAGAAGTGCTGCAGGTTACAATGGAGCTAATTGCTTGTGATGAGCAAAGACTTGCGGTGTTGGTACACATTCAGGCAGTGGTGTTTTAAGACTGAGCTGCGAGAATCTGCTAGGGCTAGTGAAGTCGGTGCATGGTTGGGCAGTGTTTCGGCTGGTAATAGAGGTAGGAGTGAGTGCCGAGATTTGGGTGGATTTTAACAAGGTCTTTAGAGCTGATGAATGTGATTGGGGTGAGTATGGAGCAGGGGCTGCAAGGGTTGGGAATTGTCCGGCTATATTCCCACATGCAAAAATCCAAGTGACCTGGCCAGAGATTGAATCCGGTTCACCTTGGTAGGAGGCGAGTAGGCTAGGCTAACCACTCAGCCACCGGGGACCCCAGTTGAGGTGCAAGAATCAACCTAACTTGGGGCTGCATGTCCTTTACATACCTTAAATGCAGGGCTAGTGTAGGATTTGCGGAGGAGTAGAGTGAAGCGATGGAGCAGCAAATATTGCAGATGGTGGCCAAAGGCTGGCAGTGCACTTCCCCTTCGCAGTCAAGGCAGGAGGGGTAAAAAGGCCCGATACATGGATCGGGTTATGGGCTGACAAGGATCATCAGCTGGGTCACAGATGTGGTGAGGCTAGAGCATGCAATGACGATGCTGTGTTATAGTACTTTTCTTTTATATCTAAACATATGTGGCCTAAGTCTTATTTTTAAAATAACCATGAAAATATTTCTGCTTCATATGCTGTATGTCCACCAAACTTTATACGGTGGCAGTATTTATAACAATCATGGACTATGCTATACATATAATTTTTGTCCTCCATTATGATAATCATATGAAAAAAATTGAGTTTTTGTGCCATATCTGACAGATTCCCACCAAACTGTCCATACAATGTGCTACGGTAAGTATTGTAAACTTATGATTTAAATGGCTGACACTTTTATTTAAAATGATGGCTCTTCAAATATTTCAGGTTAGTAAATTCAATCATACAAAACATTATACTGATTACATCCAAAGTTGATGCTCCAAATCTACCTCAGTAATGTAGTTAATGGCATCATAGCTTATGGTTAAAGGTTTTCTGGGTTTCCTGAGTAAGGAATGTGTGCGATGCAATTGTCTCACTACTGTTGCACATGTTTTTTATTCCATCTCTAATGACTTTGCTGTCAACGAGATGTCAACTCCTATCTACCATCAAAGCTTATAAGAACTTGATTTATAAACTAATCTGCACTAGTATAGAGGGAAGTAGACTCGTTTGTTAAATCTGTAACTTATTGTTCCATTAAGCAGTAGTAAAACCATACACACATTATATTTATATTTGTGTTCATAGTTGGAAAGAAAGTTTTTGTAATTGCATGTGGCCATTCAGAATGATTTTTTACTAGTTTATTAAAACCGGACATTATGCCAATTGGTTGCACATCTTGACCATAGTATGATACCCAGCAACAGGTTGTATGTGGCCTGACCGGTCAGAAATTCAGAAAGAAAGTGAACATACCAGCCATTAGGAATGCAAATAAAAACATGTCTAACCTGGCTGTATGGTAGCAGCATTTTTCTTACAAAAAAAATTGTGGGTGTTATAGACCTATTCGTGACTTGAGTCATTTTGCTTCCCAGCAAAGCGCTTCCTCTTTATGGCTGTGTGATGTCAGATAAGGGGACCCTTGTCAGAGTTGACAGGTACAGCCTCAGCACTACAAAAATACATTCAACCATAGGACACGCAGTATTTAAGCATGAAAAGCATTGTCAAAATCACCTAGGTTTTGAATTGAAGACTATTCCGGAATTGTAGACGCCTAATTTTTCTATTCCTTTTCTGTCAAAAAATCTCTTCCTTTAGGGTAAATACTATGTCCCTATCATATTCTAACAATATAGATGGTGTCGAAAGCTTCTGTGTATGTATTAGATGTTGAAAATTAAAATGATACACATTCCAAAGCCTGTAACTATTTGGGAGTTGAACACGGTTTTGTGTTGCTGGGTGTCGCAACAAGCTGTGAAGTGGTGTGGTTTTTGTAGGTGCTACCTCTGGAGAACAACATGAAGAATCCGCAGGACTTTGGTGGCTGCACAGGTGTGCTGAACACTGGCATGGTAATAGTGGCTGCGCTTTACACTTCGGTTGGCTTCTTCGGGTACCTCAAGTATGGTGATGCTGTCAAGGTGGGCAGCATCACTCTGAACTTGCCTTCTGGCGACATGTAAGTTATACCAAATTTTGTGAAAAACTCATTTGGCAATGTAACATCATTCCAGACATACATTTGAGGTTTTTTTTTGTTCATTTTTACAAAAGGCACAAAGTAATTTTTCTTAATTTGCTTACCATCCCCATTCAAAGCAGTGCCATAAATTCTCCTGACTACCTCAAGCTTTCTTCTGTGTTCAAGCGTGTGGCAGTCGCCCTTAAAACTCCTGCGCCTCTGCTTCAAAGTATGCCTTTACCACTAAGCACAAGTCTCTGTCTGAATTTGCATGCAGTGTTTTAGTTACTGTGTGTACCTATGGGACTTTCAGTGGTGACCCTATTATTTTTTGGTGGAAAGCCTATAGGAAGGTTCAGCGCATGGCCCTTGAGTAGACTTGTGTGCATCTGATGCATATATTTGGAGATATAGCACTTTGAAATGGCAGTTTTTAGCACTTTTGGAGTGCTCTGAAATGGTGTTTTGTACGCAACCACTTGAACAGCCCTATTGTGAAATGTGTTCCTTTTGTAAATCAGTACATTGACACTCATTTAATGTTTTGTAGAAAAATGTGTGTTCCAAACGCACTGCAATGCAGTCACAGCACCAGGTAGGTGATAGCCGTAGGAGAACCTTCCCCGCCGCCATGTTAGAGAATGTTTTCTAGCTTGTTTTGCGTTTTAAAAAAAATTCAGAAAGTACCTCTGTAACCAACTAAATGTTGACTTTCCAGAGGAGTATGGTTCTAATGATTGGACTACAAATTCGTGTCACAATCATTAGCAAAATTTTGGCATAACTAATATTGTGATGTGATTAAAAGTTTGTATTTCAGTCATGCTTGTACTGCTGTGCAAGGTCAACAGCTAGTTTGGTACAGAGTACTTATGGGATTTTTTTTAAATGTAAAAAGTGTAAAAAAAAAATCCAGTATAGTGGGAGGAAGGTTTCCTTTAAGCCCATTGGTATGAACCTGTTTTTTTATTATGTTTCTATTAAGATCCTGGTTAATATCATCAAAATTATTAAAGATAATTACTGTAGAAATGTACCTCAAAACTGTAAACATTGACTAGATTTTTATGTCTTCTAGCAGATTGTTGCCTCCGGAGAACAAACGAAACGTGCAAAATGAGCTTGGGAACTGTGTTGCAGCCTGGCGCAGTGTGTGCAGCTGATGATGGCACTTGCAATATTCCTCTCATATGGCCTGCAGTTCTATGTGCCAATGAACATAATCTGGCCCCTTGTAAGACCTCGCCTGCAGTCAGAGCGTGCCCAGCTGCTCGGAGAGTATGCACTGCGAACCAGTCTAGTCATTCTCACATGTAAGTAGCAGAACTGTGAATCATCAATCGCTTTAAGGTTATCTTCTGTTACTTTCATAGATGAAGGCATAATCCACGAAGCAGACTGCACATTTTCCAGGCAATGAAACAACTTCTTCAATATTTTGGCAATTAAACTTGTGAATCTGGCTGTAACCTTCAGCTGTTTGGTCATACTAGTCACCTGTAAGCATACATATTTGCATTGATTCTTAATATTGTCAGGCAAACGACAAAGCTTAACCAAAAATTTGTTTTATAATGGAAAATTTAAGATTAGTTTGCTCATAACTAAAGTAAACATCATTTCAAGGGGAAAATTCTTTTCTTAGGTATTCATTTTTATTGGTTAGTTTAGTTGTGCAACCGCAGTGCACCACTACAAATATGAGAATATTTGCAACTTGTTTCTTCAAGCAAATCCCAGCAAAGTGGCACTTAACAAAAGATGAGTTTTATAATGGTGAAACACCTAGACAGCCTTAAGGGCTACTTAAACGTAAGTGTCCCTTTACTGGGGCCTAGTATTTTCCGTGTTGGTGAAACCAGCCAATAGTCTCTGCAACTCTCGGACTTAGCCGAGAGAGGGAAGAGTTGAAAACATTTTACTAGTCATGGTTGTGGTATGCTCGAGTCTATTTAGTTAATTCAGTGGCTACTATTTTATTATTGCTCATTGAATTAAATGTACCAAATATTTGTGCCAAAAACAGGTGAATACAGTTGCTCAATATATGTATTGTTTGAAGTTAATTTTTGAACTCCTGAGAACAAGACAAATTGTGGAATGTATAGTTGCTATTGCAAACAAGAGTTGTGACTTATGTTTGATGAATTAGGTTGGTGTAACTTTTAATTTTCGAAATATTTATTTTCATTTTGGTAGCGTAATAAGGACCTTATTACTTGTCCCTGACAAGTGGGAAGAAAGTTATGAATGTTCTTGTGGAGATAATTAACATGGAAGTGGGGTTGTTCCAGTTGGACTGGCAGCAGCCATCCCGAACCTGGGTGTTGTCATTTCGCTGGTGGGTGCAGTCAGTAGCTCGACTCTGGCTCTTATATTCCCACCGCTCATAGAGATCGTCACTTTCTGGCACGTGGGGCTGGGTTCTGGCAATTGGATCCTCTGGAAGAACCTGGCCATCATGGCGTTTGGGCTTTGTGGCTTCGGTTTCGGCTCGTACGTCAGCATATGCAACATTCTGTGGCCTGAAACCCAGTAGGTGCCACCTCTTCCACGTCTTCCCAAGGTGGTTCTTTTGCTTGCCAAAGCAATTACAGAGATGCAACAAATTTTGTTAAGTTATGTTTTTTATGAAGAATTATATATGTATGTGTGTTGGTATTATTCCCATGCCAGTTTAGGAAATTCCCAAAATGTATTGTGAATTTTGGTATAATATAGCATTCAGGGTCAGCCTGAATGAAATCTACAGCATATGTTAATATGTGTACTGCAGCCAGTCTGGAACTGCTCAAAATCACAATCTCTCCACACTTCCAGCAAGTACTTAGGCAGGTCCTGAGGTAAACTACACATGTTTCTTTTCATTGTTGCCATGTGACTAGACTCTGAATCTAATGTTTAGTTAGGTTTTCTTTGTATTTGAAGTATTTATAAACATTTTATAAATGTTGGTGAGAGTGAAACTGTTTAAACCTATCTACAGATGGATGCGAGCAGGTAGAAGTGTTGAGAGATTCTGATAAATAGGCTAGATTAAACTTTTAACCCTTAAGTTGCAGTAACTAGTACTAAACTTGTGTATTTAAGAATCATGTCACTGTATACTATTTCCTAATGTAATGTACTACAAAAAGCATTTAAGGTATTAATTGTAGATGTTTAAGTTGTAAAGGACTATCGGTACTTCACATTAAGTAATTTTTTATTAATTTTTTTTTCAATAAAAAGCGAAGGGTTCAAAGCCCACAAAGAGTATCAGTATTGGTGCCATGATTAATATGATTGGCCTGGAACTTTTATGACAAAATGCCAAAAGCACAAAAGATGGTTGTTCAGCTGTCGACCATTTTTGTATTACACACAAGCAGGAAGGCATAGTTATTCCCTTGCTATTGAATCTGTGATATTAACCCAAATGATTGTGTGATGTAATGTGTACAGGTTTAGAATAGGTTATTTTGTTGGTTTTCCTACTTTTTTACACTGCCATTTGTTGTCCAAATTTAGTTGAAATGTTTGTGTTCTTTTGTGAATGTTTGCTTTGTAAAAAATGTGTGAATTTTTTATACTTGCATGTAAATTATAGTAAAATACAGTCAAACTTAAATTTATATTTTCCATTATTTATTTGTTACTCCCATTTATTTTTGTTTAAAGATTTAAAAAAATTAAATTTTAATAATACACACACACTACCACAAAATGCAGCAAATTCATGCCAAATAATATGCTTTTTTAGAAATAATATTTATTATTACTTGCTGTTGTAAGAATTCATCCTGGAGCTGAAAATGTATTTATATTTATACAGGAGAAAGAATTACGTATCTTATTCCAAGTTTATTAACGATGAGTGCTGAAACAAAATTGAAGTGTGTTCAGATTTTGTAGTTAACTATAAATAACAAAAGAATGTGATCAGCAGAACCTCTAAGCATCACTTTTTGAGGAACTGAGTAAAAGTGAAGAAATTAAGATCCATGATAAACAATGTGTGCTTTCAATATGTATCATGTTCCTTGTGTGAAGTTTTAAGTCAGATTTATAATAGAAGGTTAGTTATACACAGTTATGTATAATGCTGCCTGAAGGGACAGGGTGTGGAAAAATAAAATGATTAGTGAAAATATTTTTTAATGCACTCGCCTGCATTCCCTTCTTTGGATTGCCATATTAATGTTATGCGGGAGGGGAAGGGAATGGAAAGGGATGTTTTGATACACTGAAATCTGTGGAAGAAAGGCAAGGTGCAAGATTTTGTTATTAAGGATGGGATCCTCGATGCCATCGATACTTTATAGTAACGAGTATCACTTGAGAATATCCAAAAGTATCTAATTTTAAAACCAATTTTCTAGTGCTATAAATTATGGTACGAACCTACCTTAACTTTCATAATGCGTATGATACTTTTGTAAAGTGTACCATAATTTTATCTGTATCTTTCGGGCATTCCGAAGCAACCATAAAATTTGACCTCAGTCAAACAGTTTGCAAGAGTTTAACAGCAACTTTTAAATGCGTACCATAATTATCTCGGCTGGCAGTGAGCTTCCCGTAAGCATTCCAAAAAGCCTTTGCGGGTAGTTTCCAGTGTGATGTGAGTTTATATATAGTTTGTGTGTGTCCAACACTTAAAATGAGCGATTTTCTTGGCCAAGTTGTTTTGTGTTCATGACAATTTTAATTTGGTATCTAGAAAAGCATCTGTATTGAGTATCGTGAGAATGTTTTGGTATTGAAACTGGTATAGAGAAAATGTAGTATTGACCCATCACTATTTTTTATTACACAAAAATGTAAGAATATTTTCCTGTTCCCACATTCTTGTCTTCCATTCCCTACTATTGTAGGCTTGTGGTGAAAACAATTTATTCCCATTCCATCATTCTGACAAGTTGATGATTCTTCCCGCTCTGTATGGTGGCATCTGAGCATCTACCGGTGTGTGGAATGAAAGTGTGCTTAGGATAGAAACTACACACTTAACTGCCTGGGATGAGGGAAGATAGCCACTCTTTCTCTGCTGCAGTCATAAGAGAATCTGAGAGGATGAATGTCAGAAAAGGCTAGATGGTGGTGATAACCTTTGAGATGACTCAGACAAGCTGAACTGCCCATTAAAATACTTGCAGGTGCTATAAAAATTATGGATGGAAACTTCACACTTTCGGAAACAAATATATGAACCATGCCCACTCTTTTATTGTTATAATCTGAAATTTTCTTGGGACTTTGCAAAATGAACTATTGGTATGTATACAAAAAAAGATAAAAACTACTGATGCATCAATGTTACTGTAACTTAATAATTAATATACATATGCAGAAATATAATTTATTAGGATTTTAGTACAATAAATTATTTCCAAATAAAGGATTAACTGTTTCTTGATGAAGCTTGTCTGCAAACTTTATAAAACTAGTCTAAAAATAACTATTATTAGTAATTCCAGGGTGTAAATTCTTACGTTGTTAGTTTATTTCAAACCGTTTAACTCGCCTTGAATTTTAAAATCATAAACGTGCTTCAAAAAAGTAGCTATTCTAGACTACAAATTTTGAAATGCAAATTCTTAGATTTTTTTTCACAAACTCTGTTCGTATTGCATGTACATTTTCCCCATTGTCTTGTAAACAAAACTATGCATTTGTTCAGCTTGCTCAACGCACTACAGGAATAAATTGAATAAATGAACACAATAAATGTGGCACTTCGTCCTGAATATTGCAGTTACTGAAATATTACATTTTGCAAGTTCAGTGTAGTCTTTTCCAGTTACACACCATTGTAAAATGGCTGCCAATTACGAAGGGAAATAACCTGTCATAATTTAAAAACCTCTAACTATGTTATAAATTATATTTGTTTATAATATAACTTGTTTATACTTCTGTCTATTTAAATGTACACTATGCATTTACATATGAAAAAAAAAAATTTTTACACTACAAAATACTTGCTACGTATTCCTGAATCTTGTAGTATATATACCATGTAGAAAACATATTTATTTCGGAGTGTTTAATTGGAGTAGTAGATATTGTAACTATGCTATGCATTTATTTTGTTTGGGTTGAGATTCAATCCCAGAGATTCCCAGTTTTTTTAAAATTTGAATAACAATCTAGGAATGGCCGATGCAGATACCACGACCATCTGCAGCATCTTAACATTTGCCAATATTATTCACCTATTAGTACTAATGTAACACAATGTTAAGTAAATCTGCAAGCTACATCTCGTAAAGCATTAATTTACCGCATCCATCAATCAGATATTCTGTCGGAAACCCAAAATATATATTGGAACAATTGTTTTTAGATGATTTTTTTCCTGTTTAAATTTTACCATATTTCTTGTTGGTACATTTGCCAAAGATGATGTGAATCATTCGTTTTTGGACACTATGTGAATGCAAAACTTGAATAATAAATAACGGGTGCTACCAATAGTATTGATTACATCCCACAAGGGTTTTTTGTTCCATTTTCTTCTTGCATTTTTACTGCAGTCGTAGGTTAGACTATGAAAAGCAATCTGTATTTGAATTCTTTGCAAGAGTTTACTGTACTGGTAGGTTGGCGACAATAAAAACTAATCACATACTCTATTACAATATTAAACTATCCGTGGTGTTACTAGTTATTGTAAATGAAAAGTGAAAGGCTGTGGCAGTATTTTGATGGGCATAGTTCTTATTGGAAACTGTCTGCTGCAGTTTTGGTTAGAATGTTAAAGGTCTAAGACTCTGAAAGTAATAATTGGCAAAAATTGTTACGAATGAATCATTGTAGTCCTTTTAACCAAGGGATAGAGTATGGCACGGCAGACGAAAGAACATGAGAAAATATTTGTATAAAGTTTCAAGTGAATAGATTCTAATAACGTTAAGTTCTTTTTTACATTTTCAGACAGTTTGGTTTAAACAAACGTGCATTTTGAGGTTGTGTGTTATTTCTCTTGTCTAAAATCATTCCACATCAGATTGCCTAAAGTTTAGAACGTTGTCTTTAATGAATTTGGTTTGTTATGAATGCTGTATTGTCTGGTAAGTATTTGCTTGACTATGAAATTACTTAACTGCCCAGATAAATTGTATCTTATTTATTATTAAAATTAGTTCTGTACTTCATTTCTATGCTGTAAACACCTAATACAAATTGCTTAGTGTTAACAAAACTGAATACTTAAATTTAAGTAATGTATTTTCCGATATTGGGAATTATGATTGTGCCCATCAAAACTTGCATCGGCATCTGTGTAATAGGCAGCGGAGATTCTGTATAGTTATCAGCAAAATGTTATCAGCCCATCCCTGTAATAAACTAAATTTCATTAAAAATAGTATAAATGATATTCATTAAATCTATCCCAAATATTGTGATGCATGCACTTCCTCTTAGAATTTGGGGAATAGAGGTTAGGGTGCTGACCGCCCTCACTTCTGAGAGGGGAGTCAAACCCCAGAGTGAGGTGGAACGAAATAGTTTCCCGCCGAGGGAGTTCTAACCGCCTCACTGCAACGGTTGCCAAAATTCGGGTTGGGACGCCAGTTGTCCCGGGATGAATGTGGCGAGTACTGATTAAGCGATTGCGGGGGTGGATGTGGATGCCCTGACTAGCGAAGCTGGATTGATACGCATAGGCCTAGTTGGATGGCGTGTGGGTACGTAATCTGCGGGTGATGCCACAATGCAGAGTTTAGGGGTTATGTGAGGCACGTGTCGAACTTGTAGTCTTTCTGGAGGCCAATTAAATAGTACAAAAATTGGGAAGAGCTACCTCCTGCGGGTGCCGGACTCGAATAAGCTTACTTGAAGCCAACCTTGCAATACTAGAATGAATGGGGGCTTCATTGCAGACTACCTGATTGGGGATCATGCTGGCTACTGAGGATGACTGCCTATCTTTGTTGCATATCTCCCTCGCTATCATATTCTGGCCAGTATGTTCCTAACAGGTAATTGAATCATGACTCTTGCATGGGCAGATAGATGTATGGGCGAGTCTTGTCGTAGAGGTGGAGAACTTTCCATACTCTGTGGTTCTATTGTAGTGGGCAGTGTGTTGGTGGCATTGGTACTAAGTGCTCTTTCTCACTCAAGACTCTCTTGGTGTCATTGATGACTCTGTAAGCCACCTTTCTTAGTGTACATTTGTCTTGTCCCATTGATCCATTCTGTGTGTGCATTCCTAGGGGCGTGGCTTCTGCAGGCACACCCAAGGCCCGTACGTTCAAACAGCAGTTCGGTATTGGGACTTTGCTGGAGGTAGGTGCGGGAACACCGGAAACCCAGGAGCTTCGGCGTGTCGTTTTCAGACTAATGCTTTCTTTAAGCTCACATCTCGTGTTGAGTTCGGTGTGCCGCACAGCTAAACTCCAGCAGGATTTAATTACTGCTGTAATTAGCACTCCGGAGAACAAATTATGAAAAGTAACACAGGAACTAGAGCTGAAATAACTGTAAAGAGATGTAGGTTTTACAGAATTTTTAATACGCCAAAAGGAAGAAAGAAAGTCCTGGCTAAATCAATTGCAAAAGGAATCTAAAATTAGCTAGGTGAAAAAATGTTAAAAATCTCTGTACTGAGAAAATTCGGGTGAAGGTGAGCCTGGAGAAAAATATTAATATGCAAAATTCTATGGTGCGCAATTTACAGCACTGGGGTTTTTCCAGAAATTCTAAGACCTGCTACTGCGGGAGTCAAGGGAAGTTGAGAGGTAAAGGGTTGTGGGTGCAGGAAGTGAATACCTCTGGAGAAAGATGCTGCCCTCACGGTCAGCTGGGGCAGTGGTGGATGAGCCCTGTCAAAGCTGCTGGGAAGTTGCAGTGTGCGGATGCAGGCTGAAGACTTGTGCAGACTTCTGGAGCTGAACTATGTTCCTAGCTCAGGGCTGGAGCCATGTTGCAGGCTGGGAGAGTTGAATCTTCTGCAGACCAGGGAGAGCTCGCGAACCTCTTCAGCTGATGAACCTGGCATTTTTCCTGGACCCTGCCGCTGGACTTCCTTATATGTTGAAAATCAGCTGATTAGCATTTCTTCGGGGTGCAAGGGGTAGCGTAGCCTTCCAACACGGGTAGGTTATCAGCATCGGAGCACCGCTCATTTCTTACCGCCCCGCTTGGAGGCAGCAACAAATTAAAACACCTCGTCCTGAGACTGGCAGGTTGTAACGTTACAAAGCCACAAGGGTGCTGCTGGGATTTGTTGGAATTTCTTCCGTGGCTAAGTGAAGGGTAGTAGATTATCAAAAATATCTAATTTATTCATGGGGGCGGCACTTGTATGCGGGATTCCGGGCGGCCACTGCATATTGTAATTAAGCGTGTTAATTACGGTTACGTATTCGGCTATCCAGCTTGTGGAATCGCCTTGCTAGATATGTTTAGTTATTTTTGCCACTCTTGGATTATTTTTGCGTGCTCTTGAATGGGGCGAAGTCGCCTGTAGTGTACATCTGCACAGCACAGCATGTTGGTATGCGTCAATTGGATGCAGAATAACTAAGTCTCCACTTATTAGAATGTAAGACACATTTGTCGTTTCTGAAGACACTGCTATAAATAATAGCATTGACACTAGTTTTCAGACCATTCGAACAGATTTTTAACACAGTCGGTTATTGGCATTTTATAGAATATCATCTGATTTGCATCATACTGTAGAACTTGTATCATGTCCACGTGCTTGTTTAGTGTCTAGGTTTCTTACTATCAAAGTGAAAATGCAATATAGTATTTAAAAATGATGAGGGACCAAACATTAAAATTACTGTAATTGAACATTATCGCTTGAAAGCGCAGATTTCCTTGTTGTCCACTTCAAAAAAGTCTTAGATTTTTATTGAAAATTCTTAAGATATATTTAATTTAATTCAAAGAGCTATACAAAGTTTTTATTATTATTTTAGAAATTCTCTAATAGCCTTCCAGCAATAAATTCTAATCTTTTTTTATATTCAATAATTTTAAGGAAGTACAGTACATGTAAAGGTTATGAAATCTCGTCTCGTTGGGCTATTAGCCAGTGAAATAATTTTGATTCAAATTTTTTCATTTCGAAACTTCTTTAACCCTTCCACTACCAAGATATTTAGACACTTTACTTATACCTAGGGAGGGAGGGGGGTGTAATGGTGTTACCCCAGTTAAAATATTTACTTTTATTTGGTTAGTAATGTTACTACTTGTATGTGTTTGTATAAGCTTCTAAAATGTAAACATATATTATTTACTTTAGGTTACATATATTTCTTCATTTCGTTGTAAAATATTTTTTTATTCCAATAGAAAATGCACATTATTAGGAAATACACTTCAACACAAGTAAATGTTGACAACTGTAAATTTACTTGTCAAAGTCCACACTTTTTACTATTCATACCCTGCCTCTTGGCTGACGTGCTGCAATTTTTCAAACATGGAGGTCAATCATTTCCAGTTACATAAAGCAATTTGTTTATTCAGTTCACCCATTTTACGACTAATTGTTCCTTGCAATGTATCTGACACAGGCATCTTGCAAAATGTGCACATTACTAGCGTTTCGGTCTTTGTTCCTGGGACATAAAGTAATTACATATTCTTCCAGTTTATGTTATTGAAGTTTCTGCAACAGTCCTTCCTCGGTTTAGTGTTTTAGTCGCAGGTATACCCACTGCTTCAATAGCACTAACAATGTTATTCTGGAAGCCCACTGGCATTTTAGCTCATTCCTAGATGTGATTTTGCCAACATGAACATCAGTTGATGAAGGAAGCATCTTCTCCATCTACTCTTCCTAGGGTTATTTTTGTCCCAGTCCAGGTGGTTCTCTTTCCACAAAATGTATGCGTCGAATGCTCCAATATCAATTATTTCCATAGACACGCAGGGGCCACCGGATTGTCATTTGCACACAGCTATATTCACTTGCCATCATATCTCCCAAGTCAACCCCTCCTTTGGTTTTGTTATAATGCTGTATTATTTCAGGCTTTCTGTCTGTCTTCATGTATTGTGGCATCATGATATTGAGTTGATAAAAGTAAAACTGCTTTTTTTTTCCGGTACATAAACAATAGTAATATCTTTCGCGAAGCCAAAAATTTATTTCTTTTTCCTTTGCAGATTTAGTAGGAACTGTTAAGGAATCTTGCTCTTATTGGCACGTAATGTGCCAACATGCATTAGTTTCTTGCAAAGTAAGGCTTCTGCAAGTGGGATGGAAGTAAAGAAATTATCCGTAGTGACCCCTACCAGACTCAAAATATTGTTCCAAGTCATCAACTCTCATAGGTACCTTCAAGTATTCACCTGAAGATTGCACACGTAACCATTTGTTGAGTCAGATCATATCCAAATTTTGATTCCATACCATCCTGGTTTAGTTTATAAACTCTAAGTGGGCATTTTCCACGAAAAGCTGCAAGTCTTTCATCAACTTTTAAATTTACCTTTGAACTGTAGTTTAGAATCCAGGCCTTTACGGATATATCAAATATTTCCATTATTGCTTGTAATTTATTCCCAGACTCTTGTCATCAAATCTCAAAAATGCACTCGGCAATTGAAACCTGCTTCATGATGCAAGAGTAAAAAATGGGTTGCGAAAAGCTGGATGGCTGGTCCATAATTCTGGAATAGCGGTTTGGTTACCATGTATTTTACCTGCAGCTATAAGTAATGCAATAAAAGCTGCCATTTCCTGGGCGTCTACATCTTTCCTATCTTAGGGCTTCTCTGGATGTTTGTTTGAAAAGATCAAATATTTCTTTACCTTTTTAAATTTGTGTGTGTTCAAATTATATCCAACATCTCTGGTGGCAGAAAGAGAGAAAACAATCGTAGAATTGAATCTCTTCTCGCATCCATGGTAGTAGATTTGTAGCTTACCATGTTACAGGCTGGTCTTCGGCCTTTTTTACTAAGAGGCATTGGTGACCATTTCATACCACTTTTAGTTGTGAACATACCTGCATCTCTATCTTGCTCTTCTTCACTTTCACTGCCATTTGATTCATTAGCTTCTGTCATTTCTTATTGTATCACTTACTTTTGCAAGTTATTCATGTTTGACAAATATATTTTTATAAATAAAATACAGTAAAAGAATTATGTTTGTGTTTATTTATGCAGAAGGTGTGATGTATCGTGAGGTAAACTGCTTTTTGCATTTCTAATCTACTTGTTTTATTGGTGTCTGGTAGGCTCAGGTTGTACTCGTTGACTTTGACAGATTCTGCATGTGTTTTCCATCATCTGACACAGCCTAGCAAGTAGCAGTGTACTTTGCTGGGAGGCAAAATGGCCCAAATTGCAAATTCACCTCCCTCCCTATTTATGAAGTGCCAAATTCATCAAACAATGGGTGCGTTTATATCGTAAATACAGTAATTTGTTACCAATGAAGACTAATTGCAGTACATGTTTGTATCCTAGACTGCAATTGGCAATGTATCAGTACCGTAAATTGTCTTTCTTTATTACAGGAGGCAAAAGGGCAGGGGGAAGCAGAGCTCTTATCTAACAACATTAATCTGTAGGTAATGTAGCAAAAAGATAGTATGGAGATATATTTTTGTACTGTAGGATAACTCTTAATTTCTCTTTGCCATAGATGTGTGGTAAATTCAAGTTTGTTTGCATGTTATTTTATAATATATTTAAGTTACTACGAGACTGGGAAATAAGTTATGGTTAGACTGGTGGCTGCTGGCTAATCACTGTGACAATAAATTAATTATTTTACACATACTGTATGTAAATATTGATTGGCGCAAGGTATCTAAATAGTTTTTGTAGATATATGATGTAGAAAAGCAGACTGTGTAGTATCCTGCAGAATGTGGGTTAATTTGTTCTCTCTATTTTTTACTGCAGGATATTGTTGACTAGAATTGCAAACCGTCCCAAGCAACTGTTGGGTTAAGAAAATGGCTAAAGTGCAGTTTACCCGTTACCACAAATGCATTAGTGTGTGTGTGTGTGTGTGTGTGTGTGTGTGTGTGTGTGTGTGTGTGGCTGGCCCCAACAAACAAAACTAACAGAGGGAGCATCTCACATATGGATAATTTGGTTTTATTCAGTCCACATTTCATCCTTGAGGTGTGGAGTTTTCAAACGTTGTACACAAGCACATTTGTAACTGAATTAGAATTTTGTTTAGATCATTATTGCCTATAATGGAGATCCTATCAAACTCTGAATTCGGTTACACCACACCACTGCCATTAGACTTCAGAAACAAGCATCTTTTACCTAAAAATGTGACTTGAGACACTATTGGTTATTTGTCACCAGGCCAAAGTGATTTCGGTCGGACCCTAGGTTAGGTGCATCCTTGTGGAGTCACTTATTTTCTGTGCGGGACAGGTGCTCGGCCTGTGTACAAAACTGGCCTCATTGGTTGTAGACTGGGAACGAAGTCCAGTTCAGCTAGGACCACTCAGCGGGCATGTGGGTTTGCTTGTGGGTGTACCTGGTCAACATGATCCCTGCGACTGAATTGGTTTTGATCGTGAGATGTAAGTAATTTTGGTGGTGCAGTCATTATCGGCTAGTGTGGTATTTGGTAGGTGGCCAGATGAGGTGCTGCTGGGCATGTTGGGTGCTCCACTGAGTGAGGGGGTGTTCCTTCCATGGATACTGTTGGTGCCATAGAGAAAGGCTTGACCTACTGGATGGTGCTCTTCAGTTATCTTGGTTGGCGGCTCGAAGATAGCTGGTATGGTGGCAGGTGGAACTGAAGCAGTGAGCTGACAGTTCTGCAGCTTGCTCTCGTGGACTAAGTAGCTTGAACTAGTCGGGAAGGAATTTAAGCCCCTGGGGTGATTTAGAGGCAGCCCTTGCCAGTTTTACGCTCTTTAGAATATCACCATGGGTAAATGGCATTAGGACCAATCGATACCTATGATAAGACCTGGTCGGGGTGATGGTCGGTGTGTAGACAGTGTGGGCGTTGGGGCAGCCGACCAATGCCGTATCTTACTCTCTAACTCCAGCACCATGGTGAGGAATTAGTAGAGCTGCTTAATACCAACAGGGGTCCCAACACAGAGGTCCCAGTAGGGTTGGTCACCCTAGACCAAGAGTACTACCCCTCTTAACACCACTAGTGTGAGATATGAGGGGCAACCTGAGCGGACAAGCCGATCCTACTAGGAGTGTCTCCCTAGTGTTGGGGTGAAGGTACTGCAGTCTATTCCCTAAGGCTTGCAGAAGGTAAAATGTCCTACGTGAAGCAGGTGGAGGTGACCTGCGCAAAGCTAAAGGGAAAGGCAGTATTGTAAGTAGCTGTTTAACTGACTTAACTTTCCCTAGCTATACTCTGCTTGTCCAGAAGGGACTGATATGCATCGGTGTTAGAGACCTAAGCAGACGATGTAGGTTCTTCTGTAGACGCCCCTAGACAGGCGCGGTGAAGAGTTCAGGAGATGCTAGGCCTTAGACACCACTAGTGCACGATGGACCAAGGTAGGAGACAGACTTCAAATACTGGAAGATTGTTCATGAGCTCTTGTCTTGCTATTTATACTGCCTGGTGGTCGCCCCTCTTGTTCATTTGGTACAGGGGGTTTGTCTGGGGGAGGGGGTAGCAGGTGCGAGAAGCAGGCCATAGATCATTGATGAGTGAAGTTTTTGGCAGATGCTGGATCTAGGCTCATGCTCTGGTATAAGTAGTGGCATCTGGCGGCGTGCTGCTGTACTTGGTGAATCTTGACGCATTGCTTTGATGGCTTGGCCGGTTGAATATTTTCTTGGGCGTGGAGCGTCAATCCTCTGTCTTAGTAGGTTCAACAATCTCTCAAGTCTCGCTGGTGGCGGCGGCGGCAAATCACTCCATTGCAAGTGCCCCACATTTGTTTGCACCAATGAGCAAGTCTATTAATAATAGTTAAAAAGATGTCTTGTGTCAAATGTTAGAAATTATGTACATTAATGAATAATTAAATTGCATACATACCACACTTTACAGAATGTGGAGTAGCCTTCAAGTGACTTCTCTTATAGGCTGTTCATGGTAAAGTGAGCACATTTGAGGCCCTAGTTACTTTCTTCCCATCAACTATTTTTTAATTAATATTGCCATGTAAGTAATACAGTGTATATAATCTTTCACCAAATGCAAAAGTTAATGTCAAAGGCTACAATAAAATATATTTATAGACTATAATTCCAAACTAGAGCGCTTCAAAAAGTGCTTGCGCTACCTTGAATAGCTTATACAAGTAGGTATGGTGTGACTGATCCAGTTTTCATTCAGCATTTGTTGATTCCTTTCCAACTCTCAATGTGGTGACAATGAAAGTAAACAAGTCTCGGTATCCTCTTAGAGACCAGGGAAATGGGACCTCGTTAATAAGGTTTATTACCTTATTACTTTCGGGATGCATAGTCTGCTGGCAGCTAGATAACCTTTCAGACTGAAGATGATTGAGCCAGGCGGAGGCTGTCCTGAAACAGTTTCCGACAGGCACAATGTAGTAAACCAAGCCCGGCGCAGACGACGTCCATAGCCAAACTCTTTAAGTGAAAGGAGAATTCTCCACCACAAGAGCTTCAGCCTGATGTGTTGAAAACACTAGTCATGACACTAGTAATGTACTACTGCTAAATTATACTGTTACAGCTGAAGGCAAAGGGTACTGCAAGAGTGGCTAGATAGGGATAGTTACAGGTGATGATGCTCCGGTCAGAATGGCTCGCAAACTGCCAGTGAACTGCCTCGTCTGAAGGGGGTGTAAAAATACACCCGCTAGAGATGAAATGAGCGAGGGTTAATTGGAGCTGCCCGCAAGGAGAGGGAAACCTCACCTGATGTGTGGCGAGTGTGCATGTTCGGTGCCTGCCGGCCAGGGCAAGGTAAGTGAAAGGGATGAGTCCACCTACTCAAACTGGATTGCAGCATTATGCAGATTGACAGTCTGTCAGCAAAGAGTTCACTCCCTTGTGAATAGGAAGGGTACATAGGTGGAAAGAATTACTGCAATCTGCACTACGTAAACCAAGGGAGCACCAGAGGCTAAGTCTTATAGTATACAGTATGTATAAAACACTGCTCGTGGCACATCAATGTTCAGTCACTCAAATTTTGTGAACATAACTGCAAAGGTGTTTCATTTACAGGCGTTTCATTTACAGGCATTTCATTTACAGGCATTTCATTTACAATTTACTAAGATTTCCTAGAGCAGTGCAGCATTGTTTACATGCGTCGCAGGCTCGCATGCTCAACTAGAACAAATTCACTAGTGATTGGAGAATTTAATCGTACATGTGTGTTTTTTTGTAACTTCAGTAGGTGCAGTGCGGGACTTGTAACTTCAAGAGAGATTCCCCTCTTGTAGACTGGTTCTGTAACGCAAACTGACAAACTTTTAAATTGTTAGAAAATATGTAGGTAATAATTGTTATATAAAAATTCAAGTCTGAAACCCTAGGTAGACAAGATGGAAAAGTAAGTCAACAGTAGATTTGTTTTTGTGATCCGTGATTAGAGTTGTGTGAAATATGTGGATGTGTGTGGATAATGCAGCCAAGAAACAATTTTTTTAGGAATAAATGACTTTTAATTTAAAGAGAAATTCTGGTTAACTGCTGTAGTGTTTGAAAATGTTTTGGTGGTAAATTGGAGGACTAAATGAAAAAAGAAAAGAATTTTTAGTTTGACAACAGCAAAAACACTGTAAAGTGGTGATTGGCTCAGCAATGAATAGTACTGTACCATATAATAGATGTGTGTGGGGTGTCAAAAATGACAGTATTTAAAACAAGATGTACATATTTACTGTCTACGTGGTGCTATTTGCCAGCATTGTAAAGTGGCCAGAAAGTACTTTTTAAACGTTATTCAACAGTTCCATGTCGTACGTTTTTTTCGCAGGTTTGTGGTATTTTTGATGGAAAATTAATATAGATGCCCCAATTGTTGCTGAACCGGTTTTTGTTTACATGCACCAAAAGCTCACTATAAACTTGATGTGTGCCCAGTTAAGTCTGAATGGCAGGTTTGTCTAATTTTAACGGTAGAACAGCAGCATGGTTTAAATAACGCGATGACCTGCTTACCAATGAAGTCAAGGGAAGTTGGCTGAGGTAAATGGGTAGTGGGTACAGGTAGTCTGATTAGAGTCTGGAAAGAGTAGTCTCCTTGCAGTCCGCTGGTGTGGACTAGCCTTCACAAGCAGCAGGCTGGAGTTAGAGCCGTGTTGCAGGCTAAGGAGAGGAGTGTCTTTGCAGACTAGGGAGAGCATGCAAACCTATGTGGCCGGCAAGCCAGAAGTGTCTGCTGGAGCCTGGTGCTGGGACCTCCTTATATACTCAAAAATTCCCTGATCAGCGATCCTTCTCGGTGCAGCAGGTAGAGTAGCCTTCTAGCGCAGGAGTTGGTTTTTCAGGGTGGCTGGAGGCCTGCTCATTTCTTATCTCCCCGCTTGGAGCAATGACAAATTTAAATACCTCGTCCTGAGGCTGGCGGGTTGCGACGTCACAAAGTTACGGGGGTGCTGCCATCTCGGTGGTTAGTTGGAACTTCTTCCATGGTTAACTGAAGGGTAGTGGACTATCGGAAATACTTAGTTTATTCATAAGGGTGGTGCTTGCATGCGGGATTCCGGGCGGGCAATGCATTACGTAATTAATAGTGTTAATTACTTTTACGTATGCGGCTGTCCAATGCTTGGCTACCGCTTGCTCAACACATGTAGTCATTTCTGCCACTATTAATGACTTGCCCCAAGTGAGGGTCACTCGTAGATGGGGTGAAGCGGCCGTAGAGAGCGCACCTGTGCTGTGGAACATGTTGGCATGCAGCAATACAATAATACTTCTTTGCGAGATGTAAAAGGTACTAAGGTGAAACTCTCTCTCTCTGCAGTGATTAAACTGTATGCTACTTAGAACAATCTCGCATAGATTACATTCTGCCCTCAGAGTTACTCATTTTCCTGGCACGACATTATAAAAATTGTGAAAGTGAATTGTTTTGTTAGGTTACTTTAAGATTTGTACAACTTTTTATGCATTGTATCCAGGTTAATTTAAAATTTATGAACTTATATTCTATTAATTTTTTTTATATTAAACTTTCTGGTGTAAAACATTGATGCACGACATCTTTCTACATATTATTGAATCAACTTTTACTCATCAGTGCACACAAACCTGGAGAACTGGTATTAGTTTGATTTGCTGCCACCAACAAGAGACGTCCGGAATTGTATTATCTACCCAAGACAATGAACAAAGGTTCTATGCTAGACTTTATTATTCACTGGATGAGCCTCCAATGCCATGCATAGAGATCAGCAGAATACAGCAGCGTGCCATCAGATGCCACTACTAGTAAGATCAGAGAAGCATGAGCATGGATCCAGTGCCATCCACAGACATCACACAGAGGATTTGTCATGCTCTTCTCAGCTGCTACCTCCCCTCAGACAACTCTCCACCACAAGCCGATCAAGATGCATGCCGTCGCCGCCAGAGTATAAATAGAAGGCCGCACCAAGTCTCCTGGCCAGTCTTCAAGCAGTTGTCTGTCTTGTTCCTTGGTTCCCTCGGCACTAGGAGTGTGGTCATCAGCTATCCTACCTTGATCTTCACGGCATACTTGTGGTACTGAAGACTTTACCTCTCCAACTCTTTACAGCACCCTTTGGTGCGAAAGATTCTGGTACTCTCCCACTCTTTGCCGAAGAACCTACATCGCCGTTGCACGCACGCACGCACGCACGCACGCACGCGTGCGCACTCGCTCTCACACGTCCCCCTTCAGGAAAACAGTAGTAGTGCTAGTTAGTCTGAGTTATTTTCATAGCCACTTTTTATGCCTACCATGTTAGCCTAGCAGCAGGTCACCTTCACCCGTGTTCACGTAGGGTGTCCGTAAGCTCGCGTGGAGAGGTGGTACCACCGCTGTTAATTCCCGTCAAAATAAATTACACAGTTTACCTCGCTTAATATCTCGCCCGTAGTCGTACACCTCGCAGACATCGGGTCCGTACGAGGGACAGCAGGTGACTGGGGTTTTATTCAACTAGTTAACACTATACACCAATAACAATACAATCTTGGAAGGCCATCCATTTTCTGCACCCAGTGTAATGAATGGTAGAGCCACAACATTAGGTACTCCATCGTTTTAAGGTCGGCTTATCTTGTAGGTTGCTCTTCTCACTACACTTCTGGTGTTGAGAGGGGTACTTGTCAGACTCTGGGGAGACCAACCCTATAACGAAATCACTCCTGTATTGAGACTACCGCCAGGGTTATGCAACTCGGTAAACCCCGCACCTCAGGTGCTGGAATTTGAGAGATGTGGTACTTGGGCTGGCTGACGCGATAAGCACACTACCAACACTACCTAAAAGTCAACTGCTCCACTTATGCGAGGTTTGATTGAAGATGCTATCCTCATGCCCTTTTCCCGCCGCAGTGGTGTTCATAAGAGAGTAAAATGGCAGAGACAGCCTCAAAATATTCAATGGAGCTTAACACTCCGCGACAGGCTCGAGCATCTCGGCCCACGGGCACTCTGCACACTATCCAGACCAGTTTCACCAACCTAAGAGTCCGCCTCGTTCGAGCCACAAATCAAGGTCGCCAAGGGACATGATCCTGTAGTCCAGACCTATCTGTGGCCAAGAAACATCACTTGAATTCGCAAACCTTTGGTTCTGGGGAATGCCACACCAGCCCCGTACCTCAACGTGAACCAGAACGTACAAACCTAGGCTGACCAGCACACCTACCTCAGGGGCAGCCCCATGTCTGCAGAGTCGAGCCTCAGTCAGCACAGCTGCAACCACAGGTCAAATGTCGCCCAGGTATACTATTAAGAGTGGTCCTGCCAAAGCGTAAAGTAGTGCTCGCCGAACCAGATTTTGTCCCTTGCTGGAAGGCGACTTGACCAGTACTGTACTCGGGCAGAGCTCCCATTCCACGCAGTGATTAAATAATCTGCCACTAGGGTGCACCTAGCCTAACTCCCGCTAAAATAATTTTGGCAAAGTGACTTGCCACCTGCCAAAGGCAGTCACGCATCAACATAAGCTTGCAACAAATAGGTCCATTTATTATGAGCATACGTTTTATTAATCTAGTATAATAACTAAGGGTGAATAAGTTCATCATAAAAGTTTATAAATTAAATATGGAATTGGTTTTAATTGTATTTATTTTATACCTATATTTCTTTGACATTTTACATATATGAACTTTCATGCAGCCCAAGTGAACTCCCCAACAGTTATATTGCAGTCATCCATCACAAGTCTTCGATCCACCTTGGATAACGATTTGTGATGGTTGTACTAGATATGTGGTGAATTCAGATCTAAGTAGTCAAATTTCCAATTCTAACTTTAATATTTCGTTTTTTGCCCTGAAGTTCGTAAGTCTGAAGAATTCCTTCATAAAATCATCCTTTGTGATATCCTTTGGACGATCATGGTTTTGTTTGGCCTTTTTTTTTGTGTGCTTTGTTTCATCATATAGTACTGCAAATAAATTAAATATATTCTGTTATAAATAATGTAACCTAAATAAATTTAATGCATCTACCTGAAGTTTGCGGAAGATGCCGAGATGGTGGGCTTTCATCTGTCTATACAACAAACGTAAAATTTTTCATAATCCCTGGCCACCTTGTCAATCACTTTTTTTTTTTATTTAAACAATAGGCTCAGCACTTGTCGATTCTGTTGGTGACAAGCTTTCTTTAACACACAGTCCAATGTGAGGAGAGTTTTTGCAATTTTGTCCTTTCTAGAGTGAAACAAAACGTTGTACTGTACTTTTATTACCTTGGTAACATCGTGCAACATAATAAACATTTGTAAGCTTTTACTGCTGAATGGGCAATAAGACATTCAAGAAATTGATAAATTCCTGCCTTAACATTTTAATTTCACCAAAATGACAACGGATAATAATAAAAAAGTATCAAATTGCCTAATAAGAACTGTTTCCACTATAAAGACAAACTTAATATGTAACATTTATACATACAAGCGTACTACTTACCACTGTCACTTTTGTAATGTTCCGCCACAAAACATCTCCAGTGAAAGTCCAATCCTTGGGAGCTAAGCTGTCATGGGATGAACATAGCGCTTGTGGCTGCTAGCTCGCTGGGAATTGCCCACGACCTGATCAGCGAAAAAGAGCTGCATCTAAAAGTGTGATGGGACTATCGCAGCTTGGATGCGGTGACTGTCTGCAACTGGTTGCATCCCCAGGTGATGGGGGGGGATCCCCAGGCTCTGGGGTGGCTGGAGATAATCAAATGCCAGACCGCGAACCAACTGGCCGGTGCGAGAGCGCAGTCGTCGTGGACGTAGGGAACCTGGGCATCTCGGTACGAGGTGGCACAACGATCAGGGTGGGGAGGGGGATCTTGAGGTGCTGAAAAATGCAAAGTGTAGCGATCCTCACTGCTGGATTCTGCAGGCTGTGGGTGCGTGATGAATGGATTGGAATGCATCAGACCTTGGAAGCACCCCGATGTCAGCCTTCACGCCTAGGTCAGCGGATTCGCCACCGCCACTGGTAGGCTCCGGATGTCTCGTGTTTCCCAGACCGACGGGTTATTTTGGAGGAAGGGGGTGCCTCCCCGAAAGAACTCTCCCCATCTTCACCCATGGATTGGAGATCCTGGCATCAGCGTGGAAGGGCAAAGATGGAGTCGGTGTCCAGACTAAGCTGTCTGGTTTTCCGATGCACCCAACGAGAACCAGTTGCCGTCAGTACTGCTGGTTTGCCTACATGGCAGTATTGACAGTAGCTCAACAGTAGCCTGTGCCCACACAATGACTGGCATCGGCACAGGCGCTGTTCTGTCCCCCGCACTACACACCAGCTGCGATCTCATTTCATTTCACTCCTCATCAATTCAACAGAAGTCTTTCTTCCCAAACTAACAAATACCCTACTTTATCCCACCTTAATCCAGTTAAAAGGATTAATTTTATCCTCCGCAACTGTCTCATAGATTTTCCACGGCCCTCTCTGCTTTGCCTGGTTTGCTATGCTCTTCCATCTAGACCCTTCTTTCGGGGTGTGCACGTGGCTACAATTGCAGCCATGGCACTATAACCCTACTTACCCGCGATTCATGCGCCCATTATGATAATTAAACCAGACCTAAGGCGTAAAGGGCTTGCCCTGAGATGCATCCCATTCTCCAACTGACTTAGCTATTAACATGTATACTGGAGGAAACTCAGAACTGTGAAGGTGCCCATGCCGGCACAGCGGGATTTGGGGGCTTGTAAGTAAAAAAAAAAAAAAGAATATCCAATCCTTGTCTGGGAGAATTACACACATTACTTTCGACAAATTCTGCAATTTCATGCCACGTTTGAGACGGTTTCTTTTGCGATATTTTGTGAGAAAGCATCAAACAACGTATCTTTCCTTTCTCTTATTTTAGAGGTTTTTTTTTTTCCTTGTAAATGTTGTGCTATAGGCCCCTGGAAGTCCATAAGTTTAAAACTGGTAGACTTGTAGCAGTGGGTCATGTAACACAAGCTGCAAGGAGAGACTTATAGAATCCACATACAATTAGATTATTACAAGACTAGTAAACGACTGTAACACTTGTGCCTTCGTGGTATTGTAAATCATTAATTATTTTTGTTGGTGATTGCGTTTTGTTTCTAATCAAAGTATTACAGATAAACAGTTTATAAAAAACAAGTGTAAGAGAGCTCAAAACATTTTCAAACTGTTTAGTAATTAACATAAATTTTCTAAAATTCAAAGTCATTGACTGCCATAAAATTGCCTCACAACTGGAGCATTGACTTCATTATCTACAAATTTTTATATAATTTAGAGCTACCATAACGACAAAAAAAACTTGGCTCTAAAGTACATTTCATTTTCATTACAGATGCATGTGTAAAAATGTCTGCCTAGGCTTTTACACTTGTAGAAAATAGGTAACAATTGTGCAACTTTCTGTAACACAAGTTAAAAGTTTGTTACAGAACTAGTCTACAAAGATGGAATTTCACTTGTTACAAATCTCACATTAGTAGCTACAAGCATACTGATGTTGCAGAGAATAAAAGAGTAAACTTGTACTAGCAACTTGTATGATTTGTAGGAATTGTGTTGGACACCTGGGGAGAGAGAGAGAGGGAGGAGACAATTGGTTTTTCTAAAGTTATCATTAGCAAAGCAAAAATTTTGAATTTGGAAGTGAATAAAGCAAAGTGTTGGAATTTTTTTTTTTAGGTTTGCTCTGATGGTGAATGTATTACTTTCCTCCCTGATAAAGCACCCGCAGGAAGTGGTGGCTTTGTTTAATCTCCAGATGAGGTATTCTTAGCTAGACTGACTGAACCTCAGCAGGCAGACACTAGTGTCTCTAAAATAATGGAAAGTGTTAGGGGTAGGTTAGATAGGCCCCTGCAGGGGCCAGGTTCTCCCAGTGAAATCCAGTACATGTAAGTAAATGGCCTGACAGAACTCCTGTCATTTTTGTGCTGTGGCTTACTCTTGAAGTAGATGTGCTCTGCCTGTAGTCTTCATTTTGCAATGTCTCGAGTGTGATTTGTGGATGTGTCTGCAAGGTTTACATAGCCCAAGCTGGCAGTCTCTCGAGACTGATGGTTTCAGTGGTAATCTTGGGCTATACCGTAGGCCTCATTTGTGGGTGGCAGCATCAAAGGGTCACGTAGAATAAATAAAATGGAAGTAGGGCATGGTGAGCTAGTTGACACCTCTTGTGGTGGATCTCTGGTTCCACCTCTGATCTTTGAACCCCATTGAGTCTTTAATTGCCTGGATGTGTCAGCTGCACAGCCTCAAAAGGACAGTGGTGAGCAGTCGTGAGTGTGCTGGAGAAATTCACTGAAAGATTGCTGTTGCAACCTTGTCCACTTCGGAAGCCATGGAAAAAGAGGAGTGGTGAGGGGATGCTGGAATTAAGTTGTGCAGAAGTATAGATAAGTCAGCACATTTTTACTATAGAGGATATACTGCCTAATGCAAAAGATGCAAAAAAAACTTCTTGTCACACACCCATCTGCTGTAGACTAACCAAGCCCTCTTTAGGGTTTCTGAACAAGTGACTGGCTTTGCACAAGCAACGTGTAACCTATCAAAAGATTACTAAGCAAGACACTGGTAGTGGTGAAGTGGTTACCCAAATAAGCACAGAGAAAATCACATGTCACTTTCTGGCAAGGGGTTGGGGGATGGTGCTTAAACACACAAAGGAATAAATGGTGAGCACCTATGTCTTGCTTACACACCAAAAGAATCTCCACCCCTTTTTTGTCCACTGTTCTACTGAACTGCTGGCTTAACTGTCATTGTAATTTATTTCGTGGCCCACCTCATTAGAGCTGATGAGGCAAGAGTTCATTGTTTACAAAATCACAACAGAATAGGAGTTCATTACATGTATTATTACTGCATTAATAGCCTCAGTGTTTCCATTTTGAAAATTTTATCTTGCCAAAGTAAAAAAGGTTTTTATTTAACCATTGGCTATGCACTCTATGGACAGCTTGAGCAAACAAAACTAGCAAATTTTATTTTTTCGACTGCAAAAGGTTGATCTCTATCTAAATGTAAATTGGAACCTGAATTATTGTTGCATTATTTTATGTGATTTAATCATTGAACAGTTACATAGTTCATATGCTCTTAAACGTGGTGATATTGATTTTTTCTGTTATAACAAGCTTTGATATACCAAAAGATGCATTTGCTGTATTGTAGTAAAAGATATCGAGTGATCAAACTTGTTAAAGATTGACGACATACGTTTCAGATGTCCTGTGAAATAAAATGTTAAGTGTGAATTTCTAATGGAATTGGAATTTATTCTGTGATTCCATAAATTATATATGTATTGCTGAAATCCATTTTGCATTTATTTTCATAATGATTATTGTTTACATTAAAAATTTGGTCTTAATTAAAAACTGGATTTAACTCGGATCTTATAAATACATTGTATTACCATGGTTGTCACTACTGTAATAAAATGTAAACAATGTTGTAAAACTTTTTATTCATTGGACCTATTTTATGTATTGTGCTAACAAAAATATGTTTAACGTGCTGAACATGTCAGTAGTAGTTAGTTGGTACTATACAACACTGTTTCGTACAGTAGAAATAATTTTGTTCTAAATTTTTGTTTTACATGTACTTCCTTGGGATGGAGGGAACTGAGCTTCACTACAAACGACATTACTGTGACGCATGACCAGTTAGATGAATAGTCACGACGGTCGAGGATTCTGTCCGCTAAACCAAAAAGCGGGGTGAATGCATATGCACGGAGATACAAATAATACCACAACCGGAGCAGTCAATACTGACTCGTGCCCGAGTTGGGCGGCGCAGTCCCGTTCCACCTTCCTTTCCAGTGTAGGTTGAGAAAGTACACTCAACTGCCTAGTGGCAAGGAGCGCTCCGTGATGCTCCCTACGCTTTCGGCCATGCCTCTGGCTGAAAGGCATAAAGTCTCTGCTCACAGGTTACTGGGTACACCTTGACGCGAACAAACAAAATACACGTTATAGTGCAAGTCCGGTTTTGGCTTGCTGACCAGGCTCTGTAAAGTCTCCACTGATCCCCCACGCTATGCGGGCTGATCAGAGATGGGGAGCTGTTTGAGTCACCAATGCTACCACTGGATGTGCGTCCACACAGGAATGGACGGCAGGTCTAAAGCCGCGGTTTATCCCGGCACTGGAATCAATGCTGTGGTAGTTTGGAAAGCAACAGATGCCCATCTAATGGGTGTGTGAAAATATGACGGACGCTGAAGGGCGCCCATGGCTGAAGTTAATTCAATAGTTAAAATTTCCTGGTCCTTGTCAAAGGTGTACGTAGCAACCTGCAGTGTACATAGCAGACAAACAGGCAGATACAATAGAACCTCTCTATCATGACTCCTTGCGGTTCCCGAGAATAGGGTTGCAATAAAATATTTCAAAAATTTTGGGCCGGTTTTACCCACCCCTAATCCCTATGCCCCCAAACTTTTCATTTTTTTGCATGAAGTTCATATTCAATCTTCTCTAGCACATAAAAAACCAATTCTTCAAATTAAATTAAATACGTATATTTTAATAGCTGGACGTCTCCTGAATATTTTGATACTCAAGAAAGGCATATTGGACTATCCCTTGTCGTAAAATAGGAGCCCATTGAAAGTGTGTGAAAAGATTAGACTATGTATTATTAAAATGTAAAGTTATTATTAAAGATCTATTACGCAGGTCTCGTGGGTCATACATTGCTATGAGGCACATAACGATCAAGAAGTTTACGTGGTGTAGCGCAACTCGTGAGTGCGCACTGTGCTCTCGCTTAGGTCTGGCAGTAGTGATGGGTAGTTCACAAACTACCAGTTCATTTTGAACTGGTCTTGAAAAAGAACTAGGTCCATAATTCACCGCGACAAAAAAGAATTAGTGTCTTGTGATATCGGTCAGTCATTCTCTCCGTACCATTAACTACGCCAGGTGCGCCATTGCGCTTGCTCAGATAATCTGTAGTTCGTAGCTCCCTGCAGCTTTCCCCCCTCTGGCTATCCCTCACTCTGCGACAGGCTACATCACCACTTTCATACTTATTATCTATCTGCCTCTGTCTATCCTATCGGTATCTTTGTTTTAGCTCGTTCAGCACTGCCTTGAACTGTAGGGATCGCAAACCTACCTAGTTCAATAGTGACATATGAGTTGCAAATCGGTCGGGAACAGCAGGAAAAACAGCGCGAGACAGTTGACAGACCTATGGTCATGCAGCGATCTTTCGTACTTTCTCATGCTGACCCCAATTGCGTAGTCGGTTGCACCCTGGTCTGCGGTGCGAGGGGTTCTGGGTTCGAAACCCAATAAGGGTATGGATGTTTGTGTTGTCCATTCATCTCGTTTCATCCTCATCGGCACTAAAGACCTTGCTGTTACAGTGTCGTAAAACCCTCTCACTCACTCTACTATAAATACGATGTTGCCAGACATTAGGAAATTCCCGTATCTGTAAGAAAATACATCTGATAGCTGCGCTAATACGAGTATAGCTACGAATTTGAAAAATAGAAAAAACGCTCATTAATGTGATGTCAACTTTTACAAACTTGCAATAAAGAAGTGAAAAACTCCTTTTTTCTAGTATATTCACTCGATACTTCGGATATAGCTTTTTGACATTATTTATATCATATCAAAATAAGTTATTTTTGTAATTAAAGTTCTGTTAAAATGTTTCTAACACTAGTATGAATAAATCTAGTTTGTCGGAACCATTTTTGTTGAGTTTGTACAAGCCTAGCTTAGAAAAATTCTGTACTCCTGGTTGTCTCTCGCAACACAGCCTATTATAATATTGTTGTTGTCATTGCTATCAGTGTCAAAAGTAATTTGGTGTTATATTACACAAAATAGGCGTGGTTAAACACAGTGTAAAGATATTTTCAGTATTCATTTATCTTACTTCTAAATAAAAAGAGAAGTAATTTCATCTACACACAATAATGCAGTAATTCTTTGGCAATTAATTTACAAACATCACTTATGTCAGCTATGAAGAAAGTTACAAAGACTAATTCTTTAGTAAAATACTGTAAAATTGAGAGTAGTAGTGATTAACATCCAGAAAACAAGACTCTCGCAAACAAGAACATTATTTCATGTTGCTATGCAGAAACAAAAATTTGTTTGATTTTTGATATTTTCTTCTTTCAGTAAGAGTTTGTCCAGTTTTGCAAAAAATTCTTCATACTTTCACTAGAATGCGCATGTACTATATCCTCAAAGTGAACTCCCCCTCCACACCCCTCCAACTTTTGCGAGTCATTGGGATCAATATTTTCTCTCATTTTTTTGTCCTGTTCCTTTGAACACTAACACTCCCCTCCTGACATTCGACGAATGAAACGTGGTTGGCTCGGGTGACAAACAGCTGCGGTTAATACATTTATTTGCTTCTCTTTCCGTTTCACACTTGCGTAAATTCTTTTGGAGAGGGGAAATGGGACTGTGAAAGAGGAAACAGAGAAAGACCTATCTAGTTCTCGGACCGACCTACACTACGCTCTGCAACTCGACAGCGACCTACATAGTTCAAAAGAACGGTTCCCAATGAACTGCTCTCATATGAGACTAGTCCCGAATGACCTAGCTCATTCTAGTGAACTATATTTCCCATCACTATCTGGTAGTTATGTAGCTGGGCGAGTGCCTATACCTTCCGCAGCATGGCTGTGCGCAGGCGTTGTGGTGGATTGCTGCTGAAGCTCGTCCCTAGAACCTCAGGCTGGGCAGCTGTCGGTCGGACGGTCGGTCGCTATAAGATGGCGGGCGGTGGTCGCAGGACCTCCCACTGCTAGCACTGTCATTACGGGGCCGGTTCACTTCCTAACAGCGGCCTGGCGTTGGGAAAACATGCTGATAGATGCGATTCACGTCAATGTGTTGAATTTATACTAAATATAGGCTGTGTGTTTGCCTCTGCACTGGCATAATGAGGCCCAGCAATGTTTACGGAAATATAAATATTTAGTGCGGTCTACTTGAAATATTAATCATTCCGAATTTTTCATTAAAAACTTTTGACTTTGCCTATACACGTACACGACCTCACTAGCCATAATACGGTACAGGTAACATAAGAACACATTTTATTCGCACACACTTATCTTTATTCACTTTACACATAACATTGACCTCACAAGAAAAAACAATTGCCCACCATAAAAAAAATTAGCATATTACATAGGCGTGGGCGCACATAAACTTAAAAATAATCATTAAAAAAGGGCATTTAATAAAATTTGAAGATATACATACACTGATTAAGAATTAAGAAACTAGCCTGTGTAATTAATATGCCACTTTTTACAGCAAAAGAGGAGGGACAATGGAAGCGAAAAAAGACAGGTAGGGTAAGGCAGAGGCGGTGGCATGTGACTAGGACAAAGAATTCGTATCAACTCGGCCTGCAACTCCCCCCCTCCCCTACAAACAAAACTAACTACCATGGACAATACACCAGTGTGCCCTTCTGGCATTAAGTAATTTATTGCTTCCCGCTGCTTGGGACAACAAATGTCAAAGTCTATGATGGTAGCTTGAGAAATGCCAGACCACTAACTTAAGTAAGGGCTAGTTTTCCATAGACTGAAAACTGTGCATAATAGAAACTAGTAACATGGTAGGAGAAAAGGTCTACAAAAGAAATTCGCACATAACTGAAAACGGACCAAGATACCGCAGTTGGTGAGGGATTACTGTATCTATTTTTAGACGTGCCTCAAATTTCCGACTTTTTCGACCCAAACTTTTCAGGGTTCCTCGGGATTGGGTTGTAATAGAGAGGTGGTCGTAATAAATGGGGTCGTAATAGAGGGGTTTTACTGTACTGTAAGATATAAAAGCTGAGAGGTAGGAAATAACACTATGCTTATTGAAGTTTCAATAAACATGCGACGCGTGCTACCTCCTACTAGGCAATTGAGTGCTGAAGGTTACTACGCTGGCCAGGTGTAGGTGACCAGGTTCTAATGGATAACGAGAAAGAATTAGCTCAACGAGAAAATATATACTACTTCTAAGCTGTCTAATAAAGATGTCTTGAGGAGACAGTGAATTTAACGTGTTGGTAAGTGTGTTCGCTGGATGTCGGGTTGACTGGTCGTCGACGGTGAAATAGCCGCAGGGAGCGTACTCAATGCTTCGAAGATCTCGGGCGGTCCCAGCACTGGCAGCAGTTCTGTGGGATAACACAAGACATGGAACAAGAATGACTTGAGCTCGGCAGAGTCCAGGCTTGTAGGTTGCCAGCGTGGGGTGCGGGGCAGGCGTGACATCCTCCTGCCCTGGTTGGCGTGGGAATTCCCTGGTCAGTGTTTCTGCTTCATGCCTCGTCGGTGGTGCTCGGCCTTGCCCGAAGTCTGAGCAGCTTTTGGACTCTAAACTTTGACGAAGGGAAGGGAGGGGGGGATGCCTGCCGGGTTGCATATCCTTCAGGTGAGAGAATATGCATATAGATTGCTGCTTGTTTCTGTATTGTAGGTAACTTGTCACTCACGACTGTAGTGGTGGAAAAGGTATTCTTGGCGATAAGTCGTAATCGTATTAGATTAGATGTAACAGCGGCATGCGTCAATTCACTCCCCCCTCCCCCAACCTAATTTGCAATTAAGACTCATCGTGGAAAAGGTGGTGGAGAAAGGCGTAGGCCCCATCTCTGGAAGGCCCAGAAGGTCTGGGTAAGCGTCGGTAGATGTGAAGACGTAGATAGCACGTAAAAAAAAAATTTGTAGACAGGTAGGCATTACTGTCACTGTGGTGAGCGTCCATTCGTAATGCTACCTACTTAGTGGACTGTCGGCCACTGAAACACTTGACTAGTGAGGTGTGACTAATTACAGGTGTATTTACCTCGTTGGTTCATTCTACTGGAACTGTACTGGATACTATTGAATTTTAATTTAACCTAAATGTGTTTGTTCTGCTTATGTCACTATCCTTGATTTGCATCTAAATTAGATGTAGTGCACGTGACCGATCTATAATAAGTCCTTTTGCCATGTGCACGTAGTAGAGGTTTATGTCTACTATGCTGTTTTTACACATGTACCTGGTTGTGGGTCTCCAAGGCGAATCCCGGTACCGGCTAGGCGAGTGGGCGACCTTGGTGGTATGTGGGGGCATCAGACATCATGGAAAAGCGTGGGGTGTCGTGTACCTGATTTTGCTGCAACAAAGTGGGAGGGCACTCGTTAAAGGGACATTGAGGCAGTGCGGGAGAGTGTCAAGCCTTCCACTCCGACTGCACAGGTTCCTAACCGTAGCCTGGATGTTTCTCTGATTGGGCATCGCGGGGGAGAAAGATCACCCCGACTGCGGGCAATATAGCTCGTCGGGGTTCCAGGTTGTGGGCGGCATCAACGGTCTTGGTGGCCAGGTCCTGGAGTGGGCCAGCAGTGGAAGGGAGATTCACGTCGACCTCCACTGCAGGTGATGTGCCTGTTGAGGGATAGTGGGTGGCATCAATGTTCTCGACGGAAGCAGCCTCTCGCGTAGCAAGATGGCTGGGCGAAGCACTTCCAATGTGGCAGCTCGACCGGGTCTGTGGGTATTCCTACGTCGCAGTACCTAGGGATGGAGCACGTCTGTTGCAGCAAGACGCCCGGGTAGAAGAGTTTTCTGTGTAACAGGAGGCTGGGACGGAGCACTCTTGTCTGAGCTCTACGTCCAGGGTGGTGGGAGTTCCTACATGACAGGGTCTTGAGGCGGAGCCAGAGGTCGACTTCGTTGAAGCAGGTAAGGCCTTGACTTCTGGCTACGGAGTTGTACTAGGTGTAGAGGTAGATGCCTGGGCGATTACTACCCCTCTCACCGAAGGTGGTTCCAATTGATAACTGATGTGGCTCGATCGGCAGGGTGTTTGACGGGGTTTTCTGTCACAGTGACTCCGCCAGGATAACTCAGAGCAGCTAGATTTTGTCTTGGCTGCTATCTTCTCTGCTTAGCTGCGTGGTGTCGAGGGCATTGATCTGATGGAGAAATTACCTTACCGTTGTTCTACACCGGGCTTCCATGGCACAATGTAACTATAGGCTGTTCACAGTAGAGTGAGCACTTTTTAAGGCCCTTCTAAATATTTCCATTCATTAAATTTCCATCTTCCTGCTGCTTTTTAATATAAACATTGCAATGTGACTAATAAACACAGTGTATAAATTTCACCACCCTCCACATTTAATGCCTGAGACTGCAATAAGCTATATTTATTTGTGGTTAATGCTTGTTGGGAGGGCCTTAAAAAGTGCTCACTTTACCATGATCAGCCTATATGCACCCTGTCAATCATGATGGGCATTGGTTCGGGTCTTGTCAAAGGTCCTAGCTCTGTAACGGACACTACTATTTTGATTGGAGGTTCGTATTCATCGCCTGATTGGCCAGGTGTATCTCCTTCAGCGTTGGCATCTCTAAGCATTGGCATGTCCCCTGGGTATGGTCGTATCTGTCATCGGGTGGTCTTACGAATCTGTCCATGTATATCCTCAGCCCAGTAGATGTTGTCTCGCTTGCCTACAATGCGGTATGGTCCATCCGATTTGTCAGCAAGACAAGCGCTGAATTGGTTGCTAGCTTTGCTGAGGGGGTGACTTCGCAGGAGGACGGCTTCCCCTAAGTTGAATTCTCTTGCCCCTTTTTTTTTTGGTTGGGGATATTTCTCTAAAATATCTACATTCTTAGCTTTCTGAGCATATGTGGTGCGGGCTAGGGTTGCTAGCTGGATGTCCTTTGGTTGAGGCATATCAGGGCACTCGCTTTCTCACTGCCAGTCACCTGGTCGGTGCAATGGTTGTCCCAGGAGTAGGATGCTCGGACTGGTATCGGCGGCCTCGTTCGTACGGCGTCGAAGGGCAAACAGTATGGTAGTGATGTGCTTATCCCAATGCTTGTGATCATTAACCACACTGCTACGGAGGCACTTCTTGATCTCCTGGTTCCACCGTTCAGTGGGGTTGGCTTGTGGATGGTAGGGAGGGGTAGTCCAAGTTTCAACCCCCCACTCTTGACAAGCGGTTTGCCATTGACGGCTCGTAAACTGGGTGCCATCGTATGACTTTCGGATAAAGCCATCGTCGGAAAATCTTTGCCTCTAAGCACCTTGAAAATTGATGTTACCACGAGGAGGTAGTGGTTTCTTTTTGTGCTACGTGGATACAGGCCCATCAGAAGGATGGCGATGTGGGTCCAGTTCGTCTTGGGTCTCTCTGGTTTTGTGGTGGGAGAGGGAACCGGGTATGCTTTGCCGTGACAGCACGTGACACAGTTGCTGACGTACTGCCGGACATCGCAGCTTATCCCGTCCCAATTGTAACTGGTTTTAATATCCAGTAGGGTTTCCCTGGTAACCGGGGGATCAGCTTGGGTATGATCGTGATGGTGCCGGCATATATCAGCTCGTAGCAGCGGCGGAACCCAGATCTTTCACTGCTTATTGGGTTGTCCACTACTTGTCCATACAACATCGTCCCATAGTGCCAACCGCTGGGGCTGTTCCTGTAGTAGGTATCGGATGTCGGGATCCTCCTGTTGGCTTAAGGTTATTTGTTGGCGGGTTATTTGCAGTTGAAGTCAGAATTGTTCTTCCAGACTTCTTTTGATCTGAGGGGAGGAGACATTTTCTCCTCCTCTTCCTACTCAAATTTCTCCTCCAATGTCGGGGAACGAGACAGGGCATCTGGCAGGTCGTTCATCTTACCTGGGCAATGTTGGACCTCGAAGTCGAGCTTGGTGAGGAACATGTCCCACCGGCCAAGCTTGGCCTTCGAATTCCGGGATTCGTGTAGCCATTGGAGGGCTTTAGAGTCGGTTTTTAGAATTAAGTGTTGCCTTTCGAGATAATACTGATATTTCTTTGTGGCCCAGATAAGTGCTAGGCACTCCTGCTCATTAATGTGGTAGTGCTGCTCAGTTTCATTTAAGAGGGTTGATGCATATGCTATCACATACGGCTGTCCTGCATCTTGCTGGTATGATACTGCGCCCAGGCTGCTTTGACATGTGTCCATTTGCAGTATTAATGGTTTGTCTCCTTGCGGCCGTTGGAGTTGGTGAATATTCTTGAAGCGTTCTTCAAGTCGGAAAACGCTCGTGGTTCCGGGCCCCATCGCCAACGGGTGTCTCTAGAAAAGTGGATGTAGCTATGCCCTATATTCCGCAATGTGTGAAACGAAGTCTCATAGCCAATTACACAGACCAAGGTACCATCGTAGTTGACGCTTATTTGAAGGTTCTTCCGCTTCTTCGATCGCTCGTATCAAACTGTGTTGAGGGGAGTTTCCCTCAGGCGATATGACGTATCCCAGATAATCTGTTGAAAACTTGTCGAAGAAGCTTTTCGACAGTTTGCAAGTCATTCCATGTAATTCGAGTCTTTCCAATACTCATTGCAGATCGTCTAGGTGCTCTTCCCAGCTGTTGGAATATATTAGTACATCGTCGAGATAAGCGAAGCAGAACTCGCCGATGTAACCTGTTAATACTTCAGCCGATATTTATCATTGAAATGTCACTGGGCCTTTTTTCAAGCCGAAAGGCACGAGTCGAAATTGGAGGGTTTCGCCCTCTTGGTGCTGTAAAGGCCATATATTTGCGACTGTCCAGGTGGACCGGAATCAGCCAATAGCCAGACTCCATGTCGAGAGTTCTGAATATTTTGGCCTTGCCAATGTCTAGTACTGTACGAGACAAGTCTATAGCTGGAGGAGCGATCGGGTGGGTAACTTCATTCAACGACTTGTAGTTTACGCTAAATCACAATTTCCGATCTTATTTTGGTATGAGGACCACGTGTGAGTTAAATGGAGAGTTTGATGACTCTACGATTCCCTGGTCCTTCATATCGTTGACCTGCTCCATGATGAGGTCATGGCGATGGGCTGACACTCGGTATGGACTGTTGTAGACTGGTACATCAGTGGTTGGCCATATTTCATGCTGTATGGAACGTGTCTGTCGTAGCAGTCCTCCTTGTACGAATTCTCGGGCGTGCTCATCTAGTATGGCCTTTAATTGAGAAAACTTTGGTTTGTCGAGTTTGGGTTTAATGCTCATCGGGTCGATGGGCATTGGCGGGATGTTTCCTGGGTTTCGATCCCAGTTTACAGTAATTCAGTGGGTTTCTCCCAGATAGGCACTTTGTTGTCCGTGATCTAAAATGCATAGATTGTGGATGAGCCATGGGCACCCTAGTATCATCGATTCGGACACGGTTGGTGATACAATGAATTCTGTCAGTGTAACAATACTTTGAATTTTTATTTTCAGAGTAATGCGGCCTGTTACTTCCAGGGTGGATTCAGATTGCATCATTCTTACTATTTTGGTTTGCAGTCTTAGTTCGGCGAGATTGTCTGATGTTAACAAATCCTTTCTGATAAAAATTCAGGTGGCTGCCGAGTCAAGTAGGGCGAGTAACCTATTATTATTATTATTATTATTTACCCCCACTTCTATGTGGTGAGCTACGGGAATCGGTAATTCCTCACTTAATCCCTGGAGGATGGGTCCTTGTAAACCCGGGGGGGTGGTGGCCCGCGTCGTACCCCGGTATCGGCGTTTCCCCGCTTGGTTCCAGGGGTTGGATTTCCGGCTGGTCATGTTGGGATAGTTGTCGACGTTTTATCGACCCGGTTTGATGGAACGGCAACTCCTTCTGGTTTCCGAGGGTAATCCTTGTTCCGGTGGTTTTCCGGACAAAACCAGGATCCAAGATCGTGGGTCTTGCTGTCAAGAGTACGTTCCGGAGATTTGGCAATAACATTCGACCGATGGAACGAACGACAGTAGCCTCGTCGACTCCGGGAAACACCCATCGAAACCTTTGTTCTTTTCTTTGTATGAAGATTTCGGCTTCTTTGTCGAATACCTGGGTCTGGCTATAAAATCATATAGTTAGCCTAGCCAACATCTCCTCGCCCATGCATTCTGTCGCTATCCGGTTACTGAACTGCTTCCAGTCCTTTAAAAATTCCCTGTATCTTTCCCACCATGTGAGGGCGAGGCCCTTCAAATGCAGTTGGACCCGGTCAATCCGTTGTTTTAGTGGCAGGTCCAATTATCTATATTCTTTTTCGCATTTCTGTGTGAATGCAACTGGGTCTTCGCGAGGGCGACCTGCAAAGTCGCTGGATGGCCAGGTGCCATTCCAGGTTGGATATATATCCGAGAAGGCTTAGGTCTACGGGAGTGAGAGATGTTTCCTTCAGCACCTCTCACATTGGTAGACAATCCCAGCATAGAGATGTGTTCGTCAGGCCATCCTATGCATAGGTGGTGATAGGGTGCACTGTACGTTGTGCACCTTATGCGGTTAATGCCTCGGCCAGGGCATGTAATTTCATTACAGAAACTAGTTGGCTGTTGACGACAAGTGGTATATCAGTGCTCTAAACAGTCTGTAGCTCGAGTCTCTTCAGGCCAGCCTATGCAGGCATAATGAAAGAATTTATAACAGTAAGTGCTTTCTATCCTTAGTGTGCCATGGCCTGGGCAGTCGGCATGGCTACATTGTCTATTTGATACATCGGGTTCATTGTCGGAGTTCTCGCCAAGGTTGGCGTTGACTTCGATGTCTGACATGGTAGCAGTTAAGTGCGCCACTGGGTGTTTTGAGGACTCCCCGAAGTTCGCTTGACTGATCATTGTTGACCCTTAGATCTCGGGGTATGGTTGGTCTAGTTCATGCCATTTACTGCCAACCGCTTTTCGTCTGACGCCCAGTAGCCTCTTAAAACTTTTTTAACAGAAAAAAACATAAATCGTATATACCACTTTCGTCCATAGAAGTCTAGAACAGAGTCACTGTCGTCAATGCAACTAACCGAACTGTTACTAAATTTCGAGTCCTAATGTAAACATATTGTCGAGGTAATGTAAAGCAGAGGAGTTTTTTGAAAAAACAAACCGCAAAATGGTATAAATATACTCTATTATTAATACACAACGCAGAATTTATGAGGCGCATCAAAATTTCACCTGATGGGGAGGGCTACGAACTGTAGGAAAATTGACTGGTAAAAAGTTTATAATGAAAATTTTCATTTTTTTTAACTGCACAATTTCTGTGATCTTCATTGCCCTATCCACTATCAATTTAGGTGTTTGTATTGGTTTGGTTATATCTTTTTTTGGCAATTCATGTATTTCAATGTGTAAATATTATTATGAAGTACATATTTTCAACTTGTTTTACCCCACAATTTCCCTGATCAAATAATTGTCATAGGTCTATTCCAAAATATATTCCGTACGAATATTCGCCGTTTTAGGCCTCTAACATTATTTAGGTCAGCTTTATGACTTTATTTTATTAATGTCTGAATTGACGATAGTACTTATAGTTATTTTTAATTAACATATTTGTTTTCCACAAACTAACACATTACACGTAATGCACGTCAATATTTTGCCGCGACTATGTTTAACACTGTTACACTGCGACGTAAATAACTGTAATATTTATTCTTTTGTTATTGGTATATGTTGGGTTATTTCTTTAAAAGGACGGCCTCAGTGGGAATAAATATTAGAACTAAGGAATAACCAGACAAACAAAAAAGGCACATTAAATACAAGCGTACATCTCGTGTTGCTTATTTCTTGTCATATAAACATAAAAGATAGCTGTGATCATGGACGCAAATAAGCCTTACCCATATCTTTAATCCACTCATTTTTCTATGTATTGTTACTTACTGTTTATTAGGTTTATTGAAATTTAGTATTTAGTATGGATTGTTGCAAATAACATTACACTGTTATGTTTCAAACACCCATAGTAAAGGTACAACAATGTTATAAATACACATTAGTGGGTGTAAATAATTAACGTCGTCATAAAAACAGTTCACAGTTAAAACGTATACATAATGTACATAAAAAATTTGAAATCATGCTCACTCACAGCAACGCAACTTTACACACAAATGTTAACTATACACATCCCGGTATATTAACATACAAAAACTTATCACGTCTCATTCACGGTAACAACATAACAATAAGCATCAGCTGACAACGTTTTGACTGAAACAAAAATTGTGGGACAGTTTAAAAAAAATACACCAAATTTCTTCTAATAAAAGAATCACATCCTCTATTATTACTATATAGCTCGTTGTTAGAGAGTCATGAAAACAAGTAAAAAAAATTAAGTGACGCGAAAAATAACGAAAAATATTGCCATCACTTTTAAATGGTAATAATCAAAACAATTTTTTTGCAGGCCCCCAAATGCTGCTAAGCCAGCATGAGCACCTTAACAGTTATGTGTGCCCTCCAGCATGCATGTTAGTAGCTACATTGGTTGAAGAATGGGATGCATTTCAGGGCAAACCCTACATGCCTTAGGTCGGGTTTGATTTTTATAATGGGCGCATGCATTGCAACAAAGCAGGTTTGTAGTGCCATGGCCGCAACTGTAGCTATGTGCACATCGTGAAAGAAGAAGGGTCTAGATGGAAGAGCATAGCAAACAAGGCAAAGAGGTGAGGGCCGTGCTAAATCTATGTGACAGTCGTAAAGGATAAGAATAATTCATTTTAACTAGATTAGGGGTGGATAAAGTAAGGTATTTGTTAGTTCAAGAAGAAAAACTTCTGTTTGTTTGATGACGTGTGAAATGAAATGAGATCGCATCTGGTATGTATTGTGGGGCAAAAACAGCCTCCGTACCGATGCCAGTCATCATGTGGGCGCAAGTGCACTTGTAGTTTAACTACTGTCAATACTGCCAGCATTCACAGTAGAAATTGGATGCAGGGCCATCTCTGCTTCTCGTCGTGTGCGTCGGAAAACTTGACAGCTCAGCCATAGCACCGACTCCATCTTTCCTCTTCTGTGCCGACACCAGGATCTCCATTCCATGGGTGAAGACGGGAAACAGCAATCGGGGGTGCCACTCCCTCCCCTTCCTCTAAAATAGTCTGTTGGACTGAGAAATGCGAGACATCCGGGACCAACCAGCAGCGGGGGCGAAGCCGCTGCTGGTCCAGGACTGAAGGCTGATATTTGTGGTGCTTCCAAGGTATTCCAATCCATTCAACATGCATCCACAGTCGGCAGCACACAGAATCCAGCAATGCAGATCGCTACATTTCGCTTTTTTCAGCACTTCGAGATCCCCCTCCCCACCTTGATCGTTGGGGCACCATCAACAAACACGCTTCACCATCTCGTACTGAGCTACTCAGGTTCCCGACGCCACCACACCCAAGCTGCCATGGTCCCATCACACTCGCAGATGCACCTCTCTTTCGATGGTCCTCAAGTCGCGGGTAGTTCCCAGCAAGCGAGCTTTTATGAGCGCCAACAGCAATTTACTTTTTATTCTGGTGAGCCCCCAAGTCTCGCTACGCCAATGTGAGCATCTACACAGTTCTGTGTGCCCTCCGGCATGCTTGTTAGTAGCTAAGATGGTTGGAGAATGGGATGCGTCTCAGGGCAAGCCCTATATGCTTTATGTAGGATTTATTTAGTAAAAGGGTGCATGCATCACGGCTATAGTAGGGTTGTCTGGTCCCATGGCCGCAATTGTAGCCATGGACACACACCGAAAGAAAAAAAGTCTAGTAAGAGGGGGGCTGGGAAAAACTATGCGACAATCGTGGAGGATAAAAATGATTAATTTTATTAGATTAGGGCTGGAGAAAGGAGGGTATTTGTTAGTTTGCGGAGATAAACTTTGTGAGTATGATGCAGGGTTATAGGAAAAGAGTGCGGTACAGAATAGATAACCAGGATTGCATTGCACGGCCCTGGTGGTGGGAGACCAGTACCAAACCACCCACCTGATAGATGACTGCCATCCTCTGTAACACAGAAAAAGTATTAGTAGTGTTACAGGCACAAGAGGAAAACTTAATAGCTAGGGATATTATACCATGTCTGAGACCTAGCTTGCAGGTGTGTGTAGGGAAGTGTATGATTGTAAGAGTTAATGAATGTGAGTGATGAGTATGTTAGTGTAGGTGTGCCACTCCACAGCCCTCACAAGCTGCTGAAGAGAGCACTACTCCACAGCCTCCTCAGTTTTTGCTGATAAACTGACAAGAGACCGCCTTAGAATCGGCAGTGGTGATGGACCATACATACTTGCTTTGTGAGATACATGTATATTTACAAAAGTTCTACTTTTTATTTTCAATTCACCACACAGTATAATTGATTATATTTGAATTCTTGTTATGCAGGTTAATGCTAATTGTAAATTTCTATTCAATTTGAAAAAGAAGAACATTTCTTTTGTAAATAAGTTATATAGTATTTAGCGCTATCTAGATGCTATTTTGTTATTAGTGGAACATGAAGGGTACATTTTGGCAGCGGTTCGGTGGTCAGAAATGTGGTAATGTGGTTAGGAAAAGTGGTTATGTGGAAATTTTGGAACGAAGTTACCCAGGGCGCCAGATGTCGCTGTGGCAGCATCAAATAAATTTCTGGTAGAGCACATAGTGAAGTCCTCACAGAGTGCAATGGTCCTATCATCGGGTCACACCATTCCTGTCGTGCTGAATCTGCTTGCTGTAAGGCACTTTAGTGCAAAGATGACATATGAAGTCGTAATTAAGAAACCCACTATGCTGTGGAATGCTATGGTCAACCACACGCCCATAAAAGCTATACTTCACACAATGCACACAACAATTAAACTTAAAAACAGCTCAAAATAGTGAAGGTAAAATTGGCTGGATTTTAAGGGCCCATGCTCTGAAGTGCCTTGTGGCAATCGAATAAAAGGTTACATCAGTTTCATAAACACTTTTAATACAACATAAGTTACATGTTCCTCTATGAAACAGTTTACACATGTGCCCCCTTTAACTTTGGGGCCTCAGTTATGCTGTGAAAAATAGCATGGCAATACAAGTGAATTTAGTGTGCAGTAAATTGAAAATACTTCCCATACGATACAGACCTCGGAGAAGTGAGTGGCAGTTTCTCGGGCAATTAAAACAAAACAGTTCCGGATAAAATAAACTTACTATTGACGTTACATGGCTGGTGCAAAAGAGATGAATACCACCCGAGCACGGGAAAAGTGCGATGCGTCCACACAGGACCTGCCCCTCTGGTTGCTCCTTGCTGACTAACTTCCTGCCGTGGCACGAGGGCGGGCGATAGTGGGCCCATGCGTCACAGCGAGATCTACTTGCACATGCGCCTGAAAACGGACTCTGCTGAAAACTACGTACAAAACATAACACTTGCGAGTGGTTTTGGCTTAAGTATCACTCCACCTGGAGTGTTTGTTTACACTCGGCCTTGTCTGTGTACTTGACACTGAACTGCCTGCTTTCTTGCACCTGCTCTGCACCCTTGTATCCATGTTGCACCGCACTGTACTTATATACATGGTGATCAATCGCAGAGTGTGCCTGCATGTGGTGCTGTTGAGGCCCAGTCGTCGGCTGGACAAACTGGCTTAAGGTGAGGGGAATGAGTGGACGTCGACCCCCCCCCCCCCCAAATTGAGACTATTTGTAAGCCGATGACTTTACCTGTAGTATCAACTAACTTCCGGTATAATCAAACCTGATCACCGAGTTCTAACTGCATATTCTTATACGAGAACATGGGCGCATTATCAAATACACTAATAACATCAGTATTATCTGCCTTCCCTTCATGAACAGGATAAGTCTTCCAACAAATTATATAATGAGGATCAATATCACTAATTTCCTTAGGCGCAGGGTAATTTTGAGTATGAAACTTCCTGAAGAAAAACAATTCCAACAAATCACTACCTGCTTTAGCAGTTATTCCTTAAAGACCAATGTGACATAATTACTGTTGTTGTAAATTTGCATTTCTTTGCCATGATTGTGCTGCTGGAGTGGTTGTGATAACATAACACTTTGTTTGACCTAATTCGGTTCATTAGTTTGGGCGTTATTGGGTTTTCAGATGTCAAGGTTTTGGACTTAGAGGTTCTTGGGCGACAGCGTATATGCACTAGCATTACTGCCTGCTGTCGCATTTAAAATCAATTGCTATATATATTGTTACATGCTTCCGTTTTCGTCACAGAGGACCCGAAAAGACAACTTGCATTTTTTTCTTGATAGCTGTTTTTCAACCATTTTGTACCAATATTGTACCTGCGACATGTTTTGGAGTTGCATGATAATTGCCGTGTAATTATATACTTTCAATTGAAAATGACTTGCTGTACATAGAATTTTATTCACAAAACGATGCATGTATACTTATATTTATTACATTGGCATGATGCCCATTATATTTTAAAAATCTTTGGCGATTTGGAAAAGGTGGGGCATGAACCAATGTCGCTTTGATCCACATTTCAGTAGGCTAGCCACTACTTGAAAAACATATTTTGTCCTCTAATTATGTTATTTGTTACGCACTATTTGAAATCATGTGTATTTTTGAATGTCAAATTCAGACATCAAGTTGTTCACTTATATGCCTTATCCAGGACTCGAACGAGAATTTATCGCTCTGGAAGCTAGAACACCTGTGTTTATATAAATTATGATTCGCATAGTTTTGTGATTAGCAATATTCCAAAAAATAAACTTTTGCTCTCATGTAGCTGAGCCAGATTAACATTCCGCAATACAATTTCATTTTTGAGTAGGATGAACTGCTGGAATACTTTTAACAAACATTACAATCTTCATAGAGTTTGCAATGACATTACAAGATACAAGACGATATGAAATGCAAACACTGCAGAATAGGTCAAAGAAGATGCTTAAAAATAACACTAACGAGGAAAACAATCATTATATATAAAACTATTTTTAGGAATCTGATACACGAACTTATTTCAATTGTAGTTAGCTATCAGAATTCTTTAACGATTAATATTAAACTTACCTGACTAATAGGCATTTTCCGTAGGTATGGCTTATGAACTAATTAAGCCTAACCTTAAAACGCTCATGACATTTGCAATACGAGCTCACGAACTCATGACTGCCAAGTAGGGGTATAGACGCCCTGCACAGTCGGGGATCAGATTGATACACAGCTCGTCTTAATAATTTCTGGTTAAATTATTTGTAGTTTCATACTGATTTTTTAATTATGCCTACTCAGATAGAGTAATCACACAGAGCAGAAAATATAGGCCCTAAATTTACCAATGTTCTGAAACTTTAATTATAAACATGTATTGTATATGGTTTTCGAGATTACATGAAGTCTGCACTGCAAGATTAACTGCTTAAAAAATCATTTCTTTTCAATCCTCCTTAATGTAATTCAAACAGGCTATATTTTATCACTAATATTTATGTTTTATGTCAACTCTGGGAGTGGAGAATGTGGCTGTGATGAAACGGCTAGAACGCACGCCTCTAACCAAGGCGATCAGGGTTCGATTTGCGACCGGATCACTATCGGAGATTCGTATGTGAGAATTGTGCCAGAACGATGCTGCAGCTTGGTGGATTTTACCTGGGCTCTCCCGTCTCCCCGCTCTTGCATCCCAGCACTGCTCCATATTTACCTCACTTCATCCTAATTGGCTCTTAAGACCTGAGATGTTATGAGCTACTGAAACTTCTCAACCTAAACTGTGGGTTATCAGTTAACATTTATGGTGGCAGCACTGAATTAAGAATGCTCAAAAGTCCTTTTACCTGAGTCAAAGGAATCCAACACTTCTTTAGGATCATTGTCTCTATCACAGCCTGTCCTGCACTGCTTTTTATGTGGCTGCTGTAGTGAACTGCAGGACTGTGCTGAGAGGTTGAAGAGATAGTTGATGATATTTCTCTTGAATCATAATAGAATACGGTGAAAATGAAATAATGTTATAAATTTTCTGCTTGAACACTAACATTTTGCCATGACAGAATGTAGTTACACTTAACCACTCACGACACTTCCGACAAACAAATATCTCATTCTGTTCTATAGTGCGATTCACAAAGTGTTTTGGACGTTTGTAGGTCTACTATGACACACCTCTTTTCATGACTGATGGGAGGATGGGAAGCTGCCTGTAAGGTGGTGACATCACTAAGCCATATACAAGAGAGCAGGGAGCATACACTTCTGTGCAATGCGGAAACATTTACTTGCTTGATACACTATGATAATATTTCCCAGCACCGTGAAACATGAATTTTATAGAATACAACCGGAAAAAATATTTACTGTTCCCATCTACTTATCGAAAATTCTTTATTTACTTTATGAACGAGGTAATTCACAGGCAATTAATTGGCACAAAAAATATTCAGCTTCGCAGTGAAGACATTGCATCAGATAAAACACTTCACTTGTGTCTTGATATTTCTGTCAGTTTGAGCTGATGTTAGGAGGAAGGGGACAAAACCTATACTTTACCCAACCATGGAATTCATGGCCGGGCGCTTTCCCGGGTAGCACCCCCCCCCCCCCTTTTATTTGGTTTCTATGTGCCTGGCACAGGGGTGTCCTGAAGGTCCTCCGAGGGCGCAAATAGTAAGCCCGTCTCTGCTGAGCCCCACTTTCCTCCGGTGCTAGGTGTTGGTTTTGGGTGTTACAGTTGACAGTGCCGTGGGTGGTTGGAGCACACTCACACTGACTACACTGCTGTGGCGGACGTATCTGCCACCGTGTCCACCGCAGGTGAAGTGAGGCAACCGACCTGCTGCCCTCACTCCCGCCTTTGCTACTTGCACTCATGCTATCTTCCCTGCTCCTCTTGCTCGTTTTCAGTTTCTGGGGACAACCTGGGTAAACTGACTCCTCTTCCTCATGTATGTTCTCCTTGTCTTCTTCGCTTGCAGTTTTCTCCCTTCTGCTTGCTGTCTCCTCCATTTCTTGCACAATTTGCTGAGATGGTCGCATTTGAGGTGTTGTGGCAAAAATGGGTCCCATTGGATTGGCGGGGGTGCTTGTAGGCTCCGCGCCATCGAACACACATGGTGAGGCACTTTGCCGCTCCCTGTCAGGCATGGTGGTGCCGGGCAATGATGGGTCTTCACTACCTGCTTCTCTCCCCTACTCTGGAGGTCCAGTGACATTTGCCATGTCGTTCCCTCCGCCAGGGAGCTCATCTCTGATGAGGCCATCAAAGGTCACACTGGGTGACGCTCTAACATCATCCTCTTCCTGCGAAAGTCGTGCGTGGTGATTGGTAGCACTGCTCGCTGCCTCGCTCCTGCTAAATGCACTTGGGTTTGCGTGGCAATCGCAAGTCTCTTCCTGTTACTACTTTGGCAGATGTTTTGCTAGTAACAATATTTACACGTCGGCGGAGAGTGTACAACACAGCTGGCAGGTGTTGTGCTCAAGTTGCGTGCTTGTCACCCACATGGAGGCACAGTTGTAATTTCAGTTCCAAATGGTCCTGGGATGGTATACAGCCGTTGTAAGATGTCGTACTCCTCACCGAGTACATAACTCAAGCCATTTCTTCCCCATGAACTCGCTCCCATTATCCGTTAGTAGGTTTTTGGCAAAAGCCCGTAGCGGAAACAAGTCCTCACCCAAAACTTTGTAATGTTAGTTGTGCTTGCACAGCTGACAGGATATGCTTCTACCCATTTCGAATAATTGTCAGTCACAACAACGCTGAAACTTCTGCCAGTTCTTGCCCGGGGGTATGGCCCCATGAGGTCGGGACACACTGTCTCGAACGGTTTCTGTGGTGTGTGTGGCTGTTGCTGTCCGGCAGCTCGACTAGCTTTAAACAGGTTACATTTCCGGCATTTCTGTACGAAGCGGAAGGCGTGCTGCGCAAGACCAGACCAAAATAAATACTCCCATACATTACATATAGTTTGGACAACCCCAGGGTGTCCTGCCATGCTGCCAATGTGTGCTTGGGAGAGCACCTGATCCCACACACACATGGGGATAAACACCCTTCATTTCCCCAGGTGTGGGAACCAAGCATGTTTCTAATCTTCCACTCACTACACACCAGGCCTCCGCTGCTTTCTCTGCGCACTGTTGAATTATTGCTGGCGAAAATTGTTAGCCCTGCTATTCGTGATATGCTCATACAGTTTATGCATTAAGATACCCCCTTTTACACTCAGACCAGTTGTACATATACTTCCATGACTGGATCTCTCGCATTTGGTGGAAGGATATAGTCCCATTCTGCATCATCCTGCGGTACTGCTTTCTCGTTTGGAGCATGTGAAGTGTCCACCAACTCATTCTCGTTCCCTGGCACATGTTCAACACAAAAATCATAAGCTTGTAACATGATCACCCATCGTGTGAGTTTACAATGCGCCTCGCACATACTGTGTAGCCAAAGTAAACATCTGTCGTCAGTGTGGAGTGTGAATCTTTGAAATTCCAAATACGAGCATTACTTTTTAATTGTCCATATGACGGCGAGACACTCCCACTCGTTAACGTCATAAAGGCTTTCTATTTGGCCTAACTTGACGCTCGCGAAATCAATTACTAGTTTATTTCCATTTTGGTCCACCTGATACAGCACTGCACCTATGCCCTCTTGGCTTGCATCAGTATGCAGATAAAGATGTCGGTTTGCAACGTAAGCCTGTATTTGTGCTTTAATTATTTTAGTTTTATGTGGCAAATAACTACGAGTGCTTGTACACACAGGTTCTTCCGCTAACGGGATTTCATGCTCTGCTACTGTAGTACATCTGAGTGTGTCATGTGTTGCAATTACATCCCTGCAATCATTTAATAAATTTCGAAAGGCTGTTTGATAATCTGCGGGAACATTATTTTCAATACTGCTAAGTGTTACTGTTTGCAAATTTTCTGTTGGTTGTTTATCTAAATTATACACTTTTCTCCTCTCCATCGAACCAAAATGTATCGTGCGTGCTGTAGATTCAACAATAGTGATTTGTTCTGCCCACCATGGGACTCCTAAAATTGTATCTTGACGTATTTGAGGTGTGACAATTGCGGTAGTGACAGTTTTGATATCTTTTACATTAACAATGATTTTCGCTTGTCCCAAAGCAGTACAACTTGATCCTGTATAGCCAATTTATTTCCGTATTTATCTGATGTGATTTCCCATGAATTAAAAAAATTTGATTTTCAAAATTATGTGAGGCACTGGTATTAACTAGAGCATGACATCGCTCACCGTTGACATTGACAATTATACTGATGAAATTTTGCCCACTGTTACTAACCTGGATAATGTAGACCTGTTTTGGTGTCTGACCTAGTGTTTGTTGTTGCAGGACTGGGGTGGACGTTCCGTCTGGCTCCTTCATCCCTACACACTCTGCTGTCAAGATGCGGGTAGTTTGGTCACCTACTATGTCAATGATATTGCTCCATCGGACAACAACGACATGGGTCCCACACACACACTTGACATCCAGCACCCATAGTTGCACCTTGCACTTCTCATCGTTGCGTGTTCTGAAATCTAACCAGATTACACGGTTGAAAGTTCTTCAAGTTTTGTTTAGGTTGTTAAAACGAACTGGTGGCATTTTGTTTTCCACTGGTACTTGTTTTGGTGGTTCCCATCGATCGTGGCACCATCGTATGGCACCGGCATCCCAACGCGGTTGCTCGCGGTTCCTCTCCAGCAAAATTGTGGCATGCATCATGTCTTCAACTGTGCCATTTAGCAATGGTATCAACACTGCTCTATACTCCGGTTGTGCCATCTTAGCGATTACTTCCAATACTTCTTTTTCACGTAAATTTGGATGAAGTCATCAGATGAGGTGTGTTTTCTGGGCTATGAACATGGACAGCAGTTCATTTGGCTGTTGCTCCTCTAGCGTAAGCCTTCTCTGTGCCTGTAGTGAACCAAATACACCCCTGAATCGACTATGGAAAGCCCTGCGGAATTCCTCCCACTGGAGCCAGTAATTGTTAAGCCCATTCCTCACTGCTCACCTGTATCTGGTAAGTCTGGTAGTACAGTCTTCCAGTAAAGTGGTTGGGTCTTCCGACGATGTTACTGAGAAGGCATGCATCATCTGATTTGGTTGGCATCTTCACATGTGTGTGTTCTGGTGGGCTGTTGTTATTGTTGTTGGGCCCTAGGGGTTTCTCCCGGGATGTTGTTTCCGTGACTGCTGGTTGCATTTGTTGAACACCTTTACTGTGACTGGTTGGGTAGGGTGTGATTGACTGTAATTTAGGATAGGGTGTTTGCAATGGTGGTAAGGCGGATGGATACATTGGTGTCTGGTACAAAGTGGGTAGTGATGGTAAAATACAGGTTGATGGGTAAGAATGGCATAGATGTGGTATTTAAGGCAGGTTGCAGAAAGGTCATCGTACCTGGTGGTTGCTGTATCTACTCGCACACCATGTATGACCGGCTGATGTGTGATTGTTGCAAATCTTACCCTTGCTGTGTTGCTTGGTACGTGGCACTTTCCTCTCCTGCATTCCTGACTGCCTCCCCTTGCTTGCTTGTGGTTGAATAATCTGCTTGAAAAAGTAACACTGTGTCACATTTGGCCTGTTTACCCATCTTCCTGTAGTACTAAACACGTGGTCAACATATTCTTCAAGTCTGCACTGTTGTTGTCTTGTTGTGATTCGGGTGTGACATGCGAGACACTCGAAAGCCAGTCCACCAATGCTTTTCATCTCCCTCTTGTTCATGCATTCATGGTGATACCTAGCTTGGCAATATTTGCAAAAAAGTGTGGCGTGGATGTTTTGGGGTTGGAGATTGTGGCTGTCCTGTTTGGCATGGGCAGGGGTCAACGGACAGCAGGCACTCAGCTGATTGCCGGCATGCGGCAAGCGGATGGCGTGGGAGGGAGGAGAGCCTTATGTTTTCCTTCCCACTGTTCGTTATCTCCTTCTCCTCCAACAGCATGGCACGTCGCTGGTGGAGGGGTGGTAGATGTTGTGTGCGTAGTTCCTTTGTCCTGCAGGTGCGCCAGGACGGTGCGGTTAACATCATGCCTGCCACAAGATGGCTGCCTCCATCTCGCCCTTCTTCCTTGCATTGTACAATGGTGGCACGTATTTATTGCTATGTGATGATGTCTGGAGTGGCCCTTTCGCATAAATACCCCAAGACTCCTGAAGAGAGGGGTGGGGGCAGTATTGAGTCATTTGTCCTATCGATTTCTGATTAGGTGATTTAATTCGCTGGTATGTGGGGCAGTTCTTAACATATTCTTTAACGTATTTATTCATTGTATCCCAATAATATGCTTTTTAAATTTTTTCTAATATCTGGAAGTGTCCAAAGTGCCCCCTGCCTAGCAGAGCATAGTGATTGCCAGTTATGATTTCTGGGACATAATATTTCGGAACAAGAGTTAGTTTGTGCTCTCTGGCTGGATTATGCTGTTTCATGTAAATTTCGCTGTTTCCTGAAATGGCGTTGCGTCTTTTGAGATTGTCGTATTTAGGGATGGCCTTGTCTGGTTCCATTAAAGCTAATTTTAACTGTTGTATGTGCTGGTCGTTTGCATATTCGGCTAAAAATGGTGACACTGTTTAGTCAAGGAGAGACAATAACATGAGATGAGCATCATCATCAACTTTGATGTATTCCTGCTCGTGAATATATTCAGGAATATAAAATACTCTTTCATTATTTTTAACCTTTATAAGTATACGACAGTTCTATTGTGGTTCAAGACACTTTGTTGTTATCTTTGGTGATGTTTTGTTCCGAATGATATCCATATTGACACCGTGTATAGTTGATATGGCTTTGGCAATCACTTGCATTGGCAAGTATTCCTCCTGAATAATAGATTTCGCGACATGCACTTTGTCCATTACGTGTAAATTTTGTTAGTTAAAAGTTTAATATCTGGCCAGTTTTCAAGTAATGTAATTTGCTATTGTTATTTTTGTTTCTGCATTTTTTGTAGGGTCCTGAAATAGCGTTTTAGCTAACGCTGTGTAGAATGATGTACAGTTTGTGAACTGGTATTTTACTGAGTTAACTATAATTGGTACCATATCAACTGTCCCTACCATGGGTATAAGAATAAGGGCATCTGCAAGTGTATTTAATTAAGCTTTTATGATTTTGGCCTCGAAATCGTATTCAGTTAAGGCAATGGCCAGTTTTTGGATGCGTATGTTATGTTCGGCCATGGACTTCAAATATCTCATGCTAGCAAGTCTGTTTCTATGATAAATTTTCGGCCGTAAAGAAATTATTTAAAATATATAATGAAGTATTTGATAGCCAATAATTCTCTTTCCGTAGCTGACCATTTACGTTCATTGGAATTTTGGGTCGTGGGACTTTCTTGTAATAACAAGACCCCAATAGCTGTTTTTGACACGTCGCATGCTAGTATAGATAGTCTGTTTTCTTCAAATTTAGCTAGATTACTTTGAAATGCTGTTTCTTCCTTATCACCCCATTTTAATAGTCTCATTTCCTTCATTAGGTCTGTTAAGAGATTCACAATTTGAGTGTAATTGAGTATATAGATCCTTCAATATGATGTGAAGCCAAAAATGTTCTGTGTTGTTTGACATTTTTGGGCGGAGCCATTTGTTGGATTGTCTGTATTTTTTTCTGGATCTTTTTGAATACCACGAGGCGGGATATAATGACCAAGGATTTTAATTTTGTAGTGAGTGAAATTACATTTCTTACTATTAATTTCTATGTTAAATTTTCTTCATATTTCCATAACCTTGCAGATTTTATTTATGTGTTCCCCAAACGAGTTTCCAATTATAAATATATTGTTTATATAAGCCAAGGCTGTATTCCAGTGGAGCAGACCTAGCATATTATCAACAAAATTTTGAAAACTGTTAGAACTATTGGCGAGGCCCATTGGCATAGGCACGTGCTCGTCAAGTCCAATCCCATCCACACTAAAAGCCAATGTATGCATATCGTTTTTGCAAGTTGGAAGAGCACAGAACCCACTAAACATATCAATTGAAATGATGTATATGGAATTCTGTAAACTTATTATGTCTTCCATTTGATGAATTGGGTATTGGATCGTGGTTAAATGTTGGTTTAGTAAGCGAAAATCAGTAAGAAACCTAATTCCTCCTTGATGTTTAGGTATAACTAGTGATGGTGAGGCGTACATGGATTCTGTAGGTGTAATAATTTTTTTAGTCAAGCATTTGCTGTGTTTGTACTAGTACAACTTCTCTTAATTGTGAATTTATCCTGTATGGTCACGTATGAATAGGTTTATCTGTTTTTAGGTCACATTTTATTTCGTACACATTTGTTTCAGTTAACTCATGAATGATACACCGAAACGATCACTATATTCTTATAATTATTGCTGTAATTGTGCTATCTGATGACCTGGTAACTGAGGATTAATATTGCCCAAAGATGCATGGGCAGCATTATCTTCTATGTTTGTGATTTTATTTATATGAAATTCAATGAATTACTGCGATCGTATCTAGTGAGTTGGTACTAATAGGTATCTAAATTATTTTGTCATTATTGGACGCATAAGCAAACATTATATTTTTAGTTAAGATAGGTTCAATATTGTATCTTTTGATGAAATCAATACCCAATATTCTGTCAAGTTTTAAGTTGCCTATTAATAAGAATTCTTGCCAGAAATTATACCCATGTATATTAATATTGACTTTTGTTTTATATTGTGGGATATCAATATCTTCTGTTGCCCTTACCATAAAAATTTTTCCTCTAACGTGCTGATGTTTATCTTTAATCACTAATGTTGTTGCCATGCAGGAATAAGATCAGCCTGTTTCCAAAAACATTGTATGTTTTGCCTGCAAGTCGCACAAGGATGTGCAGTATTGATATTTTGACATATCCTGTGCGGCACTCGTCCTTGGTGACTGGCAGACCCCTTTCATCACTGTCAACCGGTGCTGTGTAATTGTTTACAGCACTGCACATTCCCGTGCGTGTCAACTTGATCCTAGTTGTACCAATTCTGAACCTTAGCGTGAATCGTCGGAACTGCGCCACAATGTCTGCTTGAAATGGGGTCGCTTGATTGGAGAACAATGGCTAGTTTTCGGTGGAATGAGATGTGTATAAACACAACACATTGCACTATCAGCTCACTGTGTTTGGAAACTCGTGTGTCCTTGTCTCTCAACTGTGCTTCTGTGATACACCGGGTGTCATGTGTCCTGGGTGCACCGCTCTGTTATAATTCCTGTCTTGGCCTTGTGAGTGTTTGAATAATACTTTGTGCTATGCCCTGACCTGTTTTGTTGGTCGCGAATGATAATGTGAGATATCCCACTGGTACTGTCCATTTGCTTCCCTTGTTTTCTTTCTTTGATGTCATTTTGCTTTGGAATTTCAAATTCTTCGCTGTGGGAATCAAATGTCGCAATTTCCACGTAGGTACGATTTGGGACTCGTTTCATGAATAGCTGTGTTGTCTAGAGTAATTGTAGTGGGAGGGTCCACAGATACTCGCTTGTGCTTGTTTAGTATAATGTGTATTCATTGGTGTCTGAGAAGGAATGATTAAGTGCTGACTCTTGTTGTGTAGATGCTGTGTGTAAATGTTCAGAAAGTGTCATAAGTTGTCTTGTTAATTCGTTTTGTTGTGCTTCTAATATGCGCTCAGGCTTAACTTGTGCTAATTGTTACTGATTTAATGAATTTTAATTTCTTGGATGTTGATTTGCCTTATTTACTCATGGCTGCATGTTAGAGTAGTGTAGTGTAATGTGAGGTCTTTATAGCTAACATGCACACTCATAAACTGGCTTTAAATTATTAGCAACACTGCAAACACACTAGTGGAATTCGGCTTTTGCAAAATTCAAGTCGGTCCGAAAGGCGGCCATAATTTCTCATGCATTAGGTTTTACAAAGCATAAGCACACACACATTTACTATACTATTATGAGCGCCTTGGCGTGCTGAAGAAACTGCAATGTTGCTGTTACCGGCCGTGTACAATGGCATGGTAGGAATTCTCTGAGTCGCGCACAATACTTCGTGCCTTTGAATGGGAGTGCAAGATCATGCTACTACCACAGTTTACTACAGATCTCTCTAGGCTACTGTACGATGTTGGCTTTAATACTTTCCTACAGGGAGTAACCCTGATTGGCAGGGATTATGAGGTGGTTCTCTGTGTTATATTTTATCGAAAATATCAATGCGGTAATTTGAAATGAAATAATTAACACAGTTGCCTTAATATTGTCTGTCTATCTTCTTTATAGCCTGTACGATTTTACCAGGGAATGCAACCCCGTGGGCATGGTGGAAGTTGGTCTGTGTTTTCTAATAATTCTGAGTGTCTAATTCTGTGGCTAACTTTTAATTTCTATCCTACACAAATTACATTACTTTATGCAGTGAGTGTCCTAGGGGGTGGAGGGGGGTTGGAAGCTTCGGCTGCATCCACCATTTTCTGTGACCTCTCCTGAGGACGAATCTGGCCACACAAGAAAGGGGGATGTTCGTAACTAGATGAGAGCACTCGTATACAAATTACTTAATTTTATTACTCACAGCATTACACAAAAATACATACAACTTGTATTCGGCTTTATGTGACTCTCAACTCTTTATCTACTCAGCAACTGTAAATTACAATTAATTGGTCCTGCTGTCGTTTAGCAACAATTATAATGAGGTGCTCACAACTCTGAGAGAATCTTAGTGCTTAGCACAAGGACCACAACTTCGCACGACCTCAGGCACCTACTAGGGTTATAATTACCGTTTAGCTGTCACGTCGGCAGTGTCGATCTGGACCTCCTCGACAGTGGCAGCATTGGGCATCGAAGCGGGAACCACAGTCTGGTGGTCCTCCTCGCTAGCGTCTCGTCGTTCCCTCGGAAGCAAAATGGCCGCGAACCTCTATCTCTCCAAACTTATATACTACTGCAACAAACCCTACGACCTTCTTCGGCAGGGGGAGTGTTTTTATAAAAGCCAGACTGGCTCGTCGTGATCGCACCGTCCTTGGTGCTTGAGCATCGCCTGCCAGCCCTGGCTAATACTACTCACAGCAGAGTGTATCACAATAATTTAAAACTAATTGGCTTCAATTTTGTAATTTATTAGCTATTTCTTTATCGAAATATCTTTTATTGACTGCATCTTTACCATCTACAGGATCATGTATAGAAACTTAGGATTTTGTAAAATCAAAACAAGTGCTTAGTAATGCAGAAACTCCTGAATTGCATTGTGAATCTACATATGTCTTAAATCGGAAACAATAGAACTTTTTTTTAAAATCTACATTTGTTTTTAATGCATATACTGTTTTTTTAACCAATAAATCGGTAATTGTTCCGTATTACGCATCGTAATGGGAAAACCACACAAACATTCAGTGTGTACTATAAAACATCCATCCCAATGGTTTACTTTGGAGTCTAGTGCCGTATCGCATATCCGGCAAATTTCTGTTTAGTGTATCCAAATTCGGCAACAATTGTTCCGTATTGCATATCGAAGCATTTTTTCTGCAAATTATCTCTCGCGAATCACAAGATGGTGTGCACGGAATGTAAAATCACAATGTTGAATGCCAGGCAAGTTCTTCATTCCTCACCAGATAGAAACATGTTTCTCATCGAGCACGACATTCCCAAATCGATGATGCGGTGCGAAAAATGTGGGGAAGGCATAGCAAAATTGGTGGAAAACAGCAGCTTGTTTTACTGGTGCCGACAGCGACTGGAGGATGGTACCACATGCAACTTTAAAATGTCTGCGAGACAGAGCAGTTTCGTTAGCGATTCAAACTTCTCTCCGGGCAAGATAGCCAAGTTGTGTTTACTCTGGTGCCTGATCAAATACCCTCGACAGCAGACCATACTGAACAAACTTTTGTGTTTGGGAAAGACGGTCGTCACACGGTCGAGTTTCTGCCGCCAAGTGTGCATAGACTGGTTGTTGATGTAAATGAAATGCATCGGCGGGCCGGGCAAAGTGGTCGAGATCAACGAGTCGAAATTGGGCAAACGCAAAAACTGCAAAGGACGCAAAGTTCCCAGTCAGTGGGTTTTTCGGCAGAGTACAGCGGGACGATCTGACAAAATTTCCCCTGGTGCCGGTGGAAAAGAGGAACATGGTGACCCTGACGAAAATCATTCGCGAATGGATCGCTCTAAGCACGACGATAATTTCATACTGCTAGCGCAGTTACAGCAACTTGGACATTTATGGCTACTGTCACATGCAGGTGAATCACAGGCTGGAATTTGTGTGTAGCGAAAAGAGTGGAATGGTAAACATTCGAAACATGCTAAAGATAAAGAGGGGCGAGATGTTGAGGTTGCACACTCAAAACATCGAGCTAAGTTGGTGTTCTGTGCGATACAGCATTCCCTGCTTTGCCCGATGGAAAAATCTTTGGTACCGATTTCCTGGCCGATTACGTCTGGAAAAAGAATCATCGGTACAGAGAACCATTGCACACTTTGCTGATTCATGCTGCCGACATGCACCATCGAAAACGGCGCATAGGAGATGATGGCGAAGGCTATCCCAATTTCGACAGATATCTGAATGCTACTGGTGTTTTTAAATCTGGAGGCACTGCATTTGCAGTTTTAAGGATGTTTATCGAGTTGCTGTTGCCTTTGCAGTATAAAATTAAAGCGAGATTGAGTTGCTGTTGCAGTTGAAGTTTAAATTAATATTTGAATGACTTGGTGTTTGTTTCAGTTTTAATAAAATGTTTAATTGAGTAGCTGTTTGATTCATGTTAAATTAATGTTTAATTGACATGCTGTTAGTTTCAGTTTAGAAATAATAATTTTTGATTGAGTTACTGTTTGTTTCAGTTAAAAAATATTTGGATGATTTGCAATTTGTTTTGGTAAAAAAAAAGTTTCATTGACATGGTATTTGTTTTGGTTTAAAAATTTTTAATTGAGTTGCTGATTGTGTAAACATTCATTCGCAATCTGGAAAATAGCCTAAAATTGATGATGAGTACATGATGGGTCCACTCGGCGACGACTAGTGTTCTTGCATCTGTTGTATCTGCAAAACTTGGATCTGCCAGTTTCAATTGTTGAGGTAAATTTATTTTTAAAAAAAGTACATTCATTCGCAATCCCGAAAATGCATAGCTCGGTCGTGACTGTCATGACCAGTTTGGACGGCGGCGGATGCTATTGCATATGCAGTTGCTATCGCGAACTTTGGACCTGCCATCTTGTAGGGTTGAGGTAATTTATAAAAAAGTGATGCCATATATATAAAATTTAAAAATCTATATGGTTAAATTCACGATCATGGTGTACCCTCTTAGTGATTCCATACATATAAAACATTGTGTATTATATTGTTACATTTTAAAAAAAATTGAGATTTTAAATTTTATCCTTTTTGGGAACACCCTTTTTTCTTACATGTGAAAAATTGTGTATTATATTGTTACATTTATAAAAAATTCGAAATTTTAACTTTACATTGTTTTACCGTATCCTTTGTTTATTGCGTACACATGAATCTTTATATAGAAAATGGTTAAAATTATGAAATAAAGTTAATAATTAATAAATATTGTCTTTGAAATAAATAAAAAAAATTACGTGAAGCGAATTGCATGTATTTAAACAGGGACGAGAAAAACGCGAAAAAAAATTAATTTATTTCGATACGCGATAGGAAACTTTTAACAATAGTTACTTTTGGCACCTGGATATGCCACGGGAAACAAATGGGGTCTTTTACCCTATATTCCATTTTCGGTTTGTATATGCTATAGGAAATAATCGGGTGTTGGTCGAAATTTCGCCCCCGACTCGGCTGGATACGCAATTCGAAACAATTTCACCACTTCCTGCTTGGATACGCAATGTCGTCCTTTTCGGTCCTGCACGTTTTGTCACCTGGATACGCAAAGGGAAACTTTTGGTAAAACCAGCCTCTTCAAGGTGCACTGGATACGCAGGGGGAAATTTTGTATTGTTTTGGGCTTTTTCCCGGTTGTGGTTGGATACACAATTGGCAGTTTTTTGTCTAGACTTTTTGTATCATTGGATATCCATTACAGTGGTTTTTGAGCGATTTATATATGCAATACGGAACAATCACCAAGAAATATTTTATTAACTGTATCTTTTCCATCAATAGGGTCTGCCATATTATTGATTCTACGATTTTGAAGAGAAGAATACTCTGTTGTATAAACAAGAACTTTGCTTATTTGATCTCGTAAAGTGGAAACAATGATATTATATTTTTATTCTACGTATGTTTTTAATGCAGTGTTTCTTGATACATAATTAGATGTTATAATTTCGTAATTTGAACCTACATATGATTTTAAAGTAAAAGCACTAATGTCAAAGATTTTATGTAATCAGTTTATTAAGGGCTTCCTGAATGTATCTGTCATTTAATAACATTGAAATTATATCATTAAACTTAAATTCTCTCGGAAAAAAAAAAGGTGTAAAACAATTAAACATAGATGTCCACATATAACTGAATTAAAATTCTGAATTAGAATATCAGTGTAATAAACACTTCTGTTTTCTAAATAATTAGTTAAATTAGTTGGAATATTACTTCCAAATGAATCAAAATAGTAAATATCATTATTTTCTTTAAAATAAACCCAATGAGTACCAGAATTTTCTGGAATATCAATATTTACTACAGCACATTCATTTTTATACATACTTTTTGGTAATTCATCAATCATATAAACATTCCTGAGATTTTTTATATTTAATATTTTTACATATCTTTCAATTACGATATTAGATAGGGGGTATATATACAAAAAAAATCTGGCCTTCCTCTTTTTAATACACTTCCTGATTATTTCCCATTGCTAAATTGTGTTTATTTTGTTCTTCTAATTATTTTTTATTTTTTATACTTTGTTCAACAGAATTACAAATTGCAGTGGCTCCACCAGCTAAACCACCAAGCGCACCTAAAGCAGCAAGTACGTGGGTAATAATTACACTATGGCGTAAACCACTTCCTGTTTTCTCTTTGAGTATTTTTCGAGTTTTGGTAATAACAAATCTAGAAAGAAACCTTTGTCTTGTTTTAATTTTTTTTTCTCTGAAGTTGATCTTTCATAAAAAATTTTCTATACCCAAATCTCTGAAATTTAAATGGGTATATCGAAAGTAATATTTTTATCTTCAATTTTATATATATATATATATATATATATATATATATATATATATATATATATATATATATATATAATAAAACATTTTAATTCCCCCCATCCCTAGTTTCCTTTTTGTAAACATAGTTGAGGCAACAGCAGCGAAAGCAGTTTTCTCACCAAATGGTGTATTTTTATTTAACTTAGTATCATTTGCTTCTTTTTGTAAAATTTTATTAGCTTCATGTCTAGATTATAAATCTTTATGATTTCTTAAAGCAATATAGTGATACTTGTATGCTTCGTCTAATTGTCTTTTGTTTAATTTTGTAAATGGTCCACAATAATTATAACCAGACAAATGCATTTCAGGTAGATTTAAATTTTTTAATGCCCAATTTACTATATCTTTGTCATTATTAGAATTTCAAAATGAGTGTGGAATTACATTTAAAACTTGTATTAGATATGGAATTCCTTTAGGATTATTAATAACAATATCAGAAAATTTATTGTTTAGCATATTAATTTCTTAACTTTTTAATTGTAATAATTTTTTATTAAATATATCCAAATATATTCTTTTGGCAAGCTATTGTATTTTTTTAAATGCCATCACCAGTTCTAGGAGAATTTGTAGAACTTGTTCTTTCAGGTGTGTTTGATTCTGATCCTCAATATGGTTTTATATACACTTAATAACTATATGCTTATACTTCCAACCTACACTCGAAGCCACCTTTTTGCTAGGATTATATTGTTGGGATGCAGCATTGGTTGTTTTTAACAATTTCTTCATAATCTTCATAATCATTAACAGTGTATTTACCTATAAGAGCTTCTGGTAAATTTTCTGTTAAGAAATTACAAAGCCCTGGTGTTAATCCATGTTCTTTTTCTTTGCCAGATAGAAAATCACCGTTTATATTTACTTTTGTAACACCAATGTACCAGTCTAGGCCAACTCTACATAAACCAAATTTTTCATTTATAACATTAATTCTTTTTGAAATTTCTGCTCCAAGATTTATAATAGAAACACAGCTATAGGTGGTAAAATTCTCAATGATACAATACCCATTTGCTCTTCCAAATTAGGAGAGACTTGTTTTGCAAATAATTATCTCTCAAATGATGTTCTTAAGGAGTGGGTGGATATTCTAATTTTTTAACTGCTACTGGAACTAATGTTTTTATTAAATTTTTGTTTTCTTAATTTAATTTTTGTACTTATTTTTCCAATATCTTGTAATTCATCGATTAATGGTTGCCCTTTCTTCTTTTTTATATTCTTCTTCGTGCTGCTTTTTAAATTTTTTATAGTTTTTCACAAGTAATTTAACTCGAGAAACGCCCATCGATTTTGCCTTTTATATAAATTTTTTTTAAAACTTATAAACGAGGTATATAAGAATAGAGAGCTTCGAGAGAAAAACTTTTCCTCCGACAAATCAAACTAAGGGGAATTTAAATGTTTACAATAATTGAATTGAATTGAATTTGATATTCCTATAAGAGATGACTTTTCTTTTCCATGTAATGCTTATGTTTGTGAGAAATTTAGTTTATTAAAGAGAGATAAGGCTGGAGATGAGGCAAAATATGTTGAAGAAGACAATATTGATGTTTGTGCAAACTTTTTTCCTTTTCAATTTTCTAGAGTAGAAATCTAATGGTAATATTATTGAAGCTGTTGATAATCCAGGTGTAAAATCAACAATGATGAATGTTTTATTAAGATCACCTAGTGAACAAAATTATTTAGAATTTACTGTTGTTGATAAACTATATCGAGATAAATCTGCTTCTAGTGAAAAAATAATAAAAGAAGTTAAAACTGATTTTGCCTTAAAACATATGATATAATCTATCCTCGTAGATATCTGTTTGGGTTTATTCGTGATAAGTATGAAGTTTATTTGAAACATGGCTTTACAACTACTTTTTTTTCGTAATTCATCTGATAACAACGGTTTGTTTCCTTATAAAACTTTTTATAAAGATGATAAATTTATGAAACACTGTCTTGATCCTGGTTAAAATTATATTAAAAAATTGGAAATTATGTGGCCTATTGTTGAATATGAATGAAACATGGTCACTGCAATCAAAGAAAAAGTATATAAAGAGCCGAAAATACCTATTATTTACAATTTTTAGAAAAAAGGAGTACCTAAGGATACAAATTTTTTTAGCTTTGATGTAAAATATCAGTTTAATAATTTATAATTTTATATGCCTGATTTTGTAATTATAGGCTATCAATTTAAGAGACGAAATTGTGCGAAACTGCATAAAATTGCTGCCGTGTTTGATCATTGTAACATGAGAAACATTTATGTTAAAAATTGTAAAAATGAAATTGCTCCTAAATAAAACTAGAATATAGACATTGAAAACGGTGTTTATCTTAAACAATATATTGATTAAAGAAATTTTAGAAATTCAAAAACCAAACTAGATACCAACTTTATAAATAATGAACTTGATTATAAAACAACTGTAAACTTTGATGGTGATATTAATTACTATTCTCTTTGGGAGTGAAGACTTTTATTTGTTATTGATTGTTCATATCGGAATACTACTGTAGCTAAAGAAAAAACGTGCATTAAAATTTGTGTTGATTTTAATAAAGCTCCTGAAGATGCAGGTAGCATTTGTAATGTTTTTTAAATTGGTGAACGAAATCTTATTTATGATTATTTGAAAGAAAAAATAACTGAAGATATATAAATTTTAATACAATTAAATTAAGGAATCAACAAATTGTTCCGATACTATAATACTATATTTTTGACTCATAGTTGAGTGGTTACATTTAAAACTTGTACGGGTTTTTAGATATATAGATGAGTCATTTGATTAAAAAAAAAACGAAATTCTAATTAAAATTTTCATATAGTATCACTCTTTATAAAAAAAATATATAAATTTTTTATATTATAAATTGATCAAATTATAAATCTTTTAGAACTTTGAAATATTGGATATGAAATAATAAAAACAGCAACTTTCATTAATAAAGGATTGGACATTGTTCATTTGGAAATTGTTTTGAAAATCAAGAAAAATCGATTTCAGATCAGATATATTTTCTAATATTAAAGAGGATATTTATAATTTGGATTGCTGTGATGGTTGGGCTTATGGAATCAGTAATGGCTATGCTTGAGATTTTTCTATATTTTTAGATTCTAAAAAGTCTCATTGGTGTTTTACTTTTGTTAAATAAAATATATACATTCTTTTAATTTGTATCTTTTCATTCGATTTTTAGCTTATTTTACCTTGTGTGATATCCTGCATGCTCATTTTTTTTTTAAATCTGCTGATATTTGCTTGGAAACCAACCCCAAAGTCTAGAAGAAAAATCAGCTAAGGACACACAATAATGGCATCTGTTATGCTTCCGGCGAGAAGGGTGCATATTGCAAAGAATTTTGTACAGCACAGGGATGAAAATAAAGGGAGAGGAAATAGGTCAGCAGATGAAAATGAGGCAAGAGAGATAAACAAATCAGAGGCATCAGTGGATGAGTACAGGGACAGTGTGCCAAGCAACCAACCTTGAAAAGCAGTGAATGGCTACTGGAGCATCTCATCACATGACACCCCACTCAGAACCCATTGAAACACGACAGAAGAAACATATGTAGTGGGTATTGCAAATGGTGAACCCTTGTAAATCAAAGGGCAAGGTATAGTGTTGTTACAAATCTCCAAAGAATGTGGCGGCTGACATATCAGATTTAGTACTGTGCTTTATGTACCTAACCTATTGAACAATGTAATCTCAGTTAGCTGCATTGAGGGACTAGGGAAATATATTTGTTTTGAGAAAGGCTTTGCTGAAATAATTGTCAGACAAAAGGAGGAAAACCTTATTCAAGGCTATTAGAGATGGAAATCTTTACCATGTGAATGCTGCAAGAACTGCTTGCCCCAAGCACAAGGATGCAGTGGAAGGGAATTGGAATGCATCGAGGGCAGATGTCACCATATGTAATAGAAGACTGGGCCATTGTCACGAAGGCTCAATCACTAAGATGCCAGTAATAGGGATTAAGAAATAAAGCAAAGATTCCAAGGTTTGCTAAGTGTGTATCCAGGGGAAGACAATGTTAAAAGTTCCCAGTAAAAATACGAACTGCAGAACCATAAAACCTTTAAAGTTAATTCAATCAGATGTTGGTGTACCACTTGAATGCCTATCACTACGAGGACCACAGTACTATGTGACCTTCCTTGATGGTTTCTCCAATCATGCAACAATATCAAGCAATCATATCAACAATAAAACAGAAAAGTGATGTGTTCGAGGAATTCTTGAAATAACAAGTCAAAATAGAATTGTTTCATGAGGGAAGAATTAAGATGATACAGACAGACAATGGTTGTGAGTATGTGAATAGAGCATTTCAGAAAAATCTCGAGATGTGTGGCATAAAGCATAGGAAAACAATGCAATACCTAACAGAACAGAAAGGCAGAAAGAATTTAACTTTAATGGATAGTGTAAAGTGTATATTGGTAGAATCAGGCCTATCACACCCTTTTTGGCTAGAAGTGTTATCAACGGTTTGTGTCATTCGAATCCATTGTTCATCGCAAGCAATTCAGAACAAAATTCCGCTGGAATTTTGGACTGGCAAGGAATTGACTCTGCAAGACTTCAGCAGAGTGAAGGTGTTCGGCTGTCAGGTTTGAGCAGCGACCACAGTGAAAAGAAAATTAGATATCAGAGCCGAAAAATGTGTCCTCCTGGGATACCCAGAAAATATGAAGGGCTATGTTTATGGAACATGAATAAAGAAAGGGTAACTGTCAGCAGGGATGCTGTGTTTTGAGAGGATGCATTTCCCTTCAAGGAGAGGATGTTAGTCAATGGAGGCATGGAACAATTGGAAACAGAAATGAATATTCTAAGAAGAATCCACAACAATGTCCCTAAATATTTAGTTACTACTGAAACTTTTGATCAGGGAAGCATCTGTAATATACTTGAAAATGAAGAAGACCCGATTAATCCCGAACCAGAAGCGATAAAACCACTAGTTGAAGATCATTAACAAGATATAAGGAGATCAACAAGAAAGCTAGCACCAGCGAAACCCTGTGGTCGTGGCAATGTAGTGAAATGTGCTACATTGGAAAGGTTTGAGCGTAGAACAGCAGGGGAAGCATTGTCATGTAATGATACTGGCAGGTCGAAACTCGCAATGGCGGAAGAAATGAAGATCATCGGAGATAACAATACTTAGAAGATTGTGAGAAGGCCCAGAAATAGACATGTAATTGGTGAAAATGGGTCTTCAGGATTAAGTGCGATTACTTGGGGGAAGTAGAATGTTACAAGGGAAGAATGGTAGCTCATAGCTATAGCCAAGTCCCAGGGATAAGCTACTTTGTGACATACATCCCAGTGATCACAAAGAAAACTATTAGAGTATTGTTGGCATTGGCAGCGGAAAACAACTGGGAGTCAAAACTTCACAATGTTACAGCAGCATACCTCATCAGCCCCTTGTAGGATGAAGTCTATATGGAGCAACCATAACTATTTACTAAAGAAGGGAAGAATGCTTCAGAATTTGTGTGAGTACTAAGGAAATGCATCTATAGCTTGCATCAAGCAGTAAGGAACTGGAATATTTATGTGAATAAACTGATGAAAATATTAATACTCACTCTATGTATTACCGATCCATGTGCCTACTGTGATGAGGACTTGGTAATAGGGATTAATTTGTATCACATAATAGCAGTGGGGACAGAACCAAAGCTGAAAAAACATTAAAGGAAATCGGATGATGTAACTAGACATTAGGAATCTATGTGAAGTGTCTAAGCTACTGTCCCTGGGCATTGATAGACCCAACTTAGAGAAGTTAATGATTAACCAGAAGAATTACACTGAAAAGGTTATAACAGATTTCAGATGGAAGGTGCCAAGGGAAGCTCGGTGCCCTTGGAGTCCAAAGGCCAGACACAGGATGAGAGAGTGCTATTTAGTGAAACAACATACAGAAGGGCAACCAGGAGCCTATTATACGTTGCCAACGGAACGTGTCCAGATTTGTCACACACAGTCTGTAAACAAAGTCAAATGTGCAGTAAACTAACAAATGGGTTTGTAAGACTTCCCAATTATTCTATTGCCACCACTACATCATCCTTATCATCGCTGGTATTTTTTCACCATGCTCACACAGAAGAGCCCAATTATCCACTCATCAATAAGTTACCCGAAATCATGGGCCTAAGCCATATATTCGCGCGATACGAATACAATAATTTATTCAGTACTGATATACCTAATATTAAGAAATCCTGTTTTGCATTTTGTGGCATAAGGTCATTTAGAACAAAAAAAAAAAAAATCCTAAATAGAGTGAAATAATTTACGTTTTAAATTCTCAAGACCTCGTTTACCTATATCAGGGAAATTTATCCCAATATTACAAGAATCGTATTGAACAATTTGATGAAAAATATCTCAACGAAAGTGAATTCAAATGGTATTTCATTCCTCCGATGTTGATACGCCTCGATGGAAACAATCGTCTGGCAACGCAAATGCTCAGTCCGAAAACTACAAAAGTATTCATTCGTGCATTATTTTGGAAATTCTCTCTCAAAAACTTTCACCTCAGTTGCCAAGTTTTGTAACATGATATTGTAGAACTCGATGAAAGATTTTTCCAGGACGTGAATGGGCGATGTGATTTATCAGCTTTGACTGAAAAATCCATATCCAACCCTTCTGAAATCATATCCCACAATATAGTCAAGTACCTACCTGACAAATTTCAGTTTTTTATAAGTCATCCATTTCGGTCATGAAAACTGAAAATTCGCTCCTGTATGTAATTTTCAACTTGCAAAAATATGTTACATCATCGATACCTTCCATTACTTTAAAAAACGACATTTGGTACTATGTTTTACGAAAACATTCTTTACAACTCCATCGACTCACGAAAGAAAAATTTTTTTGCAGACTCACATCATATTTAAAAACTGGAAAAAATAAAAATAAAAACCGCTCGCATCAATTTCCGCACAATTCATGGCTGCATATTCAAAAATTTAATCAATAAAACAATAATATTGTTCGCATCCCAAGACTTGCTTTACTTAAATCAGGTATTCATATTGAACCCTTGATCAATTTGTTGAGACATATTAGTAGGAAAAATAAACAAGAACTAGAAGATAATTATAATTATAGATTATTTGCAACAAATATGTATACTCATAGCGGTTTGGATTTTCTAATGCCTCGTGTTCGAGAACTTGAAGCCAAACAAACTGGAGGTTGAAGCGAAAATTTTATTTTAATCAATTTGCAAACGTGGTGAATGATATTTTTTTTTGGAAGATGATTATTTTTGTTCGTTTGTAGAGAAAAGGAATCCTACCAGAGTGGAGTCTGAATTACAAAGGTTGATTCTGATAACAATTGAAAACACTGATGATACTGCCGAACAGTTTTCTACCCGATTTAATTAAATGCGAATAGTTTTGGCAGTATTTCACATATGCGAAATACTGCCAAAGACAGATGTTAATGTCACTGTTTAGAGCGATCAATACCCGAGGTTTCGCGACCTATACATCGAATATCACATTGATCGAAATCATTGTAGTATTCATGAAGATATAACATTTTGAAATAACTCTGTTTATCATACACTTTTCTCACTATCGGGATACTTGAGTAAATGCCATCCTTACTTTCTAATCATTCAGTGTCCTTTAACGACACTCGTCAGAATTCGAACAATTAGTGTTGACATAGGCATATATTCCCGAAATGTTTCCTTTTGGAAGGTATTTTGTTACTGTATAAATAGGACAAAACAACGATAAAATGGTACTATGGTAATGTTCGTAACACCAACACATATATCGTTGTATTTCGGGTAAAAACCTTCGAAACCAAATTTAGAAGATTTGTTTATTCCATCTTTTTTAATTCCTGCCAAAATGTCAAAGTAAAAGAAATGGTTTTTCCTCGGCTAGAAGGTGGCGGAGGAGGGGTGGTGGCAGCGCGACAAACTAATTCTACGTGTTAATAAAAATACTATAATGGATCCACGAGTAGGTTTCGTATTTGCAATGTGAATTTATGGTTTTACCATTGCGATGATATCGAAAGTGATGTGGAAAATGCTCTTGAACATACCATTCGCTCGCATTTAAAGTTGTTAAAAAATCAATGCGATGCCAAAAAAACATTTGTGGAAAATGCTAAATATTGAAGTGGTGAAATGCAAGTTTTATTTCGCACAAAACTACACAACCTGATCGTCGCATCGACAGTGACTCATTTCCTGTTTGAGATATGTATGCTGATGGGCCAAGACTTAAAGTCGGAAGACAAACACGAACTGTTGTTGACCTTGTACGATAATTACCAATCCTGGTTGAATTCCGTTATTTTCCCACTAGTTTATTTGTGAATTTGGCTGTAAAAACAAAAAAATAAATATTTAAAAAAAAAATTCATTTTCTTAGAGTTATATATATTTTATTTAAGGTTCAAGTAAATAACTCCTTATTATCACAAAGAAAGAGTAAAGAGTTACGAATTTAGACCTGATGTGCAATGGTCTAAACTCGGGTGGACAAAAACTCATCTGGAGATTGTTCTTTCTCATGAATATCGACGAGCCCCATGCCAACCAAAATAATATTTCTAGCAGTGTTCATGTCACGATTCCACATGATTTTACAGTTTGGGAAACTTGAAATCGGTGATTGTTCGTTATTCAAGAAACAAATAGACGCCAATTCCATGTCGATGGAACTGTTACAGACATTACTGATGTTACGTTTTTGATGAACTTATAAGGGTGGATAATATCGATTAATTACATTTGATTGATTGAGATGAATGGTAAGTTTGCCTTTTGTAAATTTACGTCTTGTGTGTGTGTGTTTGTGTTTATATATATATATATAGTCTTCTTCCCCCCCCCCACAATATATAATAAGATGACCGTATTCACCGGACCAACAAATGTGGATTATTTAAATGCTTTGAGAAAAGTTTTCCAAAGATAATATTTTTTGACATATAATGTTATTTGGACTATTTGGAATTATTTACTTAGTATCTGTATGTTTTTTGATTGTGAACAAAATAATGAATTCTCATAAGAAAGATCCGTTTTTAAGCTGAAACCACAGTGGATAATTGAAGAGGGTCTCTTGTTCAGACTTTTGTTCCTCGCTGTGGACAATGAATAGGCTGAGACCTGAAGAATTCGCGGATTCATTTTGGGACAAGTTAGAATTCTAAACATGTGTGTTTATATAAAATTAGCCATTGGTACACACTATGTTTGACACTTCCTGAAGAACACTGGCCCAATTGTCGCCCTCCACTGTAACAGCAGACAACAAATTAATTGTTGACATCGACATCGTTCGTAAATAGGCTGAAGAATATAGGCAGCAGGTAATTGAACAAGCGATTTTTTCAGGTTGCTTTGAATGGGCGAATTGAATATCACCAATTTTTATGGGTTGGCCATTTTTTAAATTTTGTGTTGATCAATATCATTTGTAAATTTTAAAACAATTCGTGTTTAATACATATAGAATATTACATGAAAATTTACAACATATAATAATTATTACTATAAAAAATCAAATTGGGCGACAAAAGATTGGCCATTTAGGCAACTCCAGCAAATATAATCTAGCAATCATGTTCTTGCCATTTATTTAATAAAATTGTCATAATAAAAAATATATGTACACTTTTATTTAATAAAAGTATTATGTTAAAAATAAAAATTATATTGTAGAATATTAACGAATCTTCAGGCATCGAAATAGATATTTTTGTTTCCCTAAAGGTAGGTAAAAATGATATAAATCAGAACTTCAATTTTTTTTTTATTGCATCTATAAGAATTTTTTTCAATACCTAGTTGTACAAAGATATTGGTAAGTCAAATTACAGTTTCCAAAGTTTATATACTGGACATAGTAAGCACACACATATTTATGTCAGACTACACTTACACACATCACATCTTTTCCTCATAATTTGACCAATCCTCCTCCAACATGCTGTGGGGCGTCGTAGTTTGGCTGAAACAGAAGAAAAAGGAAACGAGAAATTCCGGAACAAGAAATGCGTACAAACCCAAGCAATGCAAGAATTTCTTATTTTTTTGTGGTTAAGATATTCATCTACACTAAAAATGTTAGTTAAAAAAGAATTCTTTAAGCTGTTTTTTTTAAAAGAGTTTTTGGTTACAGATCGAATTTCTTGAAGGTGGTGTGGTATTTTTGAACCTTGGCGTTGGGGTTGCGACGTCCCCTTGTGCGTGTTTCGTTTGACGATTTGGCGATTTTAATGTAATTTTGGATATTTATTTATGTATATTATTGAGCTTTTGAGATTTTTTCAATTTTTGTGGTTTGGACTGGCTGTAGAGTATGAACGTTTGGCCAGGCTATTTTGACCTGTGTTTAAGATATTGCACTATATTACACTGAACGTCCTCTGACTGACATTTGTTTACGCTTTCCGGTTGAAAGGAACGTTGCAATTTGTTTTTGTGGGTTGCTGAAGACAGCTGAAAACGATGTGTGTTGGTTATATTTCCACATTGTAGAAATTTTGAAGATTTCTGTCCACCGTAAGTGAAGTTTTTGAATACATACGTGCTATTTAGGTGGTTGTTGGGTTTGTGAAACTATGAAGTTAAGGATTACAGGTAATTGTTACGGTTCCCATAGGACCGTCCGTCAATGTTTGAAATTATGTGCGTTTTTCTAAATAAAACTTAGACCTTTCGAGTTTTGTTAAAGTGGTTGGTACTCAATTTTGGATTTGATTTCAATTTTTTTACAGTCAAATATCTGGTGTTTTAGCATTACTGTTATTTGTTACGTATCTCATCAGAAATGTCACTTAGGCGGTCGCCTATCCGGTGCGTGAGTAGTGTTGCAGCGTGTTTGAAAAAAGTGTTTATTTGGCAAAACTATTAAACGTGACCCCATTATGTTACCTTACGAAAAGGAAGCACGTGCCGGGCATTGACGGAATAGTACTTTCGAGACTGCATGTAACTATATAAGTTCTGTTGTGTAGCCTTCCAATATTATTAAAAAAATTGGGTTTGGCTGTGTTGGGCGCACAGCCGTTTGTTTTGCGTGAATACCGTACGTCTATGTTGACGCGCTCGGACGCTTTGATGTTTTTTTTTTTATGTTCCCGGTACCGATCATATGGGGTTCTATGGTATGACGATTGGTTTTGAGATCCTCTTTCCAACCGTATACAATTTCTGTATTTTGACTTGGCTTTTATAATAATAATACATTCTCAATTAGGCTACCACCCGGTGGTGAGCTCTCTCATCTCTCCCTTACTCGACCAAACTCCTCTTCCAATCCACTTCCTGAACTTTCCAACCCCCGTCACAGATACCAATTTCTCGCGCAATACATTGCACTCCCTCGCAGACCTCACAAACATAGACTGCCTACCCCTCTCCATTCTCCTTCACACCCTCTAAAGCTTCTCACTGTTGTTTCCTCTTCCTCTAAATACCACATTACTTAGCTTACAGTGTAGCCCTCCCCATTCTACCTCTTCATTCACCATCCTGTACATCCTGACTAGCCGTTCAACTTCCCTCCTGTTCTTCAATGAGCTCCACCCCATTTCTGTCATCATCACTGATAGCCTATAGTTCCCTTCATCCTCACCATCATGTTCTTGCCTTCTCCACCTACCCTTCAACCATCTTGCTGCCCATCTCTGCACCTTCTTCAGCTCTCGCATTCTAACATTGGCCGTACCATTGTGCTATATGCCTTCTTCACCTCACAGTTGACTCCCTTCAGCACCTTTCCCAAGTCAAAATTGTGTTAAGTTTGCTTAATTTTTTTTACATTGAACTTATACAATTTCACCATGACCATGCCACACAAAAGTTTTTATACATGCAATCGGTTGATCTTGACGAGCGCTGTCGATTGAAACTTACACGAGTGCCTTAGCTTCTCCTAGTCAAAAGTTATACTACGCGGAAGTTATGAAATGCGGTGAAACAAACTCGAAATTGCAACGCGCCTCCACTCCCGCCACACCCGATGCTTCACAGTCATCACTTAACATAACATTCATTGATCTTTTGGCAATTGAGTGGTGTAATTTAATATCGAATGTAGATGATAGATTCGGAGCTGTAATGCCAAACTGTATCCCCCGATTTTATCATCAGATTTTCTGGACTGCCTCCCTCTATGGTCGCAAATTTAAAGATATATTCACGTCAAAACATATTTTTCAGACTGCTGTGTCTCAAAATATATGAACCGGACACATGCGAATCGAAGATCTGTATTGGTCTTTGCTTCAGAGTCATTTCCAATTTTAGTGATGTCACCATTTTGAATGGCAAGTATTCTTGAAAATAATTTTTTACATTTGTGTTTCATCTGTAGCATGGTGCCATCTGCGTGCATGGCCAGATGGCCAGTGGCAGGTAGGCGAGGGATAGAATATATCTGGTAGGCTAGTCCCTAGTAAATTTGTGTATTGTGTAATTAGTAGAGTGAAAATATACCACTTTCCGAGATTTGATTTTATTTTCGAAAATGGCCACTATACTTACCAATTGCCGAAATAATTACGTTACTCACCCAATACATAGTACTACATTGCATACACAACACAATGTGTACCCTATTCGACGATTTTTCAGACACACTCACATTACTGAACAAATATTATAATTTTAATAACTCCGTGTAGATATTGGCACTCATACATTCATATTTTCACACAATTATTTGATTTAAGACGTCTAATTGAATGAATTGCATTAAAATCTTGCCTTCACGCACTGTTCGGAACACTGTAAGACCGTTAACATCTGCCATTCGTTCTGATAATTCCCACAATTCACTGTGACATTGAGTCAAAAATGCTACTGCTCTTCAACCATTGGTCACCGAATACAATGACGACGCACATTGTGTATAAACACGTTCTTGGAAACTGTAGCGAATGTTGAACAATATGTATTTCTTTCATTCTACTAGTTATTCATTACGTAGTACACTCCTCTCGTGAAAATAGACAAGGTAAGCCTTGAGTAATTCACGAGAATTTCATATCTTGCGACACTATTTGATGTGTTGTTTACTTGTATAACCTCAACGCCATCACATAAAATACCCCATAAATGACTGTTTCCACATTATATATTCATTTCAAATGGTATTCTTACATGTAAATGAATTCAATGACCCAATATAAATATATACAACGTAAATTATACGTTTTATAGCGTAAACAGAGTAATCTTGATAACCCTCCTCACTATCAAATTTTATTTATTTTTCCCCAAAATTCCTAGTAATTATGATTACTAATAATCATATCTAATATATCCAGGTATAATTTTTTCAATTTCGAAAAAGCCCCTGTTCTTAAGAATTACAGAGAGGGTCATTGAAATGGTGAGAGGGTATCCACTCATTTAAGATACCAGCCACCAATTATATTATGATAGTTTGAGAAGAGAAAATATTTGGATGGAGATAGAAGTTCTGCAGAAGCCAAGTTTATTGTAGGATGGAAAAAATAAATTTTAGACTATGTAATAGTAATAAGGAAAAATGGCACTTCTCTATTCTAAATCTTGGTGAAAAAATGTAAAAAAAGAAAAATTTCATTGTATGGTCTAGCCCAAAATCTTTTATCTGTAGAGCTACCCAGATTGTGTTGCACAGATTATATTTGTGCAGTGCAAAAATAATTTATACTACATAATAGAGTACTCATCAACAAGTACAAAATTAAGGGTATACATTAAAATGGTGACTATAACGTAAGCTGAATAAATTTCTTAAATTTGTCCAAGACCAAGTTACGCATTGAGTATCTCCACAGGGTTTCAATTAAGACTTGTTCACACAATTCAAATTATTATTACACCTAATGTGAAACAACACTATTACACAAGTGTCAAATTCAAACAGTTTTAAGAACACTTAAATGCTGACTTCCAAAACAGTGAACGGAAAGCGCTGAACACACACAGACATTATAATTACCCATTACGTTAATACTAGCCTTCAGTGCATTTATACATACTCTCTTTAATTTCAAATAGATCTTTACCTGATGATAAACCATGCTTCTCAAGCACATAGAAAATTATCATTACTGTCAGATGGCCACCAAACTCAGCTTAATAATTTTCTGACTGTATTATTTGATATTCTCAAGCTGTTGGAATGCTATAAAAATATGACAACCACTTGTTTTGGTCTCAATGTTAAAGTGAGACGAGGGACCTGGCCGAACGCTCTTAAAGGAAGTGAATGCCAAGTGACTCTTTAATTGAACCATGCAAGTGTTGCGGGAGAGTGCCAGCGGAGGGTGAGGCTGAGGCATGGTAGCACTGGTTATAGGCGATCAGAGCAGATGCCAAGAGAATTCTGACCTTTAACTTGAAATAACTTAGATACCTGATATAATATAAGAGCAAGAGTAAACATATAACATGGATACAGGAAAGTGCAGATACGAACCATTCTACCAGAATTACATAAATGATAAAGGTATTTCCACGTAAACTGTCCCGTGTTCAAGAATTCCGCCAATGTGTTGAACCATTTCTACTTGGTTAGCAAGGTTGAAGTATGCCCGTGTAAATTCTGTGTATCAAAGTTGGTTATATGGGGTTCCTGTCGAAAGTGTAATTGTTTGTTCTTTGAGGACCAACACAACCTGCTACCCTCCTCCTTGTAGAGGTCATTAGGAACAGTTTTAGTGGAAGTGCTTAGTGTTTAAGATAATTTGGAGAAGCTAATTTAAATTTCTATTAGATAAGGAAATATTATATGCAAGTTAACTTGTTTCTATTGGTATGACATACTTATCCCTAATTCAGTGAATGTCACAATCTGCTGGACCAGTCATCTCAAGAATGTGTAGAGTTTGGTTTAATGATTCTATGTGTTGGTGCTCCCTCCTATTTAAGCTAAGAATTTAATATCATTGTCTCTTGAGATTTAATATATCTGGACAAATGTCTGAAGGCTAGACTTGAATGACGTCTTTTATATGTCACTTGGAGTAGTTTAAGTAAGGTGTTAGCTAGGAAAAGGGAAGTATTTAGCAAGGCAAGTTTCCAAAGGGGAAACTTGCTACATTGTTTGCAGATTCAGTGAACCAAACTGGTGATAATCAATTTCTGCTTAGAGTAAGGAATAGCTTATTATTTCATTTCATCTGGGTATTAAGAGAAGCATGTGATATTTCTTTCTAGCTTTACTATTAATTATTTTACATTATCTTGACTCATCAATATAATATCATTTCAGTCCTGGGTTAACATCCTCCGCGATACTCCACGTCCTCCCGAAGAAGGCCTTAAGCCGACGGTCGCCTAGGCAACAGAGTAAAATTTACGCAATTACGCCTTTGCGTCAGGCACCTATTGCCTTTAATTTGCCCTCAAATTATCAAAGTAGGTGGTGGCAGCTATTACCTCCCTTTAACATCCATTGGAGTATTCGCCAAAATTATTGCCTTATAACTACCACATCTTCTGCTGCTACTGGCCTTCAGTTGGTAGCGGCATGACAAATGGTGGCAGTTTGGTGGGATTTTGCCTGTTAAAAGACCAACCAGAATAATTTTATGTGTTAAATGTTAGAAAAAGGGTGGGATTGCCCAGTTTATGCCGCAAGAACATGTTAAGTTGTGCTATAGCAGTGTAGGTTGTCAGTTTCCAAGTTTGTCAGATTTTTAATAGCATCTATTTTGATACACTTCAAAATCACAAATTGATGTTCAAATTGTGTACATTTAAGGTGAACTACTTCAGTGTGAAGAGAATAATTTTTTGAGTGGCAACGTTTTAAATCAGACAAGCACTTTTGGGTCTTGATCACGGGTGGGCCCTGAGAACCGATGTGGGTGAAACAACCGTAGAAGAACTCAGTGCAAGTAAATAAAGAAGTTGTCCGCACATAATTATAGGAGCTAACTGAAAAGGACTGAAAAATGAGTTGACGGTGATGACGAGCAAGGATCGAGAGCTGTCCCGGTCCGATCGCAAGAAAAATTGCTTGTTCAATTTTGACAATTCTGCCGGAGCCTAAAAAATGGTAGCTTTGCAAGATTTAGCAAGGGCCTTAACTCTGCGCCAGGTGGCCAAATGGATGCACTTTGTAGAGTGTTTTGAGAACAAACCGGGATAAAGTATAGAGCCATTCATAGAAACGGTAGAGAGCATCGCCTCCATGCTGTGGGGGGGATGCTGAAAAGGTTATCTGTTGTAAATTGAAGTGAAAAGGAGAAGCTCAAAATGTGTTGCGAGCATACCCTCACATAAAAGACACGCATGTGTGGGACAATTTTGTGTCCTTTCTATACAAGAAGTTTAAGCCCCACAAAAGCCGAGCTAGCAGTTTTGATAAATTTTTCAACTGCACTCAAAAGGGCAATGAATCAGTGTGCTTGTATGCGACTTGCCTTAGGTTGGCCAGTAGGGGTACGGCTGCAGGCGGACCACAACATGGAGCGTTGGTAAGGGCTTGCAGGTTGGAGGAAAATTTTGTGGCGGTTTTTCTCAAAGGTCTGAAATGTAGCATTCAGAGATTCGTGTTGTCTCATTCACAAAAAACTTTTGACAGGGTGCTCCAGCATTCAGAAGAGGAGGCTCAGGACGAAATTCTGACAAGCGGGAAAGTTACGCGCAGTCAGTTGAGAGCCGAGAAGATCAGATTCATGGCGCAGACAGAGTGCCGCCAGGAAAACGGTCCAGAGAGGACAGTAAGTGTTTCTACTGCGGAAAGCGTGATCATATTTCTAGGGATTGTTATCAAAAGAAAAGGGCTGAAGCGCAGAAGTTTGAACACGACCGGGAAAATTCAAAAAGCGCTTCTAAGTGTGAAAATTTGTTCAAATTCAGTCACAAAACTGCCGACTGCCTTATCCCCAAGTGTAACTTTTGTAACAAAATTGGCCACAGCGAGGCCCAGTGTTTCAAAAGGAGTAATTTAAACGAGTAGGGCCTTATTTGTAACTCTGACGAGGAATGGCCCATGAAGTAAAATTTAGAAGAAATTATGTCGGAGTATTTGTATGCACTTTGAGGGTGCTTTCCAGGTTATTTTTAAATGTATATATACAAAATTTTAAGTGTCTGGTTTCTTGTGGACACTGGTGCATCGGTAACTATTTTAAAGGAACATTGTTTTAGGTGGAGTACCCGATTCCGGGATTCGGTGGAAGATGTTGAACTATACACAAGTACAGGAAGTATGTTAGAATTGGTTGGCTCGACTGCTGTACATATCACAATAGATGAATTAATTTGCGAGCATGAGTGCGTGATTTGTATAGATGAAATTAAGTTTAATGCAGATGGACTCCTAGGCTTAGATTTCCTTAGTAAATCTGAATGTGATATTTCGGTGTTAGACAGAACTTTGAAAATAGGTAACTACAGTTTTCCGTTAAAGGAAAAATCAGTGACAGGGAATGCTGGTGTAATAATTTCCGGGGCTACGGGAAAGTCAACTGTGTTTGAAGAAACAGTTTCAGAAACATTGAGTCTAAATTTCCGAAGAGCAGGAGTAGACAGAGCGGTAAGGCAATGGTTCATCTGCAATATGGTACAAGTGTAGGTAGAGCAATTTCAAATAAGGGCCGCAGTGGCTTAGTGGATAGAAATATATCAAGTGGGGCCACAGTTGCCCAGTGGCTAGAGAAATTTCAAATGGGGCCACAGTGGCTCAGTGGGTAGAAAGATATATAAAAAAAAAATATATTAACTCCATAAAACCTGAGCGAAGCAATGGCAGGCTGCTTTAACTTGCTATTATGGCAAATTAGTTTTTAAATTATAATGATCCATTTTTCCGATAACTGTATTAGTTTAGAAAGAATTTAAATAATTTTTACAGCTACTTATAAATTTTCGTTGGAACGTTTGTAATGTAAAAAATAATTATTTTCAAAATAAATCAGTGTCCAGTGAAGCGGGCAAGGGTACAGATAGTATAATATAAATATACAGTGTAATACTATCTTATGTAAGCTTTTAAATGACACTTAAAAAACTACAATAGGCAATTTATTAATAAAGTTACTAGTTGCGTAAACCTCCAAAATCTGTGAAATTTGCTTGTAGTGTGCATGAAAAAATGGCTGCCATCATCCACTTGTAGGTAAAAATCTAAATAATGTTTTTATTTTAACCTTGAGGATAGGGAAACATAGGAACAAATCTTTATAAAAATAAAAAATGGTTCACCTGTTACTTTTTTTTTTTATTTGTTAATTTAATATGGAATGACTCAGCAGCAATTTCTCCTACTACCGACAACACACACAAAGTTTTTACTAGGAAGGAACGGGAACGTGCAGTAACAGAATGGAAAGCCAAGAAATGTAAATGCCATATAGCGCAGAAAATAGCAGACACTCACTCGGAATATATTAGTTACAGAACTACAGTTTATGAAGCTTAGAAAGTTCTCAAAGACATTTTTGAAGGAAAAGTGTAGCCATACAACTTTGACTCAAGAGGAAATAGATTTGTATGAAGTTCCAAACATCCTAAGGACTGGAAACTCCTTACTGAGGTTCAATTGAGTCGTGCAAGCTCAACCATAGAGGATAATGATATATGTCTCCTACTACTCACAATGTCCACTGTGTATGATCTAGTAGTAATTGCAATTGAAACTGTAAGGTCAGACAAACTAACTCCGTCATTTGTTAAGGCAGACGTTTGATGAGGAAACAAAGCAAGGCACATGAAGCAGACACCAAAACCTGACGATCAGCTAGGTTCCGTGTTTGCTGCGCAGACAAAAGGAAAATATGCAGGAATATGCAAAGGAAGGCACCAAACTAATTATCAAGGTAATTAAAGGACAGATGAAAACTACAAGAGAAATGATTCGTTCAAGCCAGGTAAAGAGCTCTTTTGTGTCCAACAGCTCCTCTGCATTTGGTGTATACTCAGCGATTCCCACACCCATTAAATTAATGGAATTTCGCTTTATAAATGCCAGCTTCTAATTAATAGTTTGAATGACTTTGCTTGCAGACCTTTTGGACACTCTTTATTTATTCCATACTGTGTACATTATGTTGTTAGATATGCAAACCAAGCTGTCAGCATCTGAGTTCACGTCATTCCTGCTCTGATAATTGTAGCTACTGAAGTCCCTGTGTGTGTTTAGTTCTGAGATACAATGCACATAATTGAGGTTATCAAACTTTGGAATGGTATGCCAGACAATAGTGCATGAGTTGTAAAGACTATTTCTACAAGTTTTTCTCTTTGAGACTGACAAGATGAAGGTGGATCACCGGGCATATTCTTCAGCAACTTGAGCTGAGCATGGAGGTTGCTAACTTCAAAATCTTCTGTGTACAGTCCAAGTCTTTTTTCAAGGTTATCTTCAGCAAGCACATTTCCCTTGAACATGGCGAGAAAATTTCCTTTAACATTTCAAGTGTTTAGAGTCATTTTTGATCAAATATCTTTATAAGATTATTTGACAGATCTAGTATTTCAAAATAATCCTTCCTAAATGTATCTTTTGCCAAAAAATTTTGCTGGAAGTGCAGTGATGTAAATTTTTCCAGGCATCGTGGTCGCTTTCTGTCCTTGGGTTCAATGGGATGGTCTAGGGTAAGTTTGTCTGCTGCCACAAATGTGTCGTCAAACAACCTGTCGAACTATTCATCAGAGCAAAGTGTTGTGATTCGGCTGATTAACTATTGGGATGCCAGCTTTGCAACTGTAGCAGTTATGTGAGCATTTTGGAGAGCTCTAGCCAGTTGTTCACAAGAACTGAAAATTTCTATACTGACAATCAAATGAAATATCAATCCAAATGTAATTAGCTTTCCCGTGTACCCACGAATAGTGGCTTTCTTCTCTGGAGAGATAGCTCCTGGATCAACAAGGTTAGTCATAAGAGTTTTCTAAACAGCTGAGTACTGCTGCTTGTATCTTTTCAGAGATTTTACTCTCACACCATTGTGTTGTGCAAAGGGCAATGAGTTGCAGAGATGTTCTCAACACTACTTCTTCACTACCATTACATGGGGGCAGCACAAAGTCAGCATATATATTTCTCCTTTTCGAAGAGGGGAGAATTACATTACTGGAGTCTTTAAAAAGACACATGTTCCACTCTTTTTTGGTACTTCCTGTAGAGCCAAATCAGCTGCATGGTTTGTGCAGTGCATATAGAGATATTTAAGCTCTTCATCAGTAAGTATTTTCTGTACACCTTTTTCCCATCCAGACATATTGGCAGCACCATCAAAACAGTGCCCTCGTAGGATATCAAGTGACAGGTTCAACCTGAGCAACAAATGTTTTATAGCAGAAGCCAGAGTTTCATGTCTTGAATCCACTGGGTTGGTATATATCAACAAATGCTTCGTTTACGTCTAAACACTAGGAATGAACAAATCTCAAGCAGCACAAAGAAAATTGTTTCATCCCATGAACATTTGTAGTGTTGTGTGCAATCACTCCAAAATAGAGAGAAGTTTTGACATCTTTCACAATTTGGGAAGCACATGTGAGGTATGATTTCAGTAAGCTGGTTCAGATGACTAAGATAATTGTTGTGATGTGTAAGCCACCTAGTTAGTTCTGGCACATCTAGATACCTCTCCTCCAAAAGTTCCATAACATTTCCTTCATTGTGGTCATGGCTACGAACCGAATTTCAAGTACGTATCAAGAACATAAAGGAGCTAGTAATAGTCTGCAAGTATTTGTGTGCATTTTTCTGTTCAATTGACACCAGTTTCCAGCAGGAATTCACGGGCATGGCATAAGTTCTGCTGAATGTAAGGTACAGGTTTTCCTGGTAGAAATTGCTGTTCTCATGATCTTCAAATTTTTTGTTACCCTTTTCCTATTTTTGAAACCAGTTGTTATAAAAGTTTGTTCTACACCATGGAACCATGACGTATTATTTTCACTTACCACGTGGGAGGCTGACCTGCAGGTGTAGCAGAGTGAACAGTTTTCCTGGATTTTATTGAAACCATCGACAGTTAGCAAACAACTCAGTCTTACATTTTCTGCCAGCTGTCACCTGAAACGACAAGGTGTTGGACGGCTGATTCGTCATTGCAACAACTGGAATACTCCCCACTCCACTGAATATTGCTTTAGAATTCTTCGGGCTCGGTAATTTCTTTGCTGAATTATTCATGTACAGTTCCAACACTATTGAAACAAACATTGAACTGTATTATTAATATACCAGTCACAGACACAATCGTGCAAATAATTCCGAACAATCGGGACCCTGTTTTCAAGTTTTGTCATACAAATAGCCTGTGTGGTGCCAATTCTGTTCTAAACATATACAGTATAGTTTCTGTTGGAAAGTTTTTTATTTGCATAATAAAATGCCAATTTTATGGCAATATGTGGAATTAAAATTATTCCTTAAAAGTTAGTTATTTTCAGTAAATAAATTAACTAATGTGGCTCCATGCGCAATTTAATATTAACAATATGGGAGGAACATACGTATCTTCTAAAATTATTTTATTCTATGTACCCATTTTGAGAGTCAATTAAGAACAATTTACGATTTCCTCATTTAACTTGAGATTCAATAGTACTTCATAAATAATGTTGCAAGATTTATCATTCAAGTAAGTACTAATTGCCATACATCCTCATATTAGGCAGTTCCCCCTATTTGTGTTTCCTTTCATTATAATTATTTTGCAATAGTGGAAATTAGTTGCATTAATTCAGTTTCAGCATTTCGCTGTTTGCCTGTAACTATTGATCACTTCACACCATCATCTATACAATATAGAATTTTACTGCATTGGTTTAAAATGGGTGCTTTTTCATGTTCTGGCATGCAATTTCCGATAGAATTACTTATCACTACTGATTACAGTGTGTATATGCTGCCTACAGTCATTAATTTAAATAACTTCTTTGTGTAGTCCTTTTACTTAATGTAATGAATAAGAATGATCTCAATCTCTAGTTGAATCAGCTTATAATATTGAATTTCTAATTAATTTAGGGCAAAAAATATTAAATGCAAACCTAATGTTCTTTCCGTAAACAAAATTGTAAATGATTATAGCAAATGGTTTAATTTAGAATAGGTAAACTGCAGATGAAACAGAACCAATTGTTTGATTGTTAACTGTGATCAATAAACTGAAAACATTCTTGGTACACACCTTCATTTACGGCCAACAGATCGCTATATGGAACATCGCTTTCATGTGCCTTGTCAAGTTGACTCCTCTTTGAAGGACATTCTAAAAAAAAAAAAATCAGCATTTTCTGCACCATGGCATTCTGTAAGAAATGAATTCAAATTAAAACAATCCTTTCTGCCAAAATTAAAATTCAATTTTCTTTAAACTAGACAATAATTGAAATTTGCTTACTTATTGAAAACTTACACTGTGTGTCGAACAAATGTAGAGGAGGAACAGCCTGATATAGAGTAACAAATCTTGTTGTTGATGACTGTTGTATGCTGAAAGAATGTCAGTCCCATTTATTTTGTAGGCATACATTGCATGATCTGCACAGAAGAGGCACAAAGTACCTGATACCTGTGCAGCAAGGGATGATAAGGGCCACCTAGGAACAGTTATCAGTTAGCAGTTGTGAAAGGGAGAGAGTACTGTGTCTGCGATTATGGGGAATTCGAAGAGCCACTACCTGTATTCGGGCGTGTGTAATTACATGCTTGCACAAATTTTATAACACTTGCGACATTGTACATATGTGCATACTGCAATAGTTCAATGTCTGTTTATTTGTTTTGAAATGAAACACTCATGCACACAGCTCGACTTCCACTTGCTGTTTCATTCTTCTGTACATTATTCTTTGTAGTAATTTTGAAGGATAATATGTTAAACTAATGGTGCAGTAGATTTTGTATCTGTCAATTACTGCTTTATTTACATTCTATAAATGTCATTTCTTTTATACTTGATTGCATTTCACATGTCTCTTGTGAATAGTGTAGGATATTTCACTTTAATTTTCTTATTCTTTCCTCAAAGTGTGTGGGGGCAAAACACATACAGTAAACTCCTGATTAACCATGTGAATTAGGGCCAGAGAAAACACGAAAAAGCGAATATGTATTAAAAAAACCGGATAATTGAATTCACACATTTTTAGTATTAATGGAACAGTGCTATTGGCTTAGAAAATCATGATAAAGCACTGTACCTACTATACATTTCAAAGCAAACACAAATCACGCACTGTATGTTGAGAATATAAGTACACAATACTTTAACTGATATTTCTGTTGCACTGAGTGTAAATAATTCACGGCGCATCGAGCCTTTCGCCGGCACTGCGCCAGGCGAGCGTTTTGGGCAGGCGAACCAGGAGCGATAGATAAGCAGTCCGTAGTTGTGTGTGTCCCTTTCTCAACGTGCTTCTCTCAGACCCGTCCTTTAGGTGGCAGAGTTAGTTGAAAGTTTAGAATGTAGTGCAATAAAGACAAGACTATAAAGGGACTTTAAATGAGGCAACCTGGCATTTAAACAATACAGCAAAATTCCTATTAAAAAAAATAACCCTTACAATACAAAAGCTTATTAAAATTTGACTGACTTACAAACACACACAAAAGTTTAAAATCTCTGAAATGTTTAATTTTTTTGTTAACATTTAAACACTGGATATGAAAAAAAGCAATAAAAGTTAAACTGTGCCTTTCTTGAAAGAGGCATCAATTTTCTTTTGTTTGGCACCGGCTCAAATTGTTTTATTATTTCTAAATTTTTCACAATAGTTTAAACTGTTGATGTGAAAACGAGTGAACAATGATCCGGGTCGGCAATCGATAAACTGGCAAGACGTGTTTTGTACGGCGGAGGGGGGTAACTTGGGCCTTGTCCGAAACCGAAATGGCAAGTTCGTTATTTTCTAATTTGTCATTTCGTAAGTTTCACTTTGAAAGTTGTCAACAGTCACTTGTTTAGTACTCGCGGGGACACATTTTTACATTAATAGTGAAAAATATTTTCATCTAAATTTAATGCTTAAAACTGGAATGCTGTGCATTGGTTAATATAAGTTAAGAAAATAATAAGTTATGCAATAACGACCTCAAGAAAATTCGTTGCAAAATATATTACAACAGTTAGTGCTGCTAATCTGTACTGTTACATCTTTGATAGGCCAAATATGCAAAATATGAAGCTAATTAAGCAAAACATGCGTGTTGCTCATAGTTTACATATAAAGAAGTATGAAGATATTTACAACTTAATATGTACAGCATAAAAGACAATTACTCATTATTCACTTGCCTCTGCTATGAGACTCTTCAAGATGGAGTGCAAGGGTCACTATTACATCAAATTACGAAAAATAATTAAAATCTGCATATTTGTCAAAGGTAGAAAAGAATACTAAAAAAAAAATATACACCAAAAATCAAGCAACCCTTTGATGGTGTTTATTATGAAGAATATAAACAAAAATTGGATTGAATAACAGAATGGATACTCCTTGGTCCCTAAGTTTTCCATACATGATGCAAAATTTAATGTAATTATATCTATTCTACAAAGACTTAAATGGTTACATTCTTTAAAATGAAAATGGATTTAATATAGTAGATTAGTCGGCCACGTAAACATCCATATGTAAGGAAAACTCCATTTAAATGTCAAGGTTAATTTTCATAAGGATACTGATAATTAGGCCTTGCGAATGGTTCATGCATTCTATATGGTTGATGCTGGACTTAGCTGTGGATGAGAAATCACTTAGTTCGTAGCTGGATCTGAAGTTCTCCTCCTGGAATCAAATCTTATATGTCGCAACTCTCCGCCGACCGCAATTCCATGACTGCACGGACACTCCGACATCTTTCCGTCAGCCAAGGTCCTGGAGTAGACTTCCGATCCAACTGCTGAAGTAAATAGTGCATCACTGCGCTGACTACCTCCGAAGGTGGAAGTACTACTCGCGATGTACCTCCTTCAGTTTCGGGCGATGACGGTTGTCTAGAAGTTTCTCGGAACTCCGATGACTAAGATCTCTATCCCTTTGAAGGTCGTCGACATCTCAGCTACTGAAGCCTCAATTTTACATGTTTACTTTTCTCCGTTCGCATATTTCTGTTACATAAACTGGGTTACATTCATTTATAATGTACAGCTTCTTAGAATTAATTCCTAGCGTAGAATCAACATTATTAAAATGCACATTAAATCAGAGCCTTATGCTTCTTCCGGCTGCACTTATCAGAATATCTTTTTGATCCTTCTAAACGTTCCAAGAAAAATGTTCCTAACAGAAAAACCGGTTGTCCTTACCAGCCTGTATTATGTTGTAAAGAGAAAGCAGTTTGCAAAACAAAATATCATCATAGATAAATACAGGGTCAAATATCACAAAGTTATAACTAAGGAATCAGTTTAAATATTTACACACCTATACACATGTGCAAAACTTGTGACATTCTAATTACGTTTATATTATTCACCAAGTTAGGAAGAAGTGAGTTAGAAAAACCAGGTGTTACAATATAAACAAAGCACAAGAGTTACCTGCTTTTTAAAATATGCCTGCGTGCATTTTATGAACAATTATTTGATATAAAACATTTCTGCACGTGTTCATTTTGTATTTTTGCTAACATGTGCTGTTATATAGAAAATACAAAACACCAAATTACCAAATATGTCACCATTTTTGTATACAAAATCTGGTCACGTGATCATTTTCCCAACAAAATAAGCCATTTCGGACACGGCCTGAGATGAGTCGCAGTTCGACGTGTTTCAATGGACAGAAATGGATGTCTCACGCAAGTCTCTGTGCCAGGCTGACAGTTTAAAGAGATAAACATCAGCTCACGCCACACAGCGATACACATACCGTACTGCTGCTTGTTAAACGACACACTTTACAGCATCGCCTGACTGCAGCATGGATAAGCCAAAAACTTGTTAAGGAAGGACAATTAAGTGGGAGTGTACTGTAATTCGCCCCCTCCCCTCAACAAAATTAAAAAGAAAGAGGGGGCAACTGCTCGTCCTGCCCATCTGGCTTTGGCGTCATTGATAGTGCATTTACATAGTTACTTGCCTGGTTTAAAAAGCACCGATAAGTAATGCAATAAAGAAGATATTAAGAACAGTCTACGATTTATAAGTAGTGTAATAGTGAAGGTCAAAGTACAGTCAGCTAATAAGCATTGCAGTTATGTTTATTGTAAAAATGTGTAACAACGTTCCCTTGTATATTATTGGAAATTAACTTTGAGAGTTAACATTATAATAGTTGTGTTATTCACTGGTGTAGGGACTTTGTAGATATATGAAGAACCGACAGTGCCTTGCTTCTGCATTTAATGCAGCAATGGTTTAAAAAGTTTAATGGAGCAGCTTGGTGCTGGGCTTCGGTGAATGGACCAAATCCCTTAAGGGCCGGAAGTAGGCTACTGGTTTGTTTACTTTGGGTCGTTTCAAAATATTCATGCCTTACATGCTATAACTCAAATGAGGAACAATCTTTGTGTTTATAAATTGCAGGTAATTCTAATATGAATAGTGTCCCCTCAAACTTTATAGTTTTTGTTAGGAAGTCTTATAAGTCCATAATAGACTACCTCAGCTAGACCTAAATTACTGCATGCTAAAATAATAATGCTACAAGATGCCAGGGGCATTATAAGAGTTCGTGAGGGATGGAGGTCTTATTAAAATGAAAGAACTGAATTTAATTTTTGATTGAGTTTTAATGCTATAAAGCATGTTACGTTCCTGCCTACCTATCACTAATAATAAACTACTATTCCTGCTACTCTCAATCCTTCTCTCCTCACAACACTTTCTCCAGTAGGCCAGGATCGTACAGGGGACCAATGACTGCTAGTGACTATTAATGAAAGAGGGAATTCTACCAAACATATCTATTACAACTCTTTAACCGAACATAACACAATACTTGAAACACTACTACAATATCTCTCTCCACAATCCACTAACTTTACTCCGTCTGACAATATTATACTTTAACACGAGAGGTTACAATCATACAAAACAGTGAACTGCCTTACAGATATAATACAGGAAATAGAGTTACACAAACAACAAGTTAACAAATAATTAAATGGATACAAGAATATAACTTCGCAATAGACTCTAGCCTTGCCACGTAATATTACTCTTTAATACAGTCTCTTGATAAAGGGAATGCCTCCCTACCGCCTAGCCGGACTTATGTTCACCAGTAAGACGTATCTCATAGATGATCCAGTGCTCCCCGGACATCAGTGTTCTTCTGTGTCTCACTGACACTAACGTTGTTGCCTCGCACATCGTCTGCCATTGGCGGGAGGGGGGAGCTTCGCTCTCGTTTTTATACTCTCTCATTATTAGGTCACTCAGAGATGCTATTACAACCGAGGGCCGCTGTTGAAATCCATAGCACATGCAAGGTTAACTTCTAAGTTCTGTTGTTCTGGCCCCCTGGAGCCCGCTACAAGTATTATTTACAACAATAAATTATTTATTTCCACTATTACTTCTTGTTATTTTCACTCAGCACAATATTTAATGTCAATCCCAATATTGTTTAATGCTCTTATTCTGTCTATATATTGGTAACATTCAATTAATTTACACTTATTATTTACACATATTCAATCTGTCTGTTGCCATCATTCTAAATTTCTGTCGCTTATGCATCCCACCTGTCAACCTCACTCTCCACTATATTAATGCTCACGCTCCACAGACTTCACTTTTGCTGGTAACTGTAGTCGCCACTCATCACTTTGTTGGCTTGTCGCTTAGATGTCTTTGCACACTTGAGGCCCATTGTGGCTTAAATTGACTAGCTGGCTCAATGTAGAAGGTTCCTCATTCCCCGAGTTTTACTGAAAGTGGGCTACGGCGATGACCAGTACATTCCTGTACTGAAAACTCCAGACATTCAATTCCCTCAAGGAAACAAGGGGGCACGAGTTTGTATAGGCTTATCACGGCAGAGGCACATGCTGGGGCATGCCTTTGTAAATTTCCATCCATTCATCGGATTACCAGTAATGACCTTGAAATACTGTTTTGCATGCTTGAGTGTGACCGGGCACGGGAAGTGTTTCAGAGTGGTAATGTGTAACAATATAAATATATTGTATTGTACATTTTGAATAATATTTTGTTACAATCACACAGAATATTTTTTTTTAAAGTTTTTTTGGCAAGTGTAGATGAAATGAAAAGTTTCTTAAATGTTTGCATTGTTTGTAAGTTTTTACAGATACCTTTTGAAGTGTACATTTTGGGTATTTACACATTTCTTCTCCCTCTAATCTCAAAGATGGTATCTGGTGTGGTCGAACTGCTCAAGCCACGTGAAACAATTCTTGGTCCTTACATTCTCTTACAAAAGAAAGTGAAATGATCCTGAAATATTTTTACTAGGCCTATTTGCATTTCATTACAGTATAAAAATGTGTGCAGTATGTAATTTTATCACAGTAACATTCAGTGAACTAAATTTTAAACAAATTCTGTCTGTCTGTGTGTGTGTGTGTTCATGTGTCAATGTGTGTAAGTTGAAGTATTATTAAGAGAGTAGTGAAAGTTATTGGTGTATACAGAAAACCTAAGAAATATATTTATGATTAAATTTAGCTCCAGTGAGATGATGGTAACACAGGTTCATAAATGTATACAAGTAAAAATTAATGGGGTGTGTTGTGTGTGTGTGTGTGTGTGTGTCTCTCTCTCTCTCTCTCTCCTCTCTCTCTCTCTCTCTCTCTCTCTCTCTCTCTCTCTCTCTCCTCTCTCTCTCTCTCTCTCTCTCTCTCTCTCTTCCCCTCTCTCTCTCTCTCTCTCTCTCTCTCTCTCTCTCTCTCTCTCTCTCTCTCTCTCTCTCTCTCTCTCTCTCTCTCTCTCTCTCTCTCTCTCTCTCTCTCTCTCTCTCTCTCTCTCTCTCTCTCTCTCTCTCTCTCTCCCCCTCTCTCTCTCTCTCTCTCTCTCTCTCTCTCTCTCTCCTCTCTCTCTCTCTCTCCTTCTCTCTCTCTCAAATTTTTTTTTTCTGTGCGACTGTAAACATAAGAATTGCAGCTCTGCGAAATTTTTATTAAGGATGAGACTTTAATATTGTAAAATTGATGGTTTGGGGAAAATGTAAAGGTCTTGACAAACAGTTTGTGTTTGCTTAAGTTGAAATCAAGTATGTTAAGCAAATGATAATTAGTGGTATTTTTTTTATTCCAGCAGATGCCTGGAGTAGTGGAGTTCCTATTCTTATAATGGTATTCTAATATAGAAGCCAGAATGAGTAACTCAAGTTATGAAGAAATGTCAACATCGCATGATGGTAGTAGTGAGGAAGAAGGTATGTTATGCTTTTACAGATGTTGGGGTTTTGCATGGTACGTGCTTTACAAATATTGCCTCATCCACTATACAATAAATTTATATGACCTACTACAGTATTACTTGTTTTCCAAATGTGATAGAAATCTGTTTGTTTTCGGAGATATGATAAAACACTTTATTTCTTCATTGGGTGCTATCATACAAAATGTCAGTAAAATGAGGCTTTGTGTAATCTCATTTGATGGTTCTAATAGATACTGACCGTAGAAAGTTAGGTTGAAATTGAATATATTGTTCTGTAAATCTAGCATACCAAGCTAAAATATTTGTATGGTCGCTAATTGTGAATATAAGTCCCTGACCTTCTTAAGGTGGAGTACTAGTTACAGTTTTGTTGGCCAATCTCGAAGAAATTTTGTACACTGCTTTGCTAAGCTATTTTTATTGCGTATACCTGATTTTATTTTTTTAAAATTTTAGTGGAGATATTTAATGTTCAATTTCATTAATCTGTCGTTTCATAATATGAGACCTGTTAAGAATATGTGTATGAGGTTTTGATCATGTGAACATACAACCTTCTGCGTTGTGATGAAATTTGGTTTACAATATTTATTTGCACCTCTGCATAAGGTCAATGTGCAGACTTCGAGAAATTATCCACTATACATTATACAAAACTCGGATACAGATAAAACTAGGATATACTATTTTCAAGTCATTATGCTAGCATTGTATGGCTAGAAAACACCTGTACAGCATCCGAGAAAACCAAACTAATGATATAAAAAGTGTCACATTTTCGCTGGCAATGAGTGCAGGGTCGTAGGAAATTGCTTCCTACTCCGTACATACACAGTGTGCCAGGGTAATAACTACGGCATCTAAAGAAGAAACAATAACCTGCATTTTTATTTCTGCCACACATCAATACCGTGTCCGAAAATGCCAAAATAACTGTATTTAGAAGCATTAAATTGGTCGTTGTAAAGACAATTAATTCACTTCAGATTTCAGTACATTCTCCCGTCAATGTAGTGCTGCTGCAGATGATCACAGTGGCGAGTCTTGGTACTTCTTCCAGGCGAGCACGTAGCAGGCAGCTCGTCTCTTCTTCCAATTGACTTACTGTCTGGAAGCGAATGTTTCCTGCCTGTTTGTGGCTTTCTGCTGCTATATAAGCTACATAAGCACCAAAAATATGGTGGGTTAGAAAGATTTACAGACATTTCGTGCCTGCAATGCGAATAAACTAGAAATATTTTTGATTAGGAAATCTTGTCGCGCGGGCCATAATCGTCGCATTGACGTCACAGAAGTCTCGATACTGATTTGTTGGAAAATTATTTTATTTGCATTGTGCCCATCACGTTGCGTCTGTCACGCTATTGTGATTCCACCTTGACTGACCTGCGGTGTTCCGGAGCAGTCTTGGCGCTCTGTTCTGCTAGACTTGTGTCATTTATATGGGCTTGCAATACGATAAAGTCCTGCAAAATGTTTTTTATGAAAATTTTCATTGCTCATTTCATTCGAAAGAGTGTAGGTATTTGTATTTGTTTTCCAAAATATACAAGCACAAATCCGTGCATACTTTCTTATTAGCATTTTTTTTAAAATTATGGAAGCATAGATTTAGTAAAAGGACTTGCACAACATTGAGATTTACATCCTCTGGTTGCGTAAAAGTTAGCTAAAATTGGCAGAATGTTGTGATTTTAATTATTTTAGTAAATACCAAATCACTTGATTGCCAATTATTTGATAAAGTCCATGAGTCACCCTGGTAGTGGGTTCCCAGCCATAACTGGTTCAGTTTTCTCTAGATGTGAGCTAGTGTGGTCATAGGGACCACAAAAATTACTGACTGAAAAGAATGAATGAAAAGAAAAGTTAAAACTAATTCGTCCCTAAAAATATTTCGTTTACAAACATTTTCGTATGCAATACATTTTTAAAAAATCTTATTTAAATTGAAAGATGGTTTCTAGTCATTGTCTAGCTTTTATTGTAATGGAACTTGTGTTTTGATTAAACTAGTGACTGCGTGCATTGCTGATATATATTATTTATGTGGCGATTAATGTAATACACCAATCTAATCAACACTAATCATAACTCCAAAAAGCAGTGAAGAAAACACGAAGACAAGACTGTACAATAGTGTACAGAAATACAAAGTATATTCAGCAGAAAAGAAATTGTGTGTGAAAAGTGAAATTATTTTGTTAAATTATATAATTTATTTTAACATTTGATGCTACTGGATGCATTCCTACTAGAACTATAATTACTGACTGGAAACTGCGCATTTATTGTATGGCAGAAATTATTTTCGCAAAATTAAAGTGCCCCTTCCAATATCAATGACATATTCATTTTCGATGCGGGTGAAGTGGTGGACGAAGACTTGGTTTTATTTGATTCTGCACCGCAGTAATCCAATGGAAATTTTTAATTCCGAGCTTGTGGATCCGCGTTAACAACTGCCAATAAAATAACCACTTTCTCCATTGTTCTGGCTTGTAGGTTGTAGCCTTGAAACGTAAAGAGAGTTGTCAGTTTTCACTTATGCTTCAAAAGTAGTTAAATTTTCTAGGCTGAAACTTCTGCGAATACGTGGATGTACCTATTGGTATTCCATTATGCAACTCTGACAGTTAGCAAAGTTACAGTAATTCTGTGTTTGTTTCTTTGTAACTTGATGTATGGTTATAAAAATGACAAATTAATAGATCTTGTAGTTTGTATCATTACAACTATGTCATTAATGAGTTTCTTGATTAAAAATAGATGTTTAATTTAAAAGAACTAAAGCAACTGATTTAAATTTGGTAACTAACTTACAATACTGCATAACTGGTAAATGAACAGATGAGCATTTGAGGAAACCATCGCTTACTGCATAAAAGTTTTGCAAAATTTCTAAACACTTAATGTGATATATGCATTCTCGTTATGTGTATACTGAAATTATGTGATCAGAGATCTTATAATATGCGTGTATGAATATGTGTATATTGTCCCATTTGCACATATTTTTTCATGGCATAGAAAGTTTTCCAAATTTTTTTGTTATCTCTATCTGTTGAAGGCAGTGAGGTCGTGGTCCGCTTGTTGCGAACATCAGGCTATTCTTGCAATCTGGGTACCAAGAGAGCGTTTGCAGACAGCTAGTGTAATCTTGCTTTCGGTAGTGGAAGAATTGCTATTTTTTTAAATCTAGTGGTAAACAATTCCAAATTTCCTCTACCTGACTCAATCCAGAAAAAAATTTAATGCTTGTTTTTCTAACTAAAAATTATTATGCTTTCTTAGTTTGAAAATTGACATGCCGGATATGATTTTTTAGTATCATATAAATAATTTTCTAACATTTGACAGGCCTACTGCTAAGTTTTGAAAATTTCAAATTAGTTTAGATCATCTGTAGTAATATATTGCATGATTTTTCATCATAAATTTGGCAGAGAACAATGTAAATGTAGTTTACAAAAATTTGATTGCATTATTGCATTTTTTTTACTCAGAGTATTGACTATCGAAAGTATTGAGTGTGTTGAGCTGAAAACTGTATTGAGTTCGAGTATCGAAAAAATGGTATTGTCCCACCCCTAATGTGTATATATACAGTGGAAGCCCGGTATACCGTGGATTCGGTTATACCGCGGGGCAATTTATGTCCCCCGGCCTGAATAAATAAATAAGTGGAAAGGTTGCGTCTGTCGGCGGGTGGTCGTGAGTCGGGGACATTGATGGATGAGGCGGAGGGAGCGGCCGCTCGTTCTCCCTCCTTTCAGTGCAGAGATCTATTTTACTGATTCTTTACAGTCACTATTTTATGGTTTTCCATATATACAAATAAAATGTGTTCTTATATTACCATATTGGCGAGTAAGGCCGTGTGCGTGTATATGCCACGTCAGAAGTTTTTGATGAAAAATTTGGGATAGTAATTAATATTTCAAGTAGAGAGCACAAAATTCTTATAATCCCGTAAGCATTGCCGGGCCTCATGCCAGCGCAGAGGCCAACACGCTGCCAAAATTTCATAGAAATTCAACACATTGACGTGAATTGCATCAGTCAGCATGTTTTCCCAATACCGGGTCGCTGTTACTAATTGAACCGGCCCTGTAACAATGGCAGTGTCTGCATAATCTTGTAGCGACCGACCAACAGTTGCCCAGCCCCAACAATCCGGTCACAAGCGACAACAGCAAGCTGTCCCGTTAATCTCCTAAGGGGGTATAGCTCTATGCAATCAATATAATTATGACGTGGACACACTGATAATAATGTATATATACCGGCTATATGGTATGTGTTCCTATTTTCTAAAAAAAAATTCCGAAATATGAGGGGAGGCCTCAAAGTCATTAACAGGCCTATAATTAATCTCCTACGGCGTATAGCTCTACGTAATCGTAATAATTATGTGTGTAGACACTTTGATTATATAGGCTGTTCACGATAAAGTGAGCACTTTTTAAGGCCCTTCCAACAGGCTTTAGTCACTAATATGAATATCTTATTGCAGCCTTAAGCATTAAATTTTGATGGTGGCGAAATGTATACACTATGTTAATTGGTCACATTGCAATGTTTATATGAAAAAGTAGTAGGAAGTTGGAAATTGGATGAAAGGAAAAATTTATAAGGTCCTTAAAAAGTGCTCACTTTACTGTGAACAGCCTATAATGTATATATACCGGCTATAAAGTATGTCTTCCAATTTTCAAAAAAAAAAATTCAGAGCGGGCGAGCTATTGTGGTCAAGGCGTAATGCAGAAAAGCAATCTTTCTTTGCATGCCACAAATCATTAGCTTTTTTTTTTTGTTTTAGTTTTCCTTTGTAAAATGTAAATCAGATAAGCAAGCAACATGTTTCATATCACGTGAGGTACTGATAGATCCTATCTGCAGTGCAAGCGTGCATTCTACCTTTGGACATGAGCTTAATTTCTCATTCTCACCTCCTTCCAACCTTGACCCAGCATGAGGTGGGGGGTGAACCCCCTTCTTCAACTTGCGTGACAAACAACTCGCAGCTAACACCACCCTTGGTGGAATAAGTACATCCTTTGCCTGGAAAATGCAGTATTTTTTAGTTATTTTTGCTTGAATGCATGTGACCCTTTATCACGCTGTGTTTCTCTTCTGTTTCCCTTGGGAGCTGTCAAGTCCAGTGATGCAGATAAAAAAAATAAAGTTTCGATAGCAAGGGGCTAAACGTTTGATGAGTTACTGCAGTGAATAACACCAATTGCTCGGTGTTTGACAGATAGGTGCCACGCCACATGAGAACACTGTTTTTTTTTGCTACTGTACTCCGTCACTCCCAGAATAATGTGGAAAGCTGAAACGCGGGTCTCAGTTACGTCCCCCAACAGCTGCATTATATTGGGGTTTTACTGTGTGTGTGTGCGTGCGTGTGTATATATATTAACACACACACAGAGCTTTTAACATTGCTAAACCTTTTCCTTTGGTACCAAGTTACATTTATTTACTTTAAACAAAACAGACTCAAAGAATGTGTATTTGCTATAAATAATGTAGTATTACAATTAACAAAAACAATAAAGAAACATTCTAATAACAGAAAATCTGTATGTATCTGTAATCCTCTCTTTGAACTAAACCTATATTGTATTACTGAAAATCAGACACCTCCAGGAAATGTTTTTCCTTTTTATACAGAAAGCTTTGTATGAATTTTTATAGTGCATTATTTTCATATTACTTGATTATTGACAGCACGATTATGGAAATCAGTCTCAATGGTAATAGATTCAATGATTTGCAGATATATATGAAGAAAATGTTAGTAAATTACTCAGCATCGACAGCATGCAATGGTAGGAAATTTTATAGTGTCTGATGCCATCGGGTGAGACATGGAGACAATCACAATACACTTTTACCTGTGGTTGATGGGCGCCAGCGGTATGGAAATCAGTCTCAATGGTAATAGATTCAATGATTTGCAGATATATATGAAGAAAATGTTAGTAAATTACTCAGCATCGACAGCATGCAATGGTAGGAAATTTTATAGTGTCTGATGCCATCGGGTGAGACATGGAGACAATCACAATACACTTTTACCTGTGGTTGATGGGCGCCAGCGGTGGTTCCTACACACCGCTCTTTGAGACTCAGGGATCTCAGGGGTGCTGTGGGTTCTGTGTGTTCGTCTCACCTGTGCGTACTTACAAAACAAATTCTAGACATAACACTGCAGTACACAATATTTAATTGGGCTGAGTAACTGATGCTACTGAAATACATTCAACTTTTACACTGAGAAGGTATGTGTATTTTTGCCAAGTTACAAATTTGCCAAATGATTTAGGTTTTATGTCTCGAGCGTGTCTAGCCAGTTCTGTTAGGTGATTTCCCAAGCACATTACTAATCTAGCACACTCCTACTGGACGATGCTCTGCTTTGTCTGATAACACAGTCTCTACAGAGCAAGGGGCCTACAGCTGCTAGGATGGACTGCAGGTTTGCCCAGAGACAGGACACGAAGTATGAAGTGGACATGCGCAAATATCTACGCAGCTAGCGCCTACTCGTTGGTATTCGTCCCTGAATCACGTGGTGGGTGGCGAAGGTCATACACATAGCGGGTTAGTGTAAAGATAGTGGCGTTGTACAAAATACATAAAATAACACTTGATGAACATTGGACATGATATGAGCAGGCAAAGTAAATACACAAAGGTGTGAATCCAACATTAAATGGCACCAATGCTGCTGGATGTAACTCGCAGCGGACCACGTGTGCAGGTGTAAAACGCAGTGTTTATCTGAAAATCCGGTCGGTAAATATCAGCCAGAAATGGTATCTGCATTAGAAAATTATTCCTGTTAGAAACGAGCATACAAAAGTTCTTGGGGCGCCGGATGGCGGGAAATTACTTGTAAATGAGTTGACCGCATGGTCAGGAGCAAAATGCATCAAACACATAAATTACACGAACCTTTATTGAAAACATTATATAAACCCCGAGATAAAATTATGGTGCACAAGATGGAACAAGAATTAGCCCTTGTAGCGCGGTGATGGCGCAGATACGGACTTGGTATTCTCTGGCCACATGGCCATGGGCAATGTCGCTGCAAAACACATCAACATGACAAAAACTCTCAAATAATGATACAGACATACTATCCTTTATATTGCGCGTTGCAATTACGCAGAAATTACGTAGAAAAGCCCTAAGCATGGGCGGATGACATCTGATACACAAGCAGCACTGGCTGCATGGTCTTTCCGACACATCCTAAAAAGCCTGAAAGGCTGCAAATTAGTAGGTTAAGCGGATAGCATTATGCTGGCGATGTCTGGCAAAACGTACGCAAGGGAAAGGTTAACCGGTATACTAAATTTAATTATTGAAACCTACATCAGTGCAAAAGATGAAGTGCGTACGTTATAGTGTCTTACCTCGCCAGCTTTCCTACAACGACTGTTCAGAGACAGGGGTCATACGGACCTACCATGGCTGCCTACGGGGTTCACACAAGCTGAAGTGCTATGCATGTTGAGTGAAAATATTAATACGGCAAATTGAAATGGCACCAAAACCATTTAAAAACAGTTTTACAGACAGGGATTTAATTATGATTTATGATTCTCTTTTAATTGTCTCTTTAAGGCGTTCTCGCCTGAATAATATTGTCCCTGTCTTTGGTGCTGCGCGCACTTCAAATTTCAAATGTAAATTTCACACAAAACTCTCAAATAAACATGTTACACTGTACAAACATTTTTACCCTGAAAAATAAATACATAGTAAACGAAACAACTTATATCCAGTTTTGGGAAAGTCCGTAACCTGTAGTGGTGCGTGGACACATACTTGCCCATGTTTACCGCTAATGGCGAGTGCTGTCATGGGCTGACTGTGGCTGGCTCTTAGCTGGCGTTATGTCATACAGGTGTCGAGTAGATATATGTATATTTAGAGTTCTCCAAATAATCACTGTTAATTACAATTCATCTATAATTAATGGGGATGTAGGTTCTCTACTTTAAAGCCGTTAAAATAAACAAGGTATTACAAACTGTACTGTTCAAATGTCATCAAGTGAAATCTGGCCATGCGTACCTGTACTTAATTACATTCATAATTGCTGTTAGAAAGTCTCTTAAATTATGAACGAATATTAATTCGGAATACAATAGTGTGTGGGTAAATAATAAAACTGATCATTTAATATGATTTGCTTATATGTTGCCTTCACGATTAAGAAATATTCTCGAGTAGTTATGTTAGTGTATCGTAGCCCACCAATTTATAATGTTTTTCACAATACTGTATGTAATTTCTTCTTCTTCACCTAAATCGTGCTTAGGCACGTTGCCTTGGGCTTAACCCTTACCTTAAGCAAAAATTCAAATTTCGAATACGACAAACGTAGAAAACAATGAAAAATGTTATTAAACACAGCAGCAAAATCCTCAAAACTCGACAAAGTCATTATTCGAAAGTCCGTTAAACTCGCAAAATCGCCAAACGGCACAAACACAGTGAAGTTGCAACCCCGACGCTGAGGTTAAAAAAATCCTGAACCGTCAATGGCTACAGAAGAACTCTATGTAACTGTATGATTTAGAATAGGAAAAAAATACCAGGCATTACTTTGTTTATATAGCTTCCTTGTCTTTTCGCCACGTTTCTTGGGTTATATTTGACTGTTCAGTCCTTAGGTTTTGTGTATGGTCTGAAACTACATGTTACATGAATTTGTTGTGGTTTCTTTATATTTATTTTGGCTACCAAGGACTGACGGCAGTTTATTTTGTGGTGAAGTGGTTAGTTTACGTTTTGAACAAGGCTGCATAATCGTCACAATGCTAAATAACTAACTACATTTTCAGTATGGAGTTGAAAAGTTCAATTAAATCAACATGGCAGTAATCCTTAATCCCTTTTCTCTATTAACACACGGAATGACATTTTCAGTTTGTCATATAGACTGCCTATTTTCTCGTTGTTGAAAACTAAAGATTTTTTAAGATAATTAAATATGCTTCTGACCACACTCGCTAATGGTTCTGAGGGGATTAGTAGAGAGGTCCACCCTCCCCTTCGCACCACACATACCCATGTTAATGTGCAGAGCATACGAACACCTGCAGACAAACTGGTGCCATAGATGCTTTGACGCTGCTGTTAACCACTGGCAGATAGGTGAACTACTTGCAGCTAGATGCTGACATTTATCAGTATGGCTGACTGCTCCTATCTAGTACTCCACTTTAATACATAAATTAATTTGGCCTATCATAGTATTACTTGTTTGCCAGATTTTGGAGGAGTTTGTGATTGTTTCCCCAAGATATGATGTGCTTTCTTACAAAATGACGAACAAAGGTGGCTATGTTTTGGCATATTTTATCTTGTAATATGTACTTTCAGCATACCAATTTTGGTCGAAATTGACTGAACTGTATAGTAGATATAGCAAATTAACCTCAACTATTTATATGACTGCCATTTTAAAAATAAGTTGTAGCTATGCTGGGGCTACCTCCACTTAAATGCTAGAAAAGTGGTAGTGGAAATAACCCCAAACGTGCCACAAATAGAAAGCTCCGAGGATTTAGTTGTGTAGGTGTAACCTCGAGAAATAATTAGAAATAGTTAGGCCAAACAAAAATTCTCACATCAACACCCTTCACATGCATTACAAATAAAAATTAATTCTTAGTGCATACCACAAAATGATTTAATTTGTGAATTTAAAAGTAATTGAGCAAAGTAAGTAAAAAAGAAAACTCATGATTTCAAAGTCATCAAAATATATTCATTGACTCAACATTTCTCAACAATAATAAAACTCTGAAACACAACAAGGAATAACAATAATAATCTCTGAGTAAGTAAAACCATAAAACTTCCTTTGAGCAACATTTAATAAATCTTAAGTAAAATTTATTGATGGGATCCCATAAAGAAAGGTTTTAATTTGAAAATAAAAAAAATATACAAGGAAAGTGTTTGTTGATGATGATGATGATGATGATTGCAACAAATTGCTCGTAACAGAAAAATTGCATATTAGCAAGACATTCTTAACAGTTTTGTTTCATGATAGGTTGGCAAAATAATATAATTTAACAAAAGATTAACAACATGATTACTTAAATTTTGTGGTCATCACGACCAGGCAACAGTGAATGCACATGCCGAGAAATTTGTAACTTTGTTAGCTGGACTATCCTGGAAGGTGACCCAACTTTGAGACCTTCCCCTTGCCAGTGCTGACGAGTAGTCACAGCTTACAAATCTGCCTCAGGCATGAAGCAACTGCAAGGCGACATTAAGGGAAACTCGCCACGTCTTGGCCACAAAGCTGCACAAAAGGCCTCAAAGCAGCATGTTTATGGACTTACAAGGTCTACTGCAAATGTGGTAAATAAAGTGGGATTACCACATAAAGATCAAGGTAAACTGGAGCTAGAAATTATTTTTGATCACGCTATTACAAGAGATGATGATGAAGGTGGAAGTGAACACATTGGGAAAATATGTACCAGTGACACGCACTGTTTTCAAAAATCACATATAGGAATAATTCTTTAAGCTGTATTTTGCATTAATACCGGAAATACATGATAAATTAATTTTAACAGAAAGGAAATAAAGTAAAATAATATATACAGCAAAAGTTTAAATATTAAAGTCACAAATGAATATTCCATAACAGAACTAGTTATTTTAACATTTGACATTTCGGTTGTTTGAAATATAATAAAAAATCTCAATTGGGGGAAATAGTGGTTTAAATCGGATCAGTATAATTGGTAACCATTAAATTTAAAATGAAAGGTAACAAAATCACAAAATATTAATAGTTAAATTAATGAATTATAAATAAATTAAATAAATGAATTACAACATCAGTGACCTAAAAAATGATTAAACCTTGCTTTTCATAAGAAAAAAATAAATTAGGTACTGGAAAGAACAGAAATGGCTTTGCCATTAAAAATATAAAAAAATTCCAGAAAGAGAATACAAGATTACAAAGAGACAGTGAAAATTAAGCGAGGGCCAAAAACGGCACACATTCCCTCCCATAAATTAGACAATGGGATTCAGGGTGTGGCAAACACTGACACACACACAACACACACTAAAAATTATAAACTACATTTAAACACAAAATACATTATGAAAGAAAAATATTAACTATTAGTAGAAGCAGATGAAATAGGTAGGGGTATCATTACACATCCTTCTGGCACAAGAACAGGTTGGTCAGAAGGTCGGGGACTTGCCTAGACACAATATTTGGATCTGAACCAAAAATACATGATTATCAGGAAACAAAACCCAGCAATACAAGATACAATAATGGAAATGAGATTCAGGTTGACTGGAGGTGTTGTAGAATGAGGACGGAGACACAGTACATCCTGAAAGTTGGTACTCTGAGGGTGAGAAGCCAAAAGTGTATCTAATAATTGAACTAGGGAATCATTCATGGTAAGGTTAGGGAAAGGGGACAAATTGACATGAGAGATAGTTTAGCTACTAGTTTAGGAATATGGATGACAGGCAGGGATAGGTTATAGTGAATAGCAAAATTCGCAGATCCAAAAGTTTTGAAAAAACTACTCGTAATATCAACTGAGATGCATTATTGATAAAACCAGTACCTGATAAAGCAATTTACAGTTGTCTACATGTGGATCAAAGAAGGGAAAAGAAGCAGGACAGTTGATGATGCCATGAATGCTGCAGTTCATAATGGAATTGTGGTTAACAGTAGTGAAATGTTTACGATCCAGACTGATAATTAAAAATTCCTGAACATTAAGTAACAAGTAGTACCTGTTTAATTTAGAATACAAGAAGGGAATGGGGAAAAAATATTTTTCTAACAAACTGTCCTTATGAGCCAAGGGAATGTTTAACAACATAATTAAGAGAAGAAATGTAGATAATCGCGTTAACATTACTTAGACTATAAAACATATATAAATTTACATTTACAACTGGTGCTTTCATGAGAAGTGGCAGAGTAATGAATTGTTTAATGTGTTCCAGAATGTTTAAAAGGGAATCAGCACTTAACAAGGTTGTACTCAATTTGCCATGTACATTAGTTTCTATATCATGACGCGTGTCAAACATTACTAATCTAGCATTGGTATGGGCTTCACTCACACGGAATAGTATACCATTTAAATCAATTCTGACACTTAAAATAATGATTCCATCAAGGGTGTCATGAAGAGCAAAGGAAAGATTTTGATACAAGATGTAGTGATCAGGACACAATTGAGTTCATTTTTTGATATAACTAGTATTATTAATTATCCTGTCTTCTAGATTTCTGATGAGAATAATTTGGTTTGCTACATTAGTAGAAATAACATCTGTCTGTTTTGCAAAGAATTTAGATGTTCCAGAAGGATATGATCATCACTTTCTAAGGTGCCAAATACTGTTTTCAAAATTTTTCCTCAGAGACCAATTAATGCACGTTTTGATCGCGATGGCAACCAAGACATTAAGGTTTGAACTTCAGACATGAAAGCAAGATAACTATTTTTCATCTACACCATAATCAAATTAAAATTTTGTTAGAACGAGGAGTAGTACGCAGGATGCCTGTTCTCATTTTCACACACTGACACAACTGTATGGATTATAGTTTCAAGTTCAGAGCACTCGTCCTCCAGAGAAATTTGGTCAAAATTCAATACCACAGAGTAAGTATTGTCTGAAAACAATACATCATTTTCACGTTCGAAAACTACGCCTGAATCCAGAAGTGTGATGGTGACTGACGAAAGGGCGACATTGGCCACAGCCAGAACTACAATGCAGGTAATGAACATGATGCCTCAGTGGAAAAGCAACACTAGAACAAAGAACATGTACACTCATAGGGAGAACATCCAAAAATTGAAATTTCACCGGAAGAAAAATTAAATTTTCCTACATATCTTTCCCAGGGAAAATATCACAATGGAATTGTTTCTAAGCTACTAATACCACCCAAAAACAACCCAAGACAAGATTGGAACACATATCCAAGCTAAGTATTAACCACATTCAATAAAAAAATGTAAAAATTAATCATTATTACCCATTGAAAACAAGGAAATCCATGTTCCAAATTCCGACGTTACAAAACCAACCAAATATAGATTTAATGCACATACAAAATTCTTTCTTTACACTTGGTACCAACCTAACTTAATACCTAGTACCACACTGTTTTTTTTTATTAGCGCATAAACAGAAATTGACCTCAGGAAGACTCGAACCAGTGAGTGAGTGAGCAGTCTAAACTCTAAACCAAGTTAAGGTGAAGAAGAATAATGGCTGGCCAGCCAAATAAACTAAATTTTACGGAAAACAACCTACAACCAGGATCTGCAGCTCCTAGACATATAGAACACAAAAAATTTACTTACAAGTTGGAGAGAAACCTTTTTAGGTGAGAACGGGTCAGCAAAACTAGCAGTGACTGGCGTTAGAAAATTTTGGATCTGGTAAGGACCAGTCCAGCTGAAAGAAAGTTTAGTAATTTTCTTGTTGATTGCTCTGCTGACAGGATGGGATGAGCTTTACACAAAACTAAATCACCAACATGAAATGGATTGTCAATCCAATTTTTGTCGTACTTGATAAGGCTCTTGAAATGATAATGTTTGAGGTTTTTGAGGGTAGCTGCCCAGACCTGACGGATGTCCTTGGGATCATCCGGTAACAAATGATATAAGTGCCACAGATTGGACAAAGGGTTATTGGGCTCGTAAGTGAAGACAAGATTAAAAAAGGGCTTGTCTTAAGGGACTCATGTTTGGCAGAGTTGAAGGCCATTTGTAATCAAAGAAGATTTTTATCCCAATTCGAATGTTTTATCACATGAAAAGCAATAAGAGCCGAACTGATGTTTTGGTTGAAATGCTCCGCATGCGAAGGTGGTGGATTATATAGAGACAAAGTAATATGGAGACTGCCATAAGAGAAACACATGTCACAGAAAATTCTTGAAGTAAACTGGGAACCATTGTCGGATACAATTGATGAAGGCACGCCAAAATTTTGAAATACACAGGCCTGTAGAACTTGCCTTTCTCATAGGAATCAGCCATACAAATTTTGAAAATGCATAGACACAAACTATTAACATATAATTACCTGGCGTACTTCTTGGGAATGGGCCAACAAAATCAATGAAAAGCTTTTGCATTGGTTTTTTTTTAGCAACATTTGAAGAGGTTTGCTTAAAGCATGTAATTTACATTTAACTTGTACTGAAATTCCCTTTGCCTTTCCTAAAATGCCTTTCCAAATAAAATCCTTACGAATTGCCTGAATGGTTTTGTGTGCACCTAAATTAGCACCTAGAGGCAATTAATGAAAATATTAAAATACCATGGGTTTTTAGATGTTTTGGCAAAATGACACGTTTTACATAGTCACGGGATTTACAACATAAGACCTTTGGACAGAAAATATAATTTTTGTTCAACACCAGGCTTTGATTTTGTAATAATTTCATTCAGTTCATCATATTTTTCTTGATACTTTTTGATAGTAGTAAATGCTAAAGGGAACTCTGCTAAAACATTGCAATTTTGTGGAATTTGAGGTTCATCACTAATTTTGGATTCATCAAAAATGTGAGAGAAAACATCAGCTACTACATTTTGTGATCCTTTAATATGTTGTACCCTAAATTTCATAGATGAGATTCTAACGACCCAACTGCCAATATTGCCCAGTTGTCGTGGCTGGACCAAAAACCATGGCATCGCCTGATTATAAGTCTCCAGAAGGAATTCAGCATGTTCTTAACACTGTCAAAATTTTTCAATACCAAAAATGACTGCTAAACATTTAAATTCATAAATAAATGATTTTTTCTCGTGGGGTGTGAGAGTACGGGATACAAATGAAATATTTTGCTGAATGCCATCAAATTCATGACACAAAACAGCGCCTACAGCTAAGCTCGAAGCATCAGTCTGCAGAATGAATTGCTTAGAAAAATCCGGTATCCAAACAACCGGAGGGTTCATAATGTAGTTTTAAGAGTGTCAAAAGCGTTCTGTTGTTCCTCTCCCCATACAAATTCTACAGATTTTTACGCAACATGTTAAGTAGAGCAGTCTTCTCTGCAAGTTTATGGATAAATTTTCCAAAAAACTGCACCATCCCAATAAAACTGGCAATGCTCGTAACGTCCCAAGGTAGCGGAAAATCACGAATACATCATACTATTAGGACTATCTGGCACGCACTAAACTATTTGGATGATCTATGATGCATAATCTCGATGGCTCGGCCAGTAAACAGTACAATCTGGTTTGAAGCATCCGTCCTTTGCCTTGGGTAGACAGTACAATTCCTGGCATCTCATGATGCGTGGCAACAATCAAACTCCCTAGAATCGAGTGGCAAAATCATGCTCACAGATGATTTGAAGTCTATTAACCATTGGTGAAAAAGCATCATGCATCAGCTTCCCCCCCCCCCCCTCCTGGAGCAACATAGACTCATCTGGATGAAGGGACGAGAAAAGAAAAATTCTTTTGAGGGAATGTTGAACTGTCCTCTCAAGAAGGATTTTTTCTCTCTCCATCAGCTTCTGCAACTGCCACTGATCTGTGCATTTCTGCTCTGTGCTCGGCTTCAGAGCGGCATGGCAGGCTGGCTTCATGAATTGCAGGTGGCCATAGGCAGCAGCGCTGACTCACTCGGGAAGCGGATGGGCGGTCTAGACATAGCTTTCTCTCTCTGTTACATGGCGAACTGCATTATTTGTCTCTCTTTCTGTGTTGCACAGCTGTGCCACACTGCGAGTAGAACTTGGCATCTTCTTTTTGTTGTGTAAGTTTAGTGTGGCGAGGGAGTATCTGATGTCGGTGCTCGCTACCTTAATTTTTGATTGTGCCACCCTACATTATCAGTTGAAGGCTTGGGTGCGCACAATATGAGGTTTACAGAGTTGAACCTGTGGAAAGAAATGCAAGACACAGGGATGGCACATGAAAAATTCGACCCTTGGGGAAAATAAAATTGTAATTAAATAGATAAATAAAAAATATTGTCAAAAGTCTCACTTGTAAAGGCATGTAATCCTGCTGTGGTTGTACTGGCGGAGAATAGAAACAACCTCTACTTTTGACCTTCCTGTGTGTCACACAGCAGGAAAAGTTACATGTAAGAGAAAACTAAGTGGTTTAGTTAAACTGAGCGCTTCCATGGTCTCAGCTGACTGGTTAAGCTTTACAAAACGAGTGTGTGGCAAGTGAAGTTAACTAATCATCACTGTGTACAAACACCATCATACATATAAAAGAGTAAAGTGCAAGGAAGAGAACCTTTCAAAACAACAAGGCACTGAATATTACAACATATTCTGAAAAATTTCTATCACAAATTGTTTTTGTTTAGGATGTCTCGGTTTCGTTTGTTATCTATTAAGGGATTTTACGCAGTGCAAAGTATGATAATTAGGTAAAAAAAAATGCTTGAGATTATTTAAAACATAATCAGAAATGCTTGATGTTTTTTGAAGTGCTTCTACACAAAACAAGAAAGATATATGAAAGGTTTCAAAGATTATGTACAACGTAAAATGGAACTTGAGTTGTTCTAGAGTATTGAAAATTAATTTTACACAATGTTAAGAAAATATTTAACGATTTTCTTAAGGTGATTCTATATATAGTAAATGGAGGTTATAGAGTCTTTAAAAATGCTTTCAACAATACTTTTAGAAATTTTGAACGATTTCTGCCCATTTTATTTTCAACAAGAATCTTGCTGACTTCAAAAGTTTTAACACACATGATGTATTCTTAACATGTGTTACGTGGCACTGGCACTGAAGGGGTGTCCAAAAGTGTTCACATAAACTGAATGAATGGCATGGTTGGCCATTGAGCTGCACTGGCTAGTTACGTAATTTCACAGAGATTAGTGAGAGGAATGTTACACAGCAGATAGGACTGCAAAAATGGTGGTTAGATTAGAGTATTGCGCTAAGATTAATTGTCCAGAATTGTTCATAATTACGTAACTGCACTGATCACTAAAATAAGTACAATTAATGGTATGTGTCTACTGGCTTACTAAAATGGGATAGCGTATTGACTGTTACAAAGTTTGTCTGTCTGTGCGAAGCATTTTCACTCACTCGTTCAGCGATTTATTCTTTTCGGCGGTCTCCTTTGCTTCCTCAGGGCATCATGCTGTAGATACGGCTAGGTGAAGTGGCTAGTGGGCTTCCAGGAGCATCTTGATACCGGCCTGGCACCGAGCTAGCATGACAGGCGTGTGACTGCTGCACTCTTCATGGGGGGGTTGGCCATTGTGGCTGGCAGGACCGTCCCCTGCATTGGTCAAGGACTGACCTCCAGGTGCTGAGGGATGATCTGCGGCCGCACCATCATGGGCAGCTGCCTGGGTGGCTGATGGAAGTGATGGTTCAGGTGGTGTTACCACCTCGGCTGCAGAATCGGAGTCGGGGGTCCAGGGTTGGCCTCCAGTTTGGTGGTTTCTTCGCTGTGGATCTCTTTCCCTTGTCCGGGAAGTTGCGTTGGTGAAATGGCTGTGGTGTCAAGCGACACCGGACCCTTGGCGACCGTCTGGGGTAGACTTGTTGACTGACCTCCTTGTGCTGCTGCACCGGTTGGTGGAGCCGGAGACAGAGGTCGACTCGGGAATCCCATCGTATCGGCACTGGTTGGTTCCACCTTCCCTTGTCCGGGAAGCTACGTCGGCAGATTTGCCTCGGTATCCAGTGAAACTAAGACCTTGTTGTTGTGAGTTGGTATCTTTTCTCATGCGGGAAGCTGCGCTGGAGTCTCAGTCCGGGCGTCGGGTGACACCTGGACTTCTGTGACCATGTGGGCAGGCTCGGCGACTGGCTATCTTCTGCTGCCCCTCCAGCTGGTGATAGCAGAGACAGAAGTCAACTCGGGACCCCCTGTCGAGTAGGCACTGGTGGGTTGCTCCTTCCTTCATCCGGGAAGCTGCACAGGCGGATTGGCCTGGGTATCAGACGACACTGGGGCCATGTCAGTCGTGTGGGGCAGTGCATGGCTCTCTTTGCCTACCCCTCCGACTGAAGATGCCTGAGTCAGAGGCCCGAAAGGGACCTCTGCCTAGACAGTCGTTAGATGGCTCTTCTTCACGTCCATGAAGTAGGGCATGGGAGTCGGTCTTGGCACTGGGTGGCGCCGGAACTTGGATGCGGGCAGTATCTGCGCTGGGTGGCTTCACAACCAGTTGGGTGGCTGGACTGTCCAGGTTGATCACAGCTAATGGTACCAGCTGGACTACGGAATTGAGAAAGTCCTTGTGTTGGCTGGCAGTTCTGGTAGGTGTCTCGCTCATGGGAGGCGGCGTATCAGTGGCAGCAGTGACATCGTCCGGTGCTGCAGTCTCTATGCTGAGGTTGCCCATCAAGGCTAGTGGTGCTGGGGTTGCTAGTCGAGGTGATGGCTTCTGCGGCTCGACGGCTCTTGGTTCTTCTTGCTTCTCTGCGATAGGGTTCGGAGGAGGCCATTTGAGGCATTGATCTCTGTTCAGTGGACTTTGCCAAGATATTTTGCTGGTATTAGGAGTCCACCTTCCTTGTCGGGTGGCGAACTTGCGTTTGAACTCTGTGGGAGTTGAGGGCAGCATGGGTACAGATTTGGCTGTGTTGCGTTTCGGAAACTCCACTCGACTTTACAATGTGTAGGTGGCTCCCTGGCAGGTTCGAGTTTCTATTTCTTGCTCTTTTGGAGGCGACTGCCATGCCTCTGTAGCGGTGATTGTTGCTGGGTAGTTTTTACGTTCTTGGGGTTGCCTCCGGCGGTATCGGGTTCGTTGGGCTTATCTTTGGGTCTTCGTTGGTAGATTGGGGGCTGGGTGGCGTACCACTTGCAGTTGTGACAGCTGTATCGGTCCTCTTGGTTTACATGGTGAAATTGTTATATTATGGAGAATATAGGAGAATTAAATTAAACTAGTATACGTCAAAAACTGTAAAAGGGGTATCTTGAGAGTTTTAAAAATTACCAAAAAAAAAAAAATCTTTAGGGAGTACTATCCCTACTTTTCCAAAGAGGATTAGAACGTTAAAGGTATGTCAGCATTGGAGTTTAAGTTTACCCAAACACCAGTATAGGCCTTGACAAAAACAAGAATAAATAAATAAGTAATGAACTATAAAAATCCATGACTCACTTTCACTAGGTATAAACTTGTCTCAGTTTTATTCTAAATTTAAAACAAGTTACCTATCTCCTTTGATTGGCCAGTTATTGTCAGGAAAATTATGCTTAAAAGATTAATAATAAATATTCAAAGACTAAAACTGTGAGGTTCCAGATTCGAAATAAAACATCAACTGAAAAATACTGAGTACCAACCCTCGCAAATTAACCCACAAAAACTCTTAACTCTAAAAAAAATGTAACTAAGACTTATCACACTCCTATGCTTCAGCGTCGGTTCCTCACTTTACGGCTTCAACTTACTGCTATTGGCTCTTAAACACAACGTCTTACCTAAAACAAGAATAAATGATGTAGCTTCTTTCTCGTCTCTCCTCCAGGTGACTCTCTCATCGACTAAGACCTACACCTACCTCTAACTTGAAATATTTATAAGATTGACCCGGTGCCATTCCTCCTGAATTCAGGAAGGAATGTCCCCAGCAATCAAGACAAAAACCAGAAATTTAAAAGTACTTAACCCATCGTGAAGAAGTTCTCGGCAGCTTCCTCCATGTTGCACGCCTCCAAAGACCCATCTGCCTTGCTCGCCATCACTCCCACAACCACCCAGCCATGCCTGAACTCGTTATACGTCATCAGTCATGCTACCAGCCTCAGCCAATCGGAGAGTGCTGTTTTTCTCTAGCAACAATGGGTCGGCAAGAATCCTAGCCGCGACATTCCCTTCTCCCCTTAGCGACCCATAAAAACTCTGCAGTACAAGCATGTCACCTTCCCTTCACCCTTGGTGACACCACCAAAGCTCACCGCTCCCGAAACTCAAATGAAGCATTGTCTGCAGCAGCTCCGGACCTTACAATGACAACAATCGGTACACAGAAAACTCTAAAACTTTTTCGAAGGAATTTTGCGACTAAAAGGTAAATTCCTTTTTTACCACGAAAATTCATTACATTGCGAAGAAAAAGTTAAATCCTGCAGCTCGGCAAAAGACAACACAGCAGTCTGCTTCCAGAATACCATGAAATTCATTAAATTGCGAAAAACAGTTAAATCCTGCAGCTCGGCAAAGGACAACACAGCAGTCGGCTTCCAGAATACGCTACTGCAGGCTTGCCATTTTAACAGATTTTGTCATTTCGTTTTTACGGATTTGGAACTCGTGTTTTTTTCTTCCCCTGAACACATACAACGCTAACAGTGCCCACACAGCGATGTGTGTCAGTTTCACTGATGGATTTGTTTGAAAAATTCTTACAACAGGGATGAATAATTATTAAAAAAAAATTGGTACATACACCATTGCTTCAATAGTATATGTCAAAATATTTAGCTTAATTATTCACTGGCGCAGGTATACATTTATCTACGTATCTCTGTTCCTGGCTGTATGGTATGATCACATGCAAAGGCCAAGGCCATTATTGAAAGAACCTTTGCAGTTTTGCATTTGGCATTGATATCACAACGGTGAGGAAACAAAAATTATTGCCGACAGGCATTGTATAAACAAAAGTATAAGTGAGTTGCGAAAATAATTATTATGGTTTGTACATTCCAAACAAAAACAACTACATTAAATATGTAAACGTCTTTCATATCCACTTTTTTTCTGTAATTTACCATTTTTTTTATTCCAAGGATTTTACAGGATATGACCCAATGACTCCAGGATTTTCTTATACAGGAACCAGGATTTAAGCTTCAGGGCTGTTGGCAGCCCTGCTCTACTACCAATGTCATGGAACAAAATGGAAAATTCTGTCATAAACAATCAGCTACAAGCCATACCCTGACTTCCTTAAAAAACTTTTGTGATGCGTCCCATCCTAACAAAAAAATTAATAAAAGACCTCCAATATGTCTGAAAAAAAAACTAATTTTTGTTTTCAAAAACTCAAAAATTTGACCTTGTAACATTTGCCATCACATCGTGATTTTTGAACTCCCACAAATAAATTTTGGTTACACAAAAAAAAAAAATCAATTTTAAACAACATTAATTTTACAAAGTGTAGCGACAACTATTATTATTATTATTTTTTCATAAAGTAATGTTATTTGAATCATTGTTAAAAAGAACAAAAAGAAGATACACAATAATTAAGAGAAGGTGATGCATATTATTCTCATATAACTGTATCTATATAGATTTTTTTGTTATTTTAGTTTCTCAGGTTGTAACATTGCAGTTTATATAAATTTTAATCGGTTTTCTAATTGATTTTATTCTGACTTTTAGTTAAAATTCCCAGTTTAGTTGGTCAGTGGGTGTAATAGTCAAAATTTTTCCTTTCATGTCTTGTGTAGAAGTAAAGGCTTCATCAGTTTTAATACAGGGCTATATTTCAGTTGTTATCTGTATTACGTGGCACTTGCATCACTTTTGAGAGTACGTTTTTTTCTGGACTTATTTTGATTTTCCCATGCCATCTGCAATATTGTTTTTGAAACCGTCACAGTGATGTAAGTTTTAGCCAATAGGCGGTTGCGAGCCCCGGCCAAAAGTCATTTTTAGATTTGTTTTCAGGAGTGCGGAGAGCTGTGCTTGCCTAGAGCTGTGAGTGGCGAGTCCTGGACTCATCCCAAATAATCACCAACCTTTGAGGAGAAGACTTCATGTTGGGACAACTTCGCCCACACCCGCAAGCGTTGACGGCGGGAAACTTTTTTTTTTTTTCAAGCAACCTGTGACTTCTAAGTACTTTTGACTATGAACCTTTTTCTACAAAATTCTTTCCATGAGTGTGGGAGGCTGTTAGGCGTCAAGGGGAAGGCTTTTTTCCTTCCCCTTGTCTTCGTAATTGTTCTTGCTAGACGAGCTTGTTTGAACATTGTTTTAAATGCTACTGTGATGCTGTAACTCTGTAAAGTTGTACATTGAAGGAAGATCTATTCGTTTGTGTTGGTGTGTTCGGTAATAATGTGTTAGAACTTCAAAAAGAGAACTTAACAATATTAAAAAATGGAAGTACATTTCTCTTATTTCATTTAAAAACATGGTGCCATAATCTTGTAAATAACCTGATTGAGCTAGTGCAGGACTGTACTCGTGGAAGAGCATGAAACTGACTTTTGCCACGGTATAAGGTCTGAGTGTGAGGGCCTCCAACTCTGGATGGACTTCTCCAACTGACAGGCCAATCAAACGCCTAACCACTCCTTTGAAATCCCTTCATCACGTAAAAATTATACACACTTGTATAAATCCTTCTTGTAGGTTATTGTTGTTAAATTTTCCACTTTAAGGTTTTTTGTGTTGTTAAAAGAATTTCTTACAATTTATATATATATGTTTTACACAAAACACAGTAACAAATTTATATTATAATTTTTTTGAATCAATACAGAACCAAACTCCCTGTCACACGGATCGGCTGGCTGAGCTGGCAGAAAAGGAGATCCAGTTCCCCTCACTTCAATCAACGGTGGTTACAGACTTCAATCAATGGTGGTGGTAGATGGTTACAAATTCTGAGATCTCCAAGACTGCACACTCATCAACATGGCCAGCCGCTGCACGACGAGCTGCTCTTTATATATATATTTTTCTTCGTTTTGGTTCTTTGTAGAGACTGAAACAATGTTGGACCAACATCAGGCATGACAAAATTACAATAGGATTATCCGGTTCATCCTATGGGGCAACATCAAAGAAGCCAGAGCCTATATTCATTTAGTTTTCTTTTTTTTTTTTATCTTAGGGAGAAGCAAGGTGCCAGCTGTTCTCCTAACCAAATAAAAATACACAGAAATCCTGTTCAGCAAAGAAAGTTAAGGCATAAACCCACCCATACTTCACAGCCTATCGTATCTAAAACCATCACTTAATTTTCTTAAACTGTATAAGGGCAATCCTAGTCAATCCTATACCACGGATTCGGTTGTACTGTGGGGCAATTTATGTCCCCCAGCCTGAATAAATAAGCGGAAAGTGCACAGTAAGGTAAGCCTGTGGTCTGTTGGTGGGTGGTCGTGAGTCTGGGACTTTGGTGGATGAGGTGGAGGGAGCGGGTGCGCGTTCTCCAGCCAATATTGTATGTCTTTCCGTATATGCAAATAAAACATGTTCTTATATTACCATATTGGCAAGTAAGGCCGTGTGCGTGTATAGGCCACGTCAGAAGTTTTTGATGAAAAATTCAGGATAGTCAGTATTTCAAGTAGACCGCACTAAATTTTTATATTCCCGTAAACATTGCCAGGCCTCATCATACTAGTGCAGAGGCCAACATGCCACCTAAACTTCACAGAAATTCAATGCATTGACGGGAATAGCAGCAATCAGCATGTTTTCCCAATACCGGGCCGCTGTTACAAATCGAACCGGTCCTGTAATGATGGCAGTAGCGGTGGCAGTCTGGCCGCCGCCTGCCAGAATAATCTTGTAGCGAGCGACCAACAGCTACCCAGCCCCGACGATCTAGGCACGAGCGAAAACAGCAAGCCGCTGCGTCAATCTCCTATGGGTATAGCTCTATGTAATCATTATATTTATGGGGTAGATACTTTGATTATAATGTATATATACTGGCTATGCAGTATGGAGTCTTATTTTCGAAAAAAAAATTCCAAAATATTAGGTGGGTCTCTAAATTCATGCTTCGAAGTCATTTACAGGCCTATAATTAATCTCCTACGGGGTATAGCTCTACGTAATCATTATAATTATGATGTAGACACTGTGATTATAATGTATATATACCGGCTATAAGGTATGTCTTCAGATTTTTGAAAAAAAAATTCCAAGCGGACGAGCTATTGTGGACAAGGTTTAATGCAGAAAAGCAGTCTTTTATTGCATGCCACAAATAATAGCTTTTTTTGTTTTAGTGTTCCTTTGTAAAATGCAAATCAGACGAGCAAGCTACATGTTTCATAACGTGTGAGGCACTGATAGATCCCATACGCAGTGCAACCGTGCATTCGAGCTTTGGACGTGAGCATTCTTTTCTCATTCTCACTTCCTTCCAACCAGGTCCGGCTGGGGGTGAACCCCCTTCTCCAACCCGCGTGAAAAAGTACTTGCAGCGAACACCGCTCTTGGTGGGATAAGTACTGCCTGGAAAATGTGCTATTTTTTAGTTATTCATGCTTGAATGCATGTGACCCTTCATCGCAGCTCGTTTCTCTTCTGTTTCCCTCCCTTGGGTGCTGTCAATTCCGGTGATGCATATAAAAAAATCAAGTTCCAATAGCAAGGAGCTAAACGTTTTACGAGTTACGACGGTAAATAACAACACTTGCTCCATGTTTGACAGTCAGGTGCCACGCCTCATTAGAACACTGGCCTTTTTTTGCTACTGTACACGGTCACTCCTAGAATAGCACAGAAAGCTATAATGTGGGTCTGAGTTATGTCCCCCAACAGCCCCATTATATCGGGCTGTTACTGTGTGTGTGCATGCGTGCGTGTGTGATAATGAAATGATGTGAAATTAACTCAACATTGAAGTGACTGCAGTCCCATTTAATATTTCTCTATCCACTTGGCTACTGCAGCCCTACTTATAGTTCTATCCACTGAGCCACTGAAGCCCCACTTGGAATTGCTTTATCCACTGAGCCACTGTGGCCCCACTTAATCAACTCAGCATTGAAGCAAGACATGTAAAGTAAACAAAAATGATATTCCATTATCTTCATATCTCTATGCCTTAATACAAAACTTTTCATAAGGGAAAAGTAATTAAAAAATAAGTTTTTAGGGTAAAAGGCAGTGATTGCATAATCTGATCTTGCTGAAATTCGAACTTGAGCTGTATTTTACCCTGAGGTTTCCCTCTGCAAAATTTGAAGAACTTCTGTTAAGTTTCAAGGGACTTAGATTTATTAAAGATGGACAGACAAACAGACAGAGATTGTCTACTTATTATATAGGATAATATTCTGATTATTCTATTGTTCTTAATTTTAGCTCCGTTTGGAATGCTATGTGCAATATAAATTGTGTTAACTACTCATTATTTTATAGTGCATAATTGAATATTACAATTTTAAACCTAAAATAATAATTTTTAAGATAAGAATTTGATTTAACTTTAATTTTAATTATTTTATAATTAATTTTTTTTGTTTTATTTATTTATTTGTAAATTTGCGTTAATATTATTTGAATTTTGATTTGAGTTAAATTTTTTTATTTTGGTGTTTCTTCCGTTGCTTCTATGCATCTGGAAGTTAATGTTCCTTGGTGGCACTAAATAGGTCCAAGACCTTACTGCAAGGATGTCTTCTTGGTGGGAATTTTGAACAGGGGAAGTGCTGCCTCTATTGCAGTTTTCAATCTGAAAGTTGTCAACACCATCCTGTTTTTAGATAGACTACCTAGATAAAACACACAATGCAGGCAGTCCAGACATATGCAAAAGAAGTCTGAGAGCTGAACATCTAAATTAAATTAAAGTGTAATTTATCGCTGAACAAAGACATCATTACGTTGCACCAAGGGTATGATGATGCTGTACCTGTTACTAATACCATCACTAGTTTATGGCCGCAGGGAGGGGGTTTCAAGACATTGGGAACTTACAGAATTGACCTTTTTTTCACCTGAGACATATTTTACAAATATTTTCTGCTGTATTACGGAATACTATTCATCGAAACTCGGAAATCCTCTGTCCATATAATCCGACTAACACTCCGAGCACTTTCGAAGTCTAGTAAAGAATAGAGAACTGTTACATGTGGATGTAATTTTGTTTATTGGGGATACTTTCTAATTACTATTTAAAGTAACTATTGGACAGTTTACAAGATAATTTTACGCTGTAAAGTCAGATGCCTGTGTAGGTACAGACACTGAGCATCATTATTAATAATTTCATTCAAGCAACATTTGTTTTCCTTTAATTGAATTACATCTTCTAACTACTTTTTATAAGGAGGGTGGGGATAATTTTAAAGTTAAGAACTCCAAATGATTTCCTTTCAGTATAAACTTTGACAGTCCGCATGTTTTTAAATACACAATTCAACTTAATAACACCCCTAATTGATGGAATGTATATATTGACTTATATTCAAAATAGTGTAAATAATTTTGCTTTCAACTTCGTGGCTACAGTATGTACTAATGCTCATTTGTTACGAATAGATGTTACACGATGATGGCAGAATGTTGTTACATATGTAAGAATTTATATTTTTATAATCTCAGTTTATTACTGTTTTTTGTTGGTGCATAATTTATTTGTTTACATTTTCAGAGGCTGGTAAACATAAAGGGAAGACATCTAAGAAAAAGAAATCATTAAAATCTAAACTTGATTACAAATTGCTGTTTATTGAAGAAACAGAAGAGGAGTTGAAGTATCGGAGGAAATTATTTCGAAGTGAGTCTGAATTTTTTAAATCTATACAATTTATGAGATTTCTTGCACTGTTTATGTTCACCTTGTGATCTAGGGATTGTGGTTTTGAACCATGGGCTAAACATGATGTAGGCCAATTTTCATCTTCTGTATATCCCAAACATTGACTTGTCCATCGCCAGTAGAATTATCAAAATACATTGTCACTGGTGAGGATTGCTTATGTGTGGTTATTCAAGAGACCCAACCTTTTGTATGAATAAAATATTTTTACTAACTTGGATTGTAATATGTTTTATTTGCTGTAAAACCAGATTGGAGAAAGTGTACAAACATTTCATAGCACTTACTTAACATAAACAGTGGTCTAGCCTCAAATACTATCCATGTTTGTTTTGGTAGAGTTGCTGCTGGCAAAAAAAGCAGTCCAATGTTGGAGCAAAGCTGGCATGCACACTATACCGCATATTCTCTGTATGGTGTGAACCCTTCTCTTGTGGGCTTGATTTTGTGCTAAGCTGTAGTCCTCTGTGGCTTGAAGTAACTACACTGTCTCATTGTCGAGAAATGTGATGCCTGTTCGAGTCCCAGTTGGCACAAACAAGTTTATTTTGGATTTGCATCAATACTGTATTGTTGTGCCTGTAACAGAAATATGATTGTTGAATTTAAAAGGATTTTTATCATTCTTAGGTTGTAGTATGTTCTGTATTTGGCATTCACTCATGATATTGCAGTTCTTAATTTTTAGTGTGCTGTTGCGAAATACTGTCTTTAAATTTTGAAATGAAAATTTTAGGTGTGGAATATTTGCTTGTAGTAGATCATTTTGGAGTTGTGGTATATGAGATGAACATCCAAAAAACTAATTTCAAGGGGAATGAAGAAAATATAAAAAAAAATACATTTTGTGCTTGAAATTTTTATTTTAAAGTACTGTATTTGGTCAAATATAAGACTATGTTTTATTCCAATTTTGTTGTCCAAAAAATTGAGGATGTGATATTTATTATGTAGTAAAATTTCGTAATAAAGGTATGTACAAGGGAAATATCCATTGGGAATATCTAATTATAATGATATTTATCAGATTTCTTGAAGAAAACTTAAATAAAATACTTCAAGTTGAATATTTCATCAATACCAGATGATGATGTAATAACTTTGAATCATTAATTGTGTAGCAAATGTGACAGAAATTCATAGACTAATACCTGATTTTCATCAACCATAGAAGTTCAATAATCTTAAATCATCAACAATTTAATGACAGTGTCTTAACTACAACTTACCAACTACAGAATAATGTAAGCCACAAATTATGCTGAAATTGTAATATATAATCCTCGCAGGAATTGAAGTGACTGAATTTGTACCATTAAACATGCTACAAGTAACTCAAATTAAAAAAAAATCTTCCCAGACTAGCTCAGTTTCCACAGGAGTAAGTACTTTTCACAATGACTCTTTTTTCCTAGGGTACACTAGGTGGAGTTCTTTTTATTTATGTATTATAAAGCTAAAGGTATGAACCTAACTGTATTGAATGGTAAGTGGATCTGTAGAGGAAAGAATGTGTGTGCTCGTGGTCCAATCCTTGCGGGGCATATGACTTTCACACTGCTAAAGTACAATTTTGAACTGTCACTTCACATGAAGTAAACATTGCAACATTACATTTTATACACGTACGTATATGTGCAAGAAATGTAAATGTAGAGAACTTATTACGTAAATTTAGCTCTCACTTGGTTATGCAGTTTTTTACCGCATCATGTACATTTATCATCATCATCATCATCATATCATCCAATCATCATCCACTCAAGATAATTCCCAGAAAAAAACTTTTCAGTGAAGTTATGGGCAAGACGATAGATCCTGTGGCTCCATGGTATAACAGCAAGATCCTGCATAGCAAAGTTCAGTTGGCAGCACTAGTGATGAATAAGGAAACAGATCGACATGAATCACAGAGAAAGTATGTTGCTGATGAAGATGGTTTTACGCTGGTAAGCAGAAGAAGAACAAAAACATCCACAGCAAGCGGTTCTTCTGCTACGAAGCCGTCTGCTTCAAGAAAGCAAGTACAGTTAGGTTTTCGTAACAACGCTAATATCAAAACAGTCCCCTGTATGAAAGCAATGTTTGTTTCCAGGTTTGCGCCAGAAGTGCAAGATAATGCTATAATAACATACATTAATCAGGAAATAAAAGTTTCAAATTTAAAGGTTGCAAATTTGAAAACAAGGTACAATTTGTGCTCCTCATTATATGTGGCAGTGGCGGAACCTGAATTCGAACAAATTTCTAATACAGTCTTTTGGCTTGCCGGTAGTATAATCAGTGTTTTCTATGGGAAATTACATGAACAGTTATTTGTTCCAGATAGTAAAACGCAAGACGAAACTGTAAAGAAGTGGCTCGAGGAGCTGGGAAAACACCATAAATAATGTTATAGACATTCAGAGGTGTCAAAACACAATGTGGACGTTAACTAGGGAACTTGAATTATATTATCACAATGTAAGAGGGCTTAGGACGAAATCCGTCACGTTTTCGGAAAACGTGATCGGCACTAATATGCCTAACAGAAACGTGGTTTAACGACAAAGCATAAATTCTCGTTATTTTCCCTAACAATATACCATTTTTCGTCATGATAGAGATGCTATTTTAACGAAACTCAACAGAGAAGGTGGTGTATTGACTGCTATTAACCAAACATATTTTTCATATTTTGAACAAAAATTAAATCTTGTTTATAAAACTATTGAATCTATTTGGGTCGAAATCACCTGTAATAATATCAATAAATTACTAATTGGAAATATGTATCTTCCTCCACAGATATCAGTGGAGGATTTTCAAAAATATTTTTAATTTTTAGAATCAAACTTATCAAACTATGCACATCAAATAATAATTGTAGGAGATTTTAATACTCCTGGGATTGATTGGAATACTTTACACACCCAAAATACTATGAATTGTTATATCAAACTTAAAGGACAGTCATTATTATAATCTATTAACTCTCTTAATGTTGAGCAATCTAATAAAACGAAACCATCTGCCGAATTATTAGATTTAACTTTTGCAAATTTTTATACTAATGTTAAGAAATCTACTGATCCACTGATGGAGGAAGATAAATATCACCTGGCCTTATGCTGTCAGATTTCATTTACTTCTGGAAAATGTGAATTTAAGAATCAAGAACACTATAGAAACTACCATAAAGGCGATTACGTATCTTTATATGTTGCTTGTAATAGTTTTGACTGGGCTCCAATTTACCAGATGCAAGATGTTAATTCTATGGTAGAATTTTTAACTACCAATCTTCAATCAATAACAAATATTTTTATACCTATAGCCAAAGCCAGAAAACTGAAATACCCAGTTTGGTTTATAAGAGACTTAATTAATTTAATAAAAAAAAAAAGAACATTGTCACAGACTTTACAAAAAAGCTAAATCTGAAATCAACTATGTACATTTTGCTGAGTTAAGAAAAATTGTTAAAGAGCAAATAAAACTGTCCAAAATAACCCGACAAACAAAAGTAAATAATAATTTAAAAACAGACCCAACTAGATGCTGGAACTATGTTAAAATGATGAAAAATGGCTATAAAGAACCCCTTACTATTACTGTTGATGATAATATAATTCAAGATCCTTCTCTACTAGCTAACGTCTTCGCTAAACATTTTGCTAAAGGCTATGAACAAACAACTATTAATTCCTTGGTACATAATAAATTCATAAACCATCTAGTTCTCTGGGCTATCAAAAGTCTAAAAAGTAGGAAGGCAACTGGTTTAGATGATATCCCCAATTTTATAATTAAGGGCTGTGCAAACACCCTTACTCCAATACTTTCTTATATTTTTAACTACAGTTTAATAAGTGGCAAGTATCCCAATGCCTGGAAACGTGGGTGGTAGTCCTTATATTAAAAAATGGGAATAAGTTTGATATAAATAACTATAGACACATTACCTTATTAAGTAGTCTATCTAAGGTCTTTGAAAAAATGATGTTTAAGCACTTATAGTTTGTAACAAAAAACTAATTTTTGAATTTTTAACATGGTTTTCTGATGGGCAAAATGACGGCTACTAATTTCTTTAAATTTGTCGACAAACTTTATACTGAAATCACAACAAGAAAACAAATGTATGTAGCATATTTTGATCTTAAAAAAACTTTTGACACATGTCAACATCAAATTATTATTCAGAAATTACAACAGTTTGGTTTGAACAACTTGTATACCAATTGGTTTACAAATTATCTTCTTGGTCAGTCCTTTGTCGTAAAAATGGAAAAATTTCTATCAAGTTTTCATTCTGTATCCTCTGGTGTTCCGCAAGGAAGTATGCTGGCACTGCTACTTTTTAATATATTTATAAACAATATGGTCTGCGTGATAACACACTCTAGTGCACTTCTTTACGCAGACAATCTAAAGATTTATAAATATATTAAGGATAGCGATGACTGTGTAATGCTACAAAAATATATCTTAGCTATACATATGTGGTGTATAGAAAATGCTATGCAGCTTAATATCATTAAGACACTTTGTTTTTCGTTTTCAAGGAAAACTAATTCCATATGCTACAAATACCACATGGATAAGGCATTAATCAAAAGAACTGACTATGTAAGAGACCTAGGGATATTATTAGGTGTGTGTGGTGTGTGTGTGTGTGGTGTGTGTGTGTGTGTGTGTGTGTGTGTGTGTGTGTGTGTGTGTGTGTGTGTGTGTGTGTGTTGTGTGTGTGTGTGTGTGTGTGTGTGTGTGTGTGTGTGTGTGTGTGTGTGTGTGTGTGTGTGTGTGTGTGTGTGTGTGTGTGTGTGTGTGTGTGTGTGTGTGTGTGTGTGTGTGTGTGTGTGTGTGTGTGTGTGTGTGTGTGTGTGTGTGTGTGTGTGTGTGTGTGTGTGTGTGTGTGTGTGTGTGTGTGTGTGTTGGGGTGTGTGTGTGTGTGTGTGTGTGTGTGTGTGTGTGTGTGTGTGTGTGTGTGTGTGTGTGTGTGTGTGTGTGTGTGTGTGTGTGTGTGTGTGTGTGTGTGTGTGTGTGTGTGTGTGTGTGTGTGTGTGTGTGTGTGTGTGTGTGTGTGTGTGGTGTGTGTGTGTGTGTGGGGTGTGTGTGTGAATATTGTACTATGATCTGGAATTATGTAACAGAAACAGATTAGATTAGATTAGAAAACATACAAAGGATTGTATTTAAATTAATATTTAATAGATTCTCATTAGATGTAGATTTTAATTATAATATAGAACTAGTTAGATTCAAAACTTTGTCTTTATAAAAATTAGACATGAAATTGTAGATGCTTTATTTTTAATTAATTCACTTCTAAATTATACTTCTTGTATTATAGTTAGTAAAAAAGTATGGTTAAAAGTACCTTCTTACACACATAGAACACTTCATACCTTGTCAGTATTAAAATGTCAGAAAAATTTAGTCAATCGATGTGTTAATAATTACAATAAATGTTTTTTTTTTAACTTTGACCCTTTTATAGGGAAAAAGATTTTATTTAGTGACCTATACAAACATTACAGTAGTTTAAAATATTAAATATATCTTTGCTATAGTTAAATAAATTTTTTCCCCAAACTTGGTCAATTCAATTTTGTTTTTGTTGTAGTTGGTAATTTTCGTGTTGTGTGCCCTGTATGTATGTTTTTTTTTCCTTTATTTATTTCTGTATATGTATATTATTTTTATTAATGGTGTGTCATGTGCTGTATGTTCATGTGCCTACCTGTCATTGGTCTTGTACTGTTGGGTGGCACATTAAGCTTTGCAATAAATAATAAAATTAATAAAAAATTGTTATTATTATTATTTAATATATTTTCCACATGCGATCAACTAGGAATATGTGCTGGAAGGGTAAACCTTATGAGACTGTAATATCATTAGATATGCATATATAGGATGATTCAGGACTGAATGTGTTAATTTTGGGATGTGATTTCTTATGAGAAGTAAAGTGGAAATGTATTAGGACATTTTTCTACAAAGTAAAAATTGTGGCCGCTATGTGCCACTGAAAATTGAATTTTGAATTGCATTTCATCAAATATTTCCAAAGCCATTTGCGATTTTGATCAGTATTATGCGAGAGGGAGATCTTGAACCTATTACGAGTAAGGTCGTAATGTCATCCCCCCCTTTGGTATGTATTTGGGTTTTGGCATCCTTTTTTGCAGTTACTTTTGAAACACTGAGATGTAATGCATGTTTACATATGGAATGTTAGTCAAAATGTGAAAAGTAACAAAAAAGTTAGTTTTGTCTGTACTCGCTAAGTGAGTGAAAAGATTTGTGTGGCCCACAACTGCGAGGTCTTGAGAGCAGATGCGCGTGCTACGGCTTACTGTTTTAGCGATATCAGCATTTGTGTTGTTGCTTGCAGAAAGAAAAGGTTGAATAAAGAATATACTGAGTTACTTTTAGGGGTAGGAGCATAAACTCAATAAGCATACAATTTGATAGCATGGGTTTTTCTACAAATCTTTCACTCATCTTTATCTCAAGAATAAGCTCACATGTGGCTATATACAATAAAATATATTAATTGCTACTTTAATAAGAAATGGTAATGCCTCTCTGCCCATTCTCACACTTGTGATGGGTTATGTACTTGCCACTGATTGGTTGTCATGAAGACAGTTCTCGTGTGAGGGCTCTCTCTGATGTAGCCTTCGTCAGCTCCTGGGGTTGCTGGCTCTGGTAACCAGAAGATGCAAGTCCTCGACCTTGCGTGTGTGTGTGCCATTTTATTCATACTGCTGGCCTAGATTCCTCCACGTCGATGGCTCTTGTTTGTTTTCCTTTTGCACAGTGTCTCCTATAACACACTATTGCTGTTTTGGTCAGGTGCCATCCCCACGACCTCTGCACCGGGACACCTTACAGTATGTTTAAAAGGGTGCCTAAGAATGCCTGACGGATATGCAAACTTAAATGCAGTGTAACCAAAGAATGTGTTTTGTCCAGATAAGCAGGTAAAGAACCACCATTTTGTTCTTTTGAAAAGTTTGTCGACAAGTTACCATAGAGGCATAGAGTTTTGTTAAGCAATGAGAACAGGGTCGTGAATTAAGTAGATTACAGTTTTTGTATCATATTACGAATTGCTACTGACAAAATGTCCTTGTAATTGATATGTTTGTAATGAAAGCACATGTCCATAACATAGTTATTGGTATCTAAATGTAGTTGTTGCCATCATGTTCTCGACTGAGATAATATTGAATTTTGAGATACTGTTACAGTTGTGTTACACAAAGTTTAGCCCACTGTCTTATTACATCAAAAGTTACAACATTATGGTGTAAAGACATAGAACTTGTCTGACAAAATTGTATTGTCTGGTTTGTGTTAGTTAAAGGTGTTCGCACGCCCACGCTAAGCGAGCACCGGGCGTCAGAGATTATAATTTATAAGCAATTACATTGGCCTAGAGGTATATTGTTATTTCAAATAAATTCAGAATCGTGCCGTAATGATAAGGCATGTTTCGAAAAGATATCACAAAAATACATACAATAGGCACTTATTTGGAAGAAATAATTAAAATTTAACATGTCCCAAAAATAATTATTTTTATGTGCGTGAAATTTTTGTCTCAATTTTTTTTTACTTTATAATGTAGTGCAGAGCATCTGTAGTTAGAAATATTAATATTATTATGCCAACATATAATTTCACTGGGCCCTATATAGTACTGTTTACCAAATACAGAAAGAAAACAAGTTTTAAATGTCAACACATATGACTGAGGACTGGGAATAAAATGATGATATATAAAGTGAAATGTAAACAAACAAACTTTGTGACCGTAAATAAATAAATAAATAAATACGAACTTTATGTGAACTGTGGTGACCAGCAAATCACCAAACTTTATGTGAACTGTGGTGACCAGCAAATCACCAAACTTTATGTGAACTGTGGTGATCAGTTAATCACCAAACTTTATGTGAACTGTGGTGACCAGCAAATCACCAAACTTTATGTGAACTGTGGTGACCAGCAAATCACCACAATGTCATGGCTTGCCATGTCTGCCAACTTCCGATGGTATCCGTCCTGCCATCATATCTAAATATATTAAAATAAGTATTAAAATATGAAAATCTCTTTTCAGTTGTAAATTACAAATTAAAAATCATTATTTTTCTGTAATAAGTATGAAATATTCTACGATTGAAAACATGTATAATTATAGCTTACTAGCAATGCAAAACTTCCCGAGTGTGAGAGAGACAAAGAAAGAGAGAGAGCGACAAGCCTCGCCCAGCCGACAGTTGCTTCCTCGCTCGATAAAGCAAACACTATGTTAAAATAATATTTTAACTGTGAACTTGTTTCTTACTGGCCATTGCAAACATGTTGCTGTTCTCGCCGTTGTTAATTCATATTTAAAAAGAAATAATTATTATCAGTTGTAGAAAATATTAAGGTAAAGTTTCATTTATTCAATAATACAGTACTCTAAAGTTAACCACAGTGTTATATATTTGTGGAGTACCGGTTATTGAAAAAATAGGTTGACATGTTACGCCTAGAGTGATTTTTCAAAGGTTGATTTTCATAAGTCGTTTCCAATCTGGAATGGACTATACGAAATTCCATTTCATACGTCTCTTCCAGTCTGGAATGGACTGTACATTATATATATATATATAATGTAGTGTCTTAAATATGACTGTGTGTGTGTGTACATGTGCGTAACGCATGTGTGTGTGTGTGTGTGTGTGTGTGTGTATGTATATATATATATATATATATATATATATATATATATATATATATATATATATATATATATATATATATACACACACACACACACGCGCACGCACATGTACACACACACACACAGTCATATTTAAGACAACACTACAGGCTGCATATCAGGCTTGATTTTGCACGCTATATTCAGGCAACCAGAGGTGCTTTTTATAAATATATATGCCCCTGAGGGATTTCGGGCTATATTAACGAAATGTGTTAGTGGGCTCAGAACCAAATCATTGACATTCTTGCAAAACATTAACACTTCCGATTACCCTGTTATTTGTGTTATAGAAACTTGGTTAAACAGTAATAGTATAGATTCTCATTATTTCCCAGATCACTATCACATTTTTCGAAAATATCGTGATGTACAAATTTCTCTCTTCAATTAGGGAGGGGGGGGGGGGAGAATGGACTATTAATTGCTGTTAACTCTTTATATATCACACATTGTGTACAAAAATATGAATTTCTTAAAGACAACATTGAGTCTATATGGGTTGAAATTATTAGTAGTAATATAAATAAAATTCTAATTGGAAATATTTATCTTCCTCCGCAAAGATCATTTCATTTTTTTAGAATCCAAACTGGTCAATTATTCTAATCAAATAATCATTGTGGGTGATTTTAATATCCCGGGAATTGATTGGAATATTTTGCATACATAACATATTGCACACCAATATGATAAACATAAAGGTCAATCCTTATTACAATTAATAAGTATTCTTAATTTAGAACAATTTAATTTTTCTAAACCTTCATCGGAATTATTAGATTTAGTATTTGCTAATTTTCACATGAATATTGCGAAATCCATTGATCCAATTGTGGAGGAAGATGGATATCACCCTGCCCTTTATTGCTATTGCAATATGATTTTTGACAATAACAAAGGAAATATCACGTTTAATAGAAATGATAAAAAAGTAGCTTTTACATCTTTGTATTTAGCTCTCAATAATTTTGATTGTAATCCTATACCAAATGGCAGATGTTAATCAGATGGTAGCTTTCTTAAAGAGTAATTCTCAATTATTAATAAATAATTTTGTACCTAAAGTTTAGTGTGGTTTTCTAAGGATTTGATTAGACTGTTAAAAAAGAAAGAACATTTTTTCAGATTATATGAAAAACCAATTCTCAATATAATTATTTTTGTTTCTCTTCCAACAAATTAGGTGCAATTAGCAAACACACACTATAGTAAACAATATTGACAGGATCTCAAAGTTAGCAATTAAAAAACAGCGCACACAAAATTTCAGTGAAACACATTTTATTTTATAAAATATTATTCAAATCATAATACTGACAATAATTGCTTGAAAAAACACAGCACAGCCATTAATAATATCTGTTCTCCAAAATGAACATGTAAAAAATTATGACGTGCTCTTAAAATATTTCAGGTACAAAAAGGACTGATTCTCACCAATAAAGCAATTAAAATTACAATTGCTTTGATACTACATGGAACAGGTAATCCTTGACTATATTACAATTCAGTAGAACCCAAAACTGTACCTAAAGCAAGTAAACCTAGATTTATAGTTGACCACAATATTGAGAAAAGTGCTAAGGCACGTTCATGCCTGAACGAAAGACAGCTTTAAAAAGTACAAAGCTAGCCTAAAACAATAATCTCAAGCGCTGTAAATGCTTTTGAAGAGACAGATATTAAACAGGCTTCTACATAAAGCCCTAACAAAGTAATTAAAATACAAATTCCACTTGAAGGTGGAAGTTTTAGTGTGAACCCTGCTGTTCACTTTTAATTTGCGAGTCGCACAAACGGACGGGGCACACCACCTGTTTTCACGCCGTGTCAAACCGCCAAGAAACAATTGCTCAACTCAGGAGCACAAGCACCAAGTATGGGACTAGAATTGACATTGACTAAGCTCACTAAAATTGCCAAAATGTAATATAAAAAAATCGTCCAAAAGGATGGTGAAAAATTACATTTAATATTAAGTGCTCAAACCTGAAACACCACAAAATTCTACAAGTGACACTAAAATTCATGTGTATTAATATTTCAACTAATATTCAACAAATTGAAATGCTTAAAAGACAATATGATCATTATAATAAGCGGAAAAGGCGGCGGCCTGCAGCCCTACCAAAGCGCCTAATCCACACGACACATTAAAATTTAACTTACGAAGCTGATATAACCTCGCTAGGGGCGCCTGACTAAAATGAAAATATACTAGCCAGGCCGAACAAAGTCCTAGAAAGTAACTTAGGTACAACAAACAAAATATTAAAAGACTTCGTCCAGTTGAGCAGTGAGCTGACGACGCAGAGCAAATAGGAACTAGGCTCATGGCAAAAGGGTCTAAATGTTAAACAAGCCATTTCTTTTCTCATAAGTTAACAAACGCACATTCAAAACACGCTTAAGAAATATTAAAACGTATCTACAAAGCTCCAAAAGGAGTAACCTACCCAAAATATTTAATACAAACTAACAGTCTACTAAAAATAACTACAGTGCAAAATCACTAAGTGCCACACTAAGCACTACACCCTCAACTCACTATAAATATTTACGCCTCTCACCCGGCATTACAAGAATATTACCTACGCTGAATATGTAATATTAATAAGATATTACTTTAGTATTAGTTGTACTGATGGAGGTGCATCGCAGAAGCTTTATCTCTCATAGAATTGTGCACTATATTGGCCTATTGGAGTAGCATTATGAATATTAGCTGATAGCTGCTTGCACGGGCAAGACACAGACAAGAAGTGCCCACCAAATATTCGCTTACAAAAATCTAAACTTGAACATGTGACGCAAGCAGGGAGGGGAAGGGTAGAGGGAGAAGCAAGGAGAAGGGATGGGGAACGAGAGTGTTACAAAGAGGTTGGCTCGGGTGTTGTCCATGTGCGGGAAACAACAAAATTACGTAGAGGGCGCTAATATCAGTCCAATAACGAAATAATGCGGAAAAGTACATAGTTATTTGGCGGCCCCAAGCAAACTACAGCCAAACATAGTTCCAATTAACGCATGCAAACGCTCAAGCGTTGCACTCTGAATACAGAAAAGTAATTAAGGACAAAATTTAAATGGATAAACAAAACTGGCAAATTAAAATTAATGATAATATGAAATATCAGCCTAGTACATTTTGACATGAAAAGAGGCTAAAGAGGCATTTCCTTAACCTCGTATGTTAAAATGACCCAGAAACCTGTTGAGGTTGTTAATATGTTTGGAAAGTTCTTTGCTAAAATGTATGTGCAGAATTCTATTAATAATAATCCACAAGGCAATTCTTATAGACATAATTTAGATATAAGGTTACCTACAAGCACACAGAGTCTGGTTTTATGGGCCACTGAATAGCTCAGAAGTAGTAAATCTGCAGGTTTCGATGACATCCCTAATTTTAAAATTAAAGGCTGTGCAAAAAGTTTTCACTCCTATCTTAACCCATATTTTCAATTATAGCTTTAGTAGTGGCATTTAACCTAGTTTATGGAAACAAGTAATAGTTGTTCCAATATTCAAAAAAAGGTAATAAACATGACATAACAACTACAGGCCAATTTCCCTTTTTTGTAGTTTCTCCGTCTTTGAAAAAGTTATACATAGACATTAAAATTAAAAAAAAAAAAATTCTATTTCGGATTACCAACACTGTTTTCAAGCAGGCAAAACTACCTTCACGAATTTATTTTATTTAGTAGATGATTTATATGCTGAGGTAACATCGAGAAAGCAAGTCTGTTATATTTTTTGACCTACAGAAAGCATTTGACTCCAACACTCTGTAGTTCTTATGAAATTAAATGCAATAGGGTTAGATTATTCATATATTAATTGGTTCTTAAATTACTTTGTCAAATTTGAAAATTCTCTTCATCTTACAATGTTTTGTCAGTAGTTCCACAAGGTAAGTACTCTAGTGCCAATAGTCTTGAATATTTTTATAAACTATATTGTCAGTGCAGTCAGTCACTCTTGTGCACTTCTCTGTGCTGATGATTTATAGATTTATAGAAGTATTGGAGATTGTGACGATTGTAAACATTTACAAGAGAATATTTTTGCCATTAATAAATGGTGTACTGATAACTACATGGCTCTTAGTGTCAATAAAACTAAGTGTATATCTTTTACTAGGAAAACAAATCCTACAAGTTTCAAATATTATGTTAATAATTTTTTAAATTAAAAGATAAGACTTTGTAGCATTGCAGCTAGATATGTATAATTTGTATATTCGGGAAGAATTTCAACTGTCTATATTTCAGTCTAGGATAGTAATTCATGTAATATGTGAAAGGTAGTGGCAATGACAACTTATTTGTATTTCATATATTTTCGTGTTTCCAAATTTGATATTTTTCTTTCCTCATTTCATCAGTAGTAACAGACGTAAACAACAGACGTCGTCAACAACGATAGCGCATCCTTCCCTTGTCATTGGGTTAGAAAACTAAAAGCATCACCACCGCAAGGCACAACATGATGAAACTGGTGAAACTAGGAAAATAACAGGGGTCACCTTTGGCTGACGTGACCGACTGCTTGAAAATAATATGTTTTCAATGAGGAAACTTTCTACCAATATATAAGGAAGCGCGATCTTTCTTGGGTATCACAACAGTTCGTCACAGAACAATCGTTTGTCAGCTGTCAGTCAGACAGCCTACAGCCTGTGATCACGTGACTCGCACCGACGAGCGCCCGCGACTTTAACCTTCTTTTGTATTTCGGACATTTCAAATATCTATTAAATTTATTTTCTGTCAGTGTGAGGAGTCAATAAGGCGCAGTGAGAAAAAAGTAACGAGTCTCTCACGTCTTTTTCTCTCACATCTTCGTAATTCTCGAAGTGAGAAGCTTTGATTTGTAAAGGCTGCAATTCTTTTTTTTTTGTTTGTCAGCTGCGAGTGTCAATTGTTTTGCCGAGACAACAGTAAATCTCCAGTAAACATTTAACTTCTTCTTTTATTTATTGGCAATCCTGATATCAGCAAACTTTCATTATTACGTAGTTGAAGTCTCCAACTCACGCTGAGCTAGTCCGTTGGTGTTTACTGAGACGAGAGAACAGGACAGTAACCTGTTAAAACTTGTTCGGGATCTTGGAGTTATTCTGGATTCTAAATTATATTTTCATTACCACGTTGACAGTTTAATTAGTAATATCAGTCGAACTCTAGGCTTAGTTAAATTTATTACCTTTTCTGCTTCTACACCAGACTCTTTGTTTTATCTTAACTATTCCCTAGTCAGATCCAGGTTAGATTACCGTACAGTAATATGGAATTACATTACCACTACTGACTCTATTAGACTAGAAAATGTCCAAAAAGTTGTGTTTAAACTTATTTTGTTAAGGTTTCCAATTAATCAGACTTTTGTTTATAGCGATGAGTTTATTAGATTTAAGGCTCAAACTTTGAAGGTCCGTTGTGGCATTAACGATGCCCTATTTTTAATTAATGCTTTTCTAGGTCACGTATCTTGTTCAGCAATCAATAACAAAGTGGGACTCAAAATTCCAATTTATACCCATAGAAACTCTTATACTTTTTCTACTTAAAAGGTTAATAAAGATCTTGTTAATAAGTGTATTACCAACAATAGGCTGTTCATGATAAAGTGAGCACTTTTTAAGGCCCTCCCAACAGGCATTAACAGCTAATAAATATATCTTATTGCAGCCTCAGGCAATACGTTTTGATGGTGGTGAAATGTATACACTGTATTTATTGGTCACATTGCAATGTTCATAGTAAAAAGCAGCAGGAAGATGGAAATTCGATGGAAGGAAAAATTTACAAGGGCCTTAAAAAGTGCTCACTTTACTGTGAACAGCCAATACAACAATTTTTTTCTAATTTTGATCCGTTTTTGAACAGGAAACTTACTTTTGTGGAATGATATAAGTATTTCACTATTTAATTGTATACATTTATCTTTATTCATATAGTTAATTACTGCTTTTTAATAATTCTTATAATTTTTATTCTGCTATATATTTTAGGATGTTGTTGTATTTCTGTATTCATGTTTTTTTTTCATTGTTTATGCATGTTTTCTTTTTTTTTATTTTATTTTTTAAGATTGTTTCTATTTTCTTTGTATAATTTGTCTTGTATGTTTGTTATTGTTCTGTCTCTTTACGTACTTGGTGTTTGTATGTTTGTGCCATCCTGTTAATCGTTCTACTTTTGGATGACACATTAATGTTTAAATAAATAAGAAAATTAAAAAACCAATAAATAGATAATTTAATGCCCTGCTGCTCGGTTGAGTGGGATGTGTGCATCGCTTGCTCCTGAGTGACACATGTTTTACTACTGACATTCACGATCGACAGTGTTTGAACCACCTGTGGAACCAGATTTTAGGGGGTTTTATATACCCCCTAGTTCTGATCAGTGTAATATATGCAGGTAACCGTTTTTCGGATGACAGAAGTCTGTTAAGTGTGCAGGTTTATGTGGGACGCACTGCCATCTTACCTACACTGGATTAACCACTGAGGACGAGTATCGCTGTGTAAAATACGAGGAGGTTCTAACTATGTTTGGATTATCTCCTAAAAAGAAAACTACCCGTGTGGAAAAGCTTCCTGCAGTAATCGGAAGGACATCACAGTGACGGTGGCTTTGGAAAACACCAATTTACAACAAGGTACGTCTACTAAAATGGCAGCAGGATTTCAGGCTATGTTTGAGGTGTTATGTAATAAACTAGACGAGCTAGCAAAGGAGGTCAAAAACCTAAAGGAAGAGAATACTTTATTATGCACAATGTTCGAAAGTGTTCAATCAACGAAAGTAACACAACAGTGTATTACATGTGGTGTCATTAGTCAGGAATCTGAGGTGCAGCAACCTTCTTCTATCAGCCAGTCAAAGAAATCGTACAGCGAAATGGCCCAGAAAAATGTAAATTTTTCTGCTGCTAGTACGAATAACCAAGTTCAGTATGGCAAACAACAGGCAACGACACTAGCGGCTGAAGAAGCTGAGCAGCCCGGATCGCCAGGAAACACCCCGGCTGCTGATGCAGACGGATTTGTACCAGTCAGCAGGCATGGCGCAAAAACATCCACGGATGGCAGTATGACTACGGCCAGGCCGGTGACATAAAAAAAAAATTCAGCTAGGTGTAAGAAATAGCGTCAACCTGAAGACAGTCCCCAAAACGGCAAAACCTCTTATGAAGGCACTCTTTGTACCGCGGTTTGCACCAGAAGTGCAAGAAAACGAAATAGTGACTTATATTAATCAGAAACTTAAAGTTACCAACCTCAAAGTGGCGAAATTAAAAATCAAATTTAACACCTATTCATCTTTTTATGTTGCAGTCGCAGAATCCGACTTTGATTGAATTTATAATACATTTTTTTGGCAGACAGGCTGTCTGATCAGCCCTTTCTACTGCCGACTTAACGATCAACTTTTTGTCATCGCTCTTGTGTCATCATCTGTGACTGTTAATAATGAAGTGGCCGGGGGAGCTGTAGATGTAATACTTCAATTGATGTATTGGCAAACGGAGGTGCCAACTCTATGCATATATATGCCTGCAAGGGAAATAGATTTTTATTACCAAAATGTAAAGGGTCTTAGAACAAAATCCCTCTTTTTTTCTCTAAACATTACTAGTACTAACTACTTAATAATTTGTCTTACAGAAACGTGGTTCAATAATGACACCATTTGATCTCACCATTTTCCTGAACACTATTTAATATTTCAATTGACTCCGACGTCAATCTAATGAACCTCAATAGAGGCGGCGACTTGTTAACCGCAATTAATCATTCCCTTTTTCAACATGTCGAGCAAAAATTTTACTTTACACGAAGAAATATTGAAGCCGTGTGGATTGAAATTATTAACAAGTGTTGACAAAATCCTAATTGGAAACATCTCCCCCCTCCCCCCACCACAAATATCAGTGGAAGATTTCAATAAATATTTCACTTTTTTGGAAGACAAATTAAATTAATTAACTATCCCTATCAAATAGTAATAGTAGGTGATTTCAATATCCCAGGCACTGATTGGAAATATTTTCACGCACAAAACATATCTTATTATAATAAAATCAAGAGTCAATTTCTTTTACAATTTGTCAGTTCACTGAATCTAGATCAGTTTAATTTCACAAAACCCGGTTCTGAATTATTAGACTTAGTCTTTGCAAATTTCTTTATACAAACAGAAAATTCCATTGATTCTTTGGAGGGGGAAGATAAATTCCATCTAGTGCTTTGCTGTCAGCTACCGGTGGAATCTGACAGACCATATAAAGACAACGATAAGCTTACTATATCAGAAATTACCATAAGGGTGATTACCTATCTTTATATTATGCTATTAACAATTTTGATTGGTCTCCCATGTATCAGATGGCAGACGTTAACTCAGTGGTTGACTTTGTGACCAGCAAACTACAATCGCTAATAAATGTTTTTGTCCTAAATAAAAAGGTTCAAACAATAAATATCCTGTTTGGTTTATCCAAGATATCATTCAATTACTGAAACAGAAAGATCATTTTCACAGACTATATAATAAAACAAAGTTACGATTAAATTGCTTGCTTTTCCGAATTAAGGAAAATTGTTAAAAATAAAATTACCTCTGCAAAAATTACTAGCAAGCCGAAATTAACAATAATCTTAAAAGCAACCCAAAAAATTTTTGGAATTTCGTGTAGCTAATGAAGAAAGCTTACAAAGAAACCACTAAGTTAACTGTCGATAATAATATTGTTCAAGATATGGGCCACATTGCAGAAATATTTGTTAAACACTTAGAAAAAAGTTTCACAAAATCTCCATTTAGTGGTACACATACTACAGACAAGTATAGCTATAAAATATATATCCGAACTCCAAGTATTACCCAAGGGGCAGTTTTATGGGCAATCAAAAAATTAAAAAGTAGTAAAGCCACAGGATGTGATGATATATCAAATTTTATCATTAAAGGATGCACTTACATTCTTACCCTTTTCTTAACCTACATATTCAATTCTATTCTAGAGAGTGGCATATATCTCAATATTTGGAAGCGAGCGGTAGTAGTTCCAGTTTTTAAAAAGGGAAATAAGCTAGAGGTAAATAACTACAGACCAATTTCCTTGCTTTGTAGTTTATCAGAGGTCTTTGAAATGGTATTATTTAAACATCTTTCTTTTTTCACTAAAAACCCCATTTCCGACAATCAATATGGTTTTCAATCAGGTAGAACAACAATTTCAAATTTATTCAATTTTGTCGATGACCTTTATGTTTGATAGATAAGTTTAAAGTGTAGACAGTAGCAAGAGGGACATTTTGGTGGTTCAGGTGGCCAACCTGCAAAAGAACAAAAGAACGTTATGTTGTGGAAAGGATCTTGAGGAGCAAAGGCGGAACAATGAGGCTAGAGTAATGTAGTGTAAAAAAGTGAATTAAATATTTATAAAAGGAGGCACTTGTAGTTATTCACCACTATTAAAATAACTTTAACACTTTATGCTAACATAACCTCGAGAAAACAAATAGATGCTATATATTTTGTCCTGCAAAAAGCTTTCAACTCATGTCAACTCAAAGTTATTATACATAAATGGAAAACATTTGGAGTTGATCACTCTTATATTAAATTGTTTACGAGTTATTTTTCAAACAGAACAATTGTGGTCAAAGTAAATAACTCTTTCTCTAGCCCTAGTTCAGTGTTGGTGTTCTTCAAGGAAGCATTTTAGCACCGTTACTTTTCAATGTCTTTATGAACGATATCACCAGTGTACTGGGTCACTCCAATGCACTTCTTTATGCTGATGATCTTAAGATCTATAGAAATATTGAGAATGTAACGGACTGCATATTACTACAAGAGGACATCACAGCCATTAACATCTGGTGTACTGTTAGCGAAATTAAACTTAATATTAAGAAAACTTGTATATCATTCACAAAGAAGACCAATCCTTTAATATATAACTATCAGGTTAATAGCATTACTATAAAAAAAAGAGGATTTTGTTTGATATCTAGGTGTTCTTCCTGATTCTAAACTCTATTTTCACATTCACGTAGACAACTTAGTTAGCAACATAAATCATACGGTAGGCTTAATTAAATTCCTAATATTTTCTGCTTCTACCCCAGACTCCTTATTAGTTCTATATTACTCACTGGTAAGATTCAGATTAGAATTTTAATTTGTTTTATGGAATTATATCACAAGAACAGATTCTAACAGAATAGAAAGAATACAAAAAAATAGGTTTAATACAATTCATATGAGATTCCCCTTGCAATTAGAGTTTAGTTACAACTTCGAATTATTTAGGTTTAATACGTTAACTCTGTATGAACGCCGTAATATTTTATGACTGACTGTTTTTCGTTAATGCTGTTTTATCCTTCATTGTTTGTAAAGCTGTTCATAACAAAGTGGGATGAAAAACCCCAGTGCATATACACAGATCCTTTTCTACTTTCTCCCCCTATATATACAAAAAAGATTTAATCAATAGATGTATTATACAATATAACAAATTTTTCTCAGAATTTGACCCTCTTTTTTTAGTAAAAATTTTCTTTTAGCAATTTAGTAAAAGATTACAAGAGGTAAGTTTATGTTTCCACTAGAAACACATCTGTATGTAATTCTGTATTTCTGTTACCCATAATCGATCAGATTTCATAAATTAAAATCATTAATTAGTTGTATAAAATCTATTATTGATTATTAAGTCCAACTTTGTAAACTTTGTAAATTCCTGTTAACATCTGTATTGTATCTATGTTTTATGTTATGTTTGTTATATGTCTGTATGTTTTTTGTGTCTATATGGTGGTGGTCTGTAGATATGATATAGTTGTGTGTTTATATATCAGTGTACCCCGACCAAGTCTTTTAGCTGTTTGGGGGCACTTTGAATGTCAATAAATAAAGAAAGAATTATCATGAGTTGGGCACTGATGGAAGAAGGATGTGTGTTATCTCTACTCCCGCGAGTTTGTTCTTTATTTGATTATTGTCAGGATTTCCTGTATTTTTAGATTTTAGGCCCCAAGTTCTGATCTTTGTGAAAATGTGGTAAACCGTTTTATGAAAAGCAAAAAGCGGTAAAGTGTTCTGGTTCCTGTGGGACCCATGTCCATAACCTATGTATTAGCGGACACAATCCTAGTTCTGATTTTAATTGTATAAACTGCAGTGATGAAGCCAACATGTTCGGATTTCCACTGAAACAGTGACCGAGAAATACGGTGCTAATTGTGGACAAAAAACATTGCTGTAAACATTCTGCAGCAGTAAATGATCATTTAAAAACATTAGCCATAAATATGAACTTTATTGTTAAAAATTTATTTGAAGTGCTGCTCGTTAAAATCGACGAACTTAAACAGGAAGTTAGAGATCTGAAAAAGGATAATTCTCTCTTAAGTGCCATGTTTGAAAGTATCCAAGGGACAAAGGAAAAGAAAAAAAACAGTGTCCTAACTATGAATCATTTGAGTTCAAGCATGCCAATCAGAAGAAAACGTATAGTGAAATGCTTGGTAAAAACTCACCTTCGTATTCAAATATGGTGGGCAACTCAAATAATAATGCAGCAAATAACCAATCTACGTCATCAGTCCGCCAGGTGGAAAAAGGTGAACCTCAGCAAGTAGCCATGGTGCTGCCAGCTGCGGACAATGACGGCTTGTCTTGGTCCACAGGCGCGGGACGAAGTCCACGGTAGAAAGTGCGTCACCGGCTGTGCGACAAACAGCTTCCAGCTGCTAGTAAATCTAATCTAATTTATAAAATATCTTATAGTAAAGTGGCAAAGATTGGCCTGGAATCTTGTTCCAGTGGCACAAAGGGCAAAACAAGTCACTTCCGAGAAATGATGCATCACCACTGTGCACGAACAAATCTCCGAGCCAGCAAGGGGAGTCAAAACATCTGGCAGCTGATGCTGACAGCTTTATCACAGTGAATTGACGCGGCACAAAGACAGCACCTTAGTCAGCAGCATCCAAGCCAGCGGCAGGACAAAAGCAAATACAATTGGGAGTTAGGAATAATGTCAACATAAAGACCGTTCCTAAAGTAGTGAGACGTAAAATGAAAGCAATATTTGTATCCTGTTTCGGGCCTGAATTTCAAGAAAACTACATATTGTACATAAATCAGGAATTGAAAGTGTCAAACCTGAAAGTAGTTAAACTTAAGACAAGACATAATTCATATTCTTCCTTCTATGTTTCCGTGGATGAAGTTGCACTTGACCATATTTTCAATACAGTCTTCTTGCCAGCGGGCTGTCTTACCAGCCCTTTCTACGGTAGACTTTAGAATGAACAACTGTATGGCGTAGAAAGTGCTTCTGAACCTCGGTTACGACCAATAATAATGTAGTGATGGCTGGGGGAGCTGTTGTATCTTCCTAGTTGATGATATGGCAATCGGAGGTGCCTAGGCTAAGACTGTTCATTGACTAATTTCAGTGTGTATTATCAGAACGTTGGAGGTTTAAGAACAAAATCCCTAATATTTATCCAGTAATTTGTCTAAATGAAACTTGGTTAAATAGTAATAGTTTAGATTCTCATTATTTTGCTGATAATTATTGAGTTTTTCGCAAAGACCGTGATCCTTCACTTACCAACCTCAATGGAGGTAGTGGTGTTTTAACAGCGGTAAACTCATCTAAATTTCCTCGTACTGTTTTAAAAAATGATTTCACTAGAGAGTGCCAGTGGCAATAACAAAAAAATTCTATTAGGAAATATTTATTGTTTCCCAAATTTGTCTATTAATGAACTTATTGATTACTACAATTTTTTAGATCTAAAACTAGCTAGTTATCCTGATATAATTATAATTGTTGGCGACTTTAATACACTGGGTTAATACACCAGGTATTGACTGGTATTCAATGCATACCCAGATTATAGTTCATTATTACATCAAACGAAAAGGTCAATTACTTCTTCAGCTTATGAATTTAGTTAATCTTGACCAATTTAATTTTATAATACACCATTCTGAATTACTGGATCTAGTTTTTTCAAATATTCATATTAATGTAAAAAAAATTAGGGGTGGGAGGATACCATATTTTCGATACTCGATACTTAATACAGTTTTCAGCTTGATACCCTCAATACTTTTGATACTCGATACTTGATACTCTGAGTAAAAAAAATTCAATAATGCAGTCTATTTTTTGTAAAATACATTTTCATTGTTCTCCTCCTCATTTATGATAAAGTTTAAAATCAATAAAAATTATGCAAGATAATACTACAGATAATCAAAACAAATTTGAAATTTATATAACTTAGTAAGCCTGTCAAGTGTTAAAAAGTTATATATATTTATGTGATACCAAAAAACACCTTCGGCATGTCAATGTTCGAACTAAGAAAGCTTAATAATTTTTATTTAGAAAAACAAGCATTACATTTTTTTCTGGATTTAGTCAGATAGAGGAAATGTGGGAATTGTTTATCGCTAGATAAAAAAAAATAGCAATTCTCCCGATACCGGAAGCAAGATAAATTTACTATTCTGTTTGTTGTTTTGCATTGGTCGTTTTCACAGATTGTGTACACACAAAACATGTACAATAAATATGAAATATCGGTTGTAAACACTAATGGCACGTAGAAAAAAAATGTAGCCTAGTATCGAACATCAATTTTGACAGTTCTAGAAGTCTAGCATGGCCACAATATATCCTAGCGCCACAGCTGCTCTGTCTATGAATAAAACAATGAGCGTAAACAAATTATATGATCAGTGTAGGTTACTATTTCAAATACCTTGTTTTTGTAATGGCTAAGTCATACTGCTGGGCCTCCATTAATTTTATTACCAGTGGATTGGATAGGGTTGGGAGAGACTTTAGTTTAATGTCTTTCATGAGACTGCGTTTTTCTGCACCTCTTCTTATGAGACTGTGACCATGTCAGAATTGGCAGATTTTGTTGACAAAATAATCATATGACTCGATTTTGTATACAAAAATGATGACGTATTTGGTAATTTTGTATAATATATTTTGTATCTAAGTAGCGGATGTTAGCATAAATACAAAATGACATCATCAGTGCAATGTTTTTTTTTTAAACACATGCACAAATGGGTACATAAGATTACTTTTAAAACAAATAACCGTACATAAAATACACTAGCAATGTTTTAAAAAGCAAGTAGGCTTAAGTCTTGTGCTTTGTGTGTGTATACACACACACACACCGCAAATAAATAAATTTATATATATATATATATATATATATATATATATATACACACACACACACACACACACCACCCCCGCGCTAATAAAAGTTTTTTTAAAAGTAGTTATTGCATAATATATTATTTTGTTATTTATTAACATATTCTTAGTATTCCAGTGATGAATGCAGAAATATTACGTCTGTTTTAAGCATTCAATTTAGATACAAATATTTTGCACTATTAATCCAATAATGTGTTGCCATGACTATGAAACACGTGACTGTCGACAACATACGAATTGATACCTACCAAATCACAAATTTACAAAGTAACTAAATAACAAAATTATTCAATTTGGACATGGCCTGTAACATCTTTAATTACATATTGTTTTAGTGGATGAGTAAAAAATTTGCTTGTATGAAAGAAACATTCAAATTATTATATAACCTGTCAAGTTTTAACCTCACCAAAAGAAAACATGATAAATATGTAGTTTGTACTGTAATTCGAATCCTAAGCACATTCGGGACATAAATACTTATCGAGAAGTTCATTTTCCATACAATACACGTGTTATTTTTACATTGCAAAACGGGTTGAAATGGTGGTTTTTTAGGCCACGTACATTTTAACTGTTCTAATAATTGTTTCAAAATACGTTATGTACTATATACATTTTCAAAACATGTTATTTACAATACACACTGACTTACTGTTCGTAATTCTTATATGCAACTCCTGAGTACATGTTGTCCCTGCACTGATGCGACCAACTGCATAGCTGCCAGTTGTTGTTCTGTTATTCCATTCGTTTAATGCTGGGTTAGGGAACGGAACAACTTCCATGCTCTATTTTCTCCGTGTAATTTGAGCATTTTCTTTACGAATGGCAAGACATTTATACACAGCGATGGTACCCGTGATCCTCTCATATGATTTTTTGGGATAACTTGTTTACAATTGACATATATGTGTAAACGGGGCATAATAAAATTTATCAAATATTAAATATTCAACAGCCACCACAAGTACATATTAACCTCAAAGTCGCATACACAGCAGACTAACATGTCACAGATTGGCATTCCAACCTGCTTTATTTTCGCCTACTTACGTTTGCTTGGGTGTTCTGATTACTTTATTTCAATGGAAAAAAGGAAACTGTTTTTAATGGGGAATAAAGGGGGGGGGGGGGGGGGGGCTTTAGATTATCATCTTTCGTGATGAGATGACATTATTTTGATGGAGCAGTGGAAAATTATGCTTGTATGGAAATAACATTGAAATTATTGTAACTTAAAACATTATTTTAACTTCAATGAAAAAACAAAACGTGATACATATGTCATTCATATTTGTACAGATGCAGCAATATACATGCACACACGCACACATACATGCACACACATGCACACACACACGTGCACATGCATGCACGCACGCGCACACTCTCTCTCTCTCTCTCTCTCTCTTCCTCTCTCTCTCTCTCTCTCTCTCTCTCTCTCTCTCTCTCTCTCTCTCTCTCTCTCTCTCCTTTCCTCTCGCTCTCTCTGCTCCTCTCTTCTCTCGCTCTCTCTCTCGCTCTCTCTCTCGCTCTCTCTCGCTCTCCTCGCTCTCTCTCTCGCTCTCTCTCTCGCTCTCTCTCTCGCTCTCTCTCTCGCTCTCCTCTCTCGCTCTCTCTCTCGCTCTCTCTCTCTCGCTCTCTCTCTCTCGCTCTCTCTCTCTCTCGCTCTCTCTCTCTCGCTCTCTCTCTCTCGCTCTCTCTCTCTCGCTCTCTCTCTCTCGCTCTCTCTCTCTCGCTCTCTCTCTCTCGCTCTCTCTCTCTCCTCTGCCTCTCTCTCTCGCTTCTCTCTCTCTTCTCTCGCTCTCGCTCTCCGCTCTCGCTCAGAAGTTAACCTTGCACTCATTGAATTCACGATGTAGGCAAAGAAACAAATATTATTTACACACTACAAAAGTGTTGAAGGTGCAACTTTTTTATGCTACATGCATTTCAATAATTATAGCAACAGTTTTCAAATAAATAATTTACTAAACACGTAAACTTACTGTTAGTTAAATTCGCAAGCTCTTAAAAACGTGTTTTCTATGGAAATCCTTAAAATTTTATTCCTCCAAAACACGCTTGTTCATCATTAGCATTATATAATTTAGTTTCAGAATCATTCAGTGCAATCAACACTGCACATTTTCTAAAACCAACAAACTTGCCCTTGGTTTGCCGCTGATGCTAACCTCCAAACATGCACGTTTCTGGTATTTTCCCACCACTGTGACGTCAGTACATGAAGCATTTGTGGTTTTTCCTCGTGCCTGTTATGCATGAGCTTGGCCGCGGTAGAATGATGTAGTAAGGTGGTTCCACAATAGTGTGATGCATTGTCTTGCAATTCGCGGTAGCCAATTAGGATGAAGCAGACACCGTCGCAGTGCGTCAGCGTCAAGTGCGTCATGCAAAATTCTTGAGTTGCGATTGTGGGCGACGGGAAGAAGAAGAATAATTGTTTGTATACAAGGAGAATAAAAAATATATATTTTTTTACAATTTGAAAACTACTATCGTGTTTATGCCGACATTTCATATTATATTTATTATTGCTGCGTGGGTGTGCAAAATAGAAGACGAGGCTTCTTATAGATATGGACAATGAAATAAAATTCTTTTTATTAACATCAAAATAATTATCCTTTGGCTTATGTCAAGTTCCCTCTAGTTTTCATCACACATCGCGTTTATACTACCCTATTTTTATCTTCTAGCACTAAATCATACGGTTTCAACTTTTTATGCTTATATTTTGTTACATTCGTGAGGTTTGAAAATGTAGTTTCCGCCCTCAAACTAGATAGCAGCACCATTTCAGACAGCGTCAGTCGTCGACAGATGATCACATAATTGTGAAACATCAAGTGTAGCTCGTCACAGCCCAATGCATCGCAACCCAATGCATTGCACTATTGTGGAGACAGCTGTAGGTGCAGCGATGTGCCTGTGCAAAGGGATCGGAACTACTTCGCTGTGCATATTTCACATTTTGAAGGTAACAGAACATGGCCCAAGCCATATATACGTGTCGATAAAAAGTATTAAATGAAAGTGTCAACATGCACGTCGTGATACTCAATACTTTCGATACTGTCCAGTATCGAGGGGTATAGGGTTATCGAAGTATCGAACTCTAAAAATAGTCTATAGACGCCCTTGTTAAAGAAGACAACTATGACCCTGCCTTAATTTGTTATTGTAATGTGATTATGAATAAAGGGAATCAAAATTTGATTTTTACTACAAATTATAAAAAAGGTGATTATTACTTGCTGTATGTAGCAATTGATGCTATTGATTGAAGTCATTTGTATCAAATGGAGGATATAGATCAAATGGTTGATTATCTCGCAAGGCATTCTCAAAAATGTATTAATCAGTTTATACCGCAGACAAAAATATAAAAGATAAGTATCCAATATGGTTTTCGTCTGACTGTATTAAATTACTAAAATTGAAAGAACATATTTTTAAATAGTATGAAAAAACCAAATCTTATTATAATTACCAACGATTTTCTTACTATAGGAAAGTAATGATTAAAGCTGCTAAGTTAAAGTGGCAGAAGAATATCTATGATGATCTTAAGAAATACCCTTATAAATTTTGGAATTTTGTTTAAAATCATGAAGAAAGGTTATAAGGAAAAAATAACCATTTTTTTCTAATGACGAAATGGTTGACGATCCAGGTGAAATATCCAATATGTTTACCAAGCATTTTGCACAGGTCTATATAAAGATCTTTAAACATGAGTCCTCAGATAAACTGTAGTTTAAACAATTTTAATTTATTTCCTCCCACAATAACTCAAGGTCTGGTTCTATGGGCTATCAAAAAGCTGAAGAGTAGTAAGGCCTCTGACGTAGACAAAATTTCAAATTTCAGTATTAAAGGCTGTGCAAATGTTTTAATCCCTGTTTTAACACATATTTTTAATTTTAACCTGACTAGAGGTGTTTTTCCTAGTCTATGGAAAAAGGTTATAGTAGTATCTATCTTCAAAAATAGTAATAAACATGACTTGAACAATTATAGACCTAATTTGTTATTATGCAGTTTTACAAAGGTTTTAGAAAAGGCATAGATATCTTGATATTCATACTAAAAATTTAATTACATTAAATCAAAATGGTTTTAAATCTTGTAAAACCACATCCACAAACCTGTTCAAATTTGAAAAAAAGAAACCTCTACGGCAATGTTACTACTAGAAACAAAATTGATGTAATTTATTTTGATATGCCAAAAGCCTTCGATACTTGTCATAACAAAATTACAAGAAATAGGATTAGCTAATGTATTTGTATCACTCTTATTTAATATATTTATTAATGATGATGTAAGTGTTATTGGTCACTCTCAAACATTGCTTTTTGCTGATCTTAAATTATATAAGAAATTTAATGTTTTTAAGATTGTCTACACTTACAAAATGACGTAATAGCAATTGAAAAATGGTGTAAAGATAATGCAATGTCACTAAATTAAAGAAAAAATTCTTTGTGTTACCTTTTGTAGGAAAACTAATCCTATTGTTTTTAAATATACATACTATTAACAACTTGTTAATCAACAGAGTTGACTTTATTAGTGATACATGAGTAATTCTTGACTCTAAATTGTATTTGCACCATCATATAGATAGTTTAATGTATAATACTAGTTGTACAGTAGGTTTAATTAAATTCATTACATATTCTGCAACATCACCTGATTCTTTATTGTGCCTATATTATACTTTAGTAAGAGCTAGATTAGATTACTCTTCTGTAAATTGGAATTTTATTACTTACACTGATTCTATCAGAATTGGAAATCTTCAAAAGACATCTTTAAACTAATTCATACTAGATTTCCAATTAGTTCAAAATTTGTTTACACTAGTGAACTAAATAGATTCAATACACAAACACTTAAATTACCATGGGATCTGTATGATACCTTATATTTGGCAAATGCTTACGTGTCTCATATTAATTGCACAACTATTAAAATTTTGGTACTTCTTAAAATTACAATTTACAGTCATAGAATGGTGTAGTATACCTTTGAAGTATCTTATAAAAAAAAAGACCTTCTAAATATGTGTATGCTAAACTTTAGTAAATTACTAGGTAGTTTTGATCCTTTTAAGGGAAACAAAAAAACTTTTTCTGAAGTATTTAAGTACTACAGAAGTCAGAAGTGAAAATTATAAATACTCATTAATTTGTAGGTTATAATGTATTTTATTATGACAGTATGTTTTTATGATATGTGGTGATGGATTTTTATATCCTTTTTCTTTAATAATGGAATATTTTTAATGGTTTTTTTTCAGTTGTGTAAGATTACTAACTGTTATAATCTCTAGTTTTTTATTTAATATTTTATGTATGTTTTTTTGTCATGTGTTTTGTATTGTTTGTCTCTTTGTTTGTTCATTTTTCTTAATGTAGTGTCAGCCTGTAACTGGTTTTGCTGCTGTTGGGTGGCACTTAAAGTAGTATATGGGTGTATCCAGGACAATCCATTTTTTCCTTAAAATTTCATGAATTTTTAAGGAAATTTTAAGCTAAAAACAAGCAAATTTTAGTTTATATTCGAAGTTCTAATAATTTTATAAAAATTTCTTCTAGTTTATCAAGGGCATGCAACTTTTCCTGCCACTTTTTAAAAACAACAAATTTAAGCTAAAACCAAGTAAATTTCTCGATTTCAAGCAACTTTTTCAAGGTTTAATTAATGCAAGGGGCAAGAAAGGTAGGTAATTTTTCAAAAATTAATTAATCTTAATTTTATGCCAATTTCAGCGAAAAAAAACAAATCTAAGGTAAAAAATCAAACAAATTTAATCTCAAATCAAATGCGCGCGCGCACACACACACACGCACACACACACACACACACACTCACGCGCGCACGTACACGCACACAGAGTTGATCCAGCAGGAACTTCTTTTTTTAAAAATTGCCAATAATTAAAACTAATGTGCAATTTAGGATTTTTGTATATTTTTTCTTTAATTGCAATGACTGTATTAGATTTGTATTCAATAATAGGCCACATAATTTCTAATTTTTCAATAACAATTTTACCTGGATCAGGACGAGTCACAACTTTACGTTTTACGTCTTAATCTTCATAAATATATATACAATTTTAATCAGAATTATTATGAATAAAATTAATTGTATAACCCCCTTTCCACTGAATTTCATTGTTATCGCAAATAAAACCAAACAGATATCTCAGTGGATAGATTATTTCTTTTGTTTTATCACAATCAATAGATTTAACTCAATATTTGTTATCAACACCTTTAACTTATAAATAATATAATTCACTAGGTGACCTCAACAAATTATTCATTTTTGTTGACGTTATTCTTGGATTATACACAGCTTCAATAATATTTTCATGTTTTGAGATTTTTACTCTAGAAAATTGAAAAGGAAAAAAATTAGAACAAACATCAATATTATCTGGTTCTTCATATTTTGTTTCATTTTCTTCTTTACCTTTCTTTAGTAATCTATATTGTTCATAAATATAAGCATCATTTGGAAAAGAAAAGCAGTCACCTAATTGAATATCAAATTCAATTCTACTACTGTATTCATTAAAATTTTTACTAGTTGGATCAGTTGGATGTAAAGTTTGTCTTTCAAAACTCTCAATTCTTATATAATTCATTTTTAAGAAAAAATTAAATATAAGAAAAAATTCATATATAAGAAAAAGTCACATAAATGAAATTTCTAGAGTTAAATTACTCATTGAAAAATACAGTAATTGTAAAAAGAATCATGAAGCAGAATATGAAAAAATAAGAAGAAAGCGATATTTTTAATTGATGAATTACAAAATATTGGTAAAAAAGTAGAACAAGTAAGTGAACAAAATAAAAATTTATTAATGGCACTAGTTCCAACAGCAGAAAAAAAATTAGATTATCACCAACACCAGAAGAAATATCATTTGAAAGAGAATTATTTTCAGCATATAAATCACCTAATTTGGAAGAACAAATGGGAATTATACGATTGGAAGATTTGACGCGTGACATGTCTGATTCTAATATAAAACTCGTAAAAGAAATTGCTGAAAAATTAATGTTATTAATATAATGTATTTTATGAAATGAAATATGAAATATGAAATGAAATATGAAAAAAAATTTATATCAAACATATGTTACTAAATGGAAATATAAAGTCGGCGATGTTGTCTGGGTTAGCACAATTAAATTAATTTCTTTTTTTTAAGAATTGGACAACATAATTATTTACTATTGTTAAAGTTTTAAATTATGACGTATCTACTTACAAAATAAAAGATATCAATGGAGAAGAAATAAAAGGTAGTTTTTCTGAATACAAAATAATGAAAACTAAATATCCCAATGAATATTTGATTGAAAAAATCTTACAAACTAAAGATAATAAAATTTATGTAAAATGGTTGGGATTTGATAATTCTCACAACTCATGGATTAATAAAATGGATGTTTTGTGAATTTTAAATATTTATGTAGTAATGTATTTCAAATCCATCATCTTTTAACGTTAATAAAACACGTTTAGTGTTATGTTAAACATACATTTTTATGCTCATAAAATATGTTTTGCCTTCATAAAACATGATTAAAGTAGGATAATCATTTCGCTTGCATATTTGCAAAATGTTAAAAAAAAATAAAATAAAAATAAAGTCTTTAATTTTATTTCTATACTTTCCATATTTAATTTTCTACTCAAATTTAACGTTATGAAACCATATTCTTCATCCCAACTTTTTGTGCAAATAAGTCATATCTCCACCAACAAAATCATTATAAATGTTTTTTTTAGTTGATATCATCTTGTTTAAATATACATAGAAGATTCGTATTAGCCCTTACTAATTGCTTTAGTATTTTCGAAAAAGTTTGAGCTAAATAAAATACATATATATTTTTATGTCTTTCTCTATAGTCCATTCCCGATTGGAAGCAACTTATGAAAATCAACCTTTGAAAAAACACACTAGGCAAACATGTCAACCTGTTTTTTTTCAATAACCTGTATTCCACAAATATATAACACTATGGTTAACTTTAGAGGACTGTATTATTGAATAAATGAAACTTTACCTTTATATTTTCTACAACTGGTAATAATTATTTCTCTTTAAATATGAATTAACAACAGCAAGAGCAGTGACGTGTTGGCAATGGCCGGTAAGAAATAGTTCACAGTTAAAATATTATTTTAACCTAGTTTTTTAGTATACTATTTGAAAATTAAACGGTGCCTATTGAAATATTTATGTAGCCCCGATGGCAACATATCTCATTTTTACAGTTTAAAATAACAGCGGAAAATATTGTGAGTAGGCCGTCATGGTACGGTGTTGTTTTATCAAGCGAGAGCAATTTTGAAGCAACTGTCTGCTGAGCGAGCTTTGTCGCTCTCTCTGTCTTTGTCTGTTTCACATTTGGGAAGTTACACTTTGCTAGTACGCCAAAATTGTACCTGTTTTCAATTGTAGCATATTTCATACTTATTACAGCAAAATATTGATTTTTGAATTTATAATTTACAACTGAAAAGAGATTTTAATTTTTGAATACTTGTTTTAATATATTTAGATATGATGGCGGGGCAGAAACAAATTGAAGTTGGCAAACAAAGCGTAAATAATACTTACTTTGAAAAATACTTCAAATTACCACTTCACGTTTGTAGACGTGTTTTTTTAAAACTTACCTAAGCAAGTTACGATGTTGTGATAAATCTGTGTTTCTGCGGCAGTAATACATATACTGTGACGTGTGTTTCGTTAATCATTGCGTCTGTGAAATGGTGTGCCTTTGTGCATCGTGGTCGATTCGCTGGCCCTGTGTGTGCGTGATTTCAAATATTTGATTAGCACTATTTATATGTTTTAAATGTGAACTGTTTTTATGATGAAGTTATTTATTTACATCCGCATATGTTTATTTGTCACAATGTTGTACCTTTCCCCTGTGTGTTTGAAACACAGTCGTGTAATGTGATTGATCACCAATCCCAACAAAATAACCAAGTCCAGCCCCAATAAATTTCAATAAACCTAATACACAGTAAGTAGCAATATATATAAATATGAGTGGGATGAAAGTTACGGTAGGCTTATGTGAGATCATGTTCACCGCTATATTTTAAAATTCTATAGCAAAAAATGAGCGACACGAGTTGCGTGCTTGATTTTAATGTCACATTTTCGTTGGACTGGCCATTCCTTCGTTATTCGAACTGAAGCCGTCCTTTTAAAGTAATATCCCAACACATATCAATAACAAAAAGTTAAATATTACAATTCACTACCACGCAGTTGTAACAGTGTTTAACACAGTCGCTGCAATATATTAACATGCATTATGTGTAATGTGCTATGTCGTGGAAAACAAATATTTTAATGTAACTTAACTCTGAGAACTATCATTAATTTAGGCATTTTTAAAACGTCATAAAGCTGACCTAAATAATGTTATAGGCCTAAATTGTGAATATTCGTACGAAATGGTTATTGAAATAGACCTAAGACACAATTCTTTGAAATGCTGTAAACAGTAAACAACACATTTGAGAGGTATAAAAGTAGAAGTCACATTTCAATGTTTATTTTTAGGTGTAGCGAAAGTATATGAACACATGTACACACACAATGGCATGTAAACATTGATTTTGACAGATGCTACATGACAGTCACATGGCAATGTTTGTTTACATTTGGCGGAAGGATACGAGACAGGCCTGCAAGTAGATATTTAGCAGGGCTTCGAGAAAGTTGCTTCCAATGGGGAATGGACTATAGTGAAATAATCATGAATTATATCTTGGTTGTCTAAAATAACATCATCAAATATAACCAAAGAATCATTTTCACATAGCTCTAAAGGAATCATTTCATCATTATTATTTAAAATGTACCCCATTTTTTTCTTTAAACTTTTTGGATAACTCATCAAAATAATTTGTTACTCAATATATTTGGGTTGATTTAAACTTTTTGATTAAACATACAATTTATTAAAATTTAACCATCCTATTTTATAAACAAAATTCATCCTCATTTTAGTTTTTTCACAGTTACTTGGACCTACTATTATGGCTCTTATGTTTTCAGGCAATAATTCTCCATTTTATAGAAAACATAACAGCTGACAAATATTTATTTGTGTGACCATTTACGAACACTAAGCTGTGCAATTAAACACTATGCCATCAACGATTAGTCAGCTCGCTTTCGAGTGTCCACTGCTATGGGCCTCGGGCCGTAGAGAAAGTAAATTACTAGTACTAGCCTCTGGTCTCGGGCAATATGTTTCTGGCATTAGCAGATATATTTAAATTTTCTTTCAATATGATACATGCCTCTTTTGTACCCAACCAGCTATGCTGATGTATTCTGACAGGCTCCTAGGTGAATTATTTAATTGTAATTTACAATATGCAACTCAGTCGACTCACCTAATGTAATTTACATATTCACATGTTGTTTTGAAAATAAAAAAACTTGCAGCACTCGGGTCACTAAACAAAGCACAGCTCAAAACCAACTAAGTTGAAAAACTGTAAGCTAATATTGGTTTCAGATTACATTTGTGCTCTAAAAAATGGCACTTTATATGTGGTTTCTGTAACTTGTTTATGAAAGAAAATGACTAGGTATTGGCAAGAATGTACAGCAGAAGCTCTGATACGTAGAGCAAATCATTTTCATTTCCTACTTAATATTATTTGTATTTGTTACGTAATATTAAAATTCTCCATTATTTAAATAAACTAATTCTGTGATCTCAGAAACATTCCCGTTCTTTTGAAACGGTAATTAAATTGGCTTTTCTAAAGTTGATTTGAAGTGACATTGTTCTGACAGAGTTTGAACACAGAATGCTTCCCTTTTATATTTTATGTCTAATGGAATTCAGTATTTGTAGGATATGCCACAAACCTGCAATTCAGAATTGCTTTCACATTTTGACAAACAGAAAATACACTATCATATATTTGACACTGCATGCACTGCATACACCAATATCAGGGGTGAAGCCAGGGAGGGGGGCTATGGGTGTAGTTACATCTCCCCTCCCTTTTTTTATCATACGGATATCAACTATTAGAATTAAAATTATTAATAAGCCTTTCATTTCAATAAAATCATAATTGCTGTAAACTATGATGCATTTTATTAGTTTATAACAAGTAACTTTTGTTCAAATAATTCAGGGAAAACAGAAAAAAGTCAGGGAATATCATATGACAGGGAAATATCGAGGGATTTTCCCCTAAATCAGGGAAAATGTAAATAATTGCTACTCTGTAACATTTGTTAGTAGTTTGAATACAGGATGATGTAATTATGGGCATATGCATTTTAAAATTTCCAATTTTAATTTGGTGAACTAGCAATAATACAACTTTGCCAAGTGTCACGGGGCCTATACGTATAAAATAAAGTATTTACGTGTTTGTAATTGACATTCCAGTGAAGTCATTAGTGTGTATTGTGAGAAATTTTGTTGATTAGCTGAATTAAATATTGGTATTGCGGGATTGATCTGTTGCAGTATAATTTAATTCAACTTCACTAATAGTATTTTTTCTGTCTGGTGGAAAAATATGGCATTTGAATGTTTCAGTTCTGAAAACAGGTAAGGAAGGGATACTGGTAAGATTCTGTCTGGAAAACAGGGAAAATTGGGGAATTCAAAAATATATATTTCATTGTGTAGTATATTGCTTCAGAAACGTTACAATATCTGTATTCACTAATTAGCGGAGAGGCCAGCTTTTTGTGAAAAATTCTAGTGATTTGCTCTATTTCCAAAATACTTAAACTTAGATTCTCTTTTATAACTGAATGATTTTAACTTCTGCTGGTTTTAAGTGCCTGTAGCGAATTATAGACGTTTACTCCTAGAGTAACCTAAATGTGGTTGGCTTGGTCTACTAACACAAAAACCAGGTGACCCTACTCATTATACATTGAAAGCATGCGTAAGACATCCGAAAATAGATTCACGTTTTCAGAACACTTCTATATTGTTTGACACACCACACATTTGTATGCAAGATATTTTGACAAACTCTTGACATAATCAAGTAGTCAATAAGTATATTAATGTAAATATTACATACATTAAAGTAAATATAGTTGCCGTATTCGAACTAGACATCTTAAGTTGCAATATCACTTTGCAAGAATCATAATATTACTTTGTTGTATTTTAAGAAGTGCAAGTAAATTACCCCTGGATTCATAGTCAACACTAATAAGAAGTTTCTGATATAAATAATGAACATACTTTCCTCAACATGGGTGCAATTCATTTTTAAATAATTTCTTAAAATCTTTGATGGTAGGTAGGGCTTGTCTCCTCGTCGAATGCAATATCATTAGAGGTGAAATCAGAAACATATGCAACAGTAGTGAGACAATTAAAAATACACACGTGCCTTGCCCGGGACTCGAACCCAGAAAAACTCGTACTATAAGTTAGTGTGCACTCAAACTATATTACGAAGGTCGAACTTGAGCATCAACTTCGAATTTAATTAATCTAATGTTTTGAATGACAGTGTTTAGTAACCTAAAATATTTACATGGCCATCATTTTGAGAATAAGTGAATGAGCCACTTAAAACACTTAAATTTACATGGCCTACCATTGCACTACTTGTGTGCATAATTTGGTATATGTCGGTTGATTAGTTCCTGAGATATGATATAAAACCACCATGTTTTTGATGTGACGATCTTCACAAAAGGACAAAAATGTTATGTATTAGCACATTTGATGATTGTACACCACCAGTATACAAAGTAATGGTAAAATCAATTGCATAAATTCTTAGATATAGCACACTAACCAAAAATTAATTTATAGCCACCATTCTGAATATGTCTGTCACACTGAAAAAAATACTTATGGTTATATGTCCTACCACAATACCAGTTCTTCGCCAAATTGTGGTACGAATGGGTTTATTGTTTACTGTGCTATAACTAAAACTTAATTTGTATCGGTGGGGGTAACTTACAAAATGGCAGAGAAATGACTCTCTCTATAGACAAATTTGATGGCTGTAATTGATACGTCCAGCATACAAAGTTAGGTAGGAAATTGGTTCGTTAATAAAAGATAGTAAGCTGAAATATTTATAGAGCCACCATTTTGAAATAAGTGCCTGATATATATTTAAAACATAGCAGTTTACACCACCTGCTGCAGTTCAAACAGTTTGACCAATTTGGTTGGAATCAATAAATTGTTTCCCCGAGATATTACATAAATAATTATTTATTCATGTGGCGCTATTTTACAAAATGACAGACAAAATATGCTCCATGTAGACACATTTGATACTGTAGTTGTAATATCTACTGCCTGCGTACAAATATATTGGAATTGAGTACATTATTTCGACAATATAAAATGCTAAGCTAACTATATGGCCGCAATATAGAAATTAAGCTTCTGAGATACCCGAAACATATAATTGAACATCATCTGAAGCAGTAGTATTTGTTTGCCAAATTTCGTATGAATCTGCTAATTTTTTTAAATCGAGATATGGCATAAAAACTTAATTTTTTCTTCATGTGGCACTTACTTACAAACTGGCTGAGAACTATGGCTATGTGTTGGCACATTGATGATTGTAGTAGACACTTTCAGCATACAAAATTTAGTCGAAATTGGGTGAATGGTATAGATGATATCTATACTAATAATATTTTAAACAGGTAAAGTGAGTTTGTTTGTTTATATGTAACGGCTAATCCCGGAAACCACAGGGTCGATTCTTATAATTCTTTCACTGTTAAAAAGCTACATTCTTTCAGATGGACATAGGCTATGTTTAATTTTAAAAAAATTGTTGAGAAATTCCAAAATTTATAAACCAAGTTGGAGAAAAATGAGCTACTTGGCCACTTTCTAAGAAGCTCTGCTAAAACCATTAAAGATGAATTGAAACATGTTACAAGGTAATGTCGCAAGTTGTCACAGGTAGTCACAAGTAGTCGCAAATTGTTGCAGGTTGTCACGGGTACTTTCAGGGAGTCACTGGTGTTTTCAGGTAGTGAAGGGTAGTCACGGGTTGTTGCAGGTATTCACGGGTAGTTGCATATATAGGTATGTATTTCAATAACTCCATAAAACCTGAGCGAAGCGATGGCGTGCTGCTAGTACCAAATAAACCTTAAATATTTGTATGGCCACCATTTTGAAATAAGTATCTAAGCAAGTTTAATTACGTACGTTATCTTACCTGTCGTAGTATTACTTGTCAATTTGTATAAGAATTACTGTGATAGTCTTTGATATATTATGTAAAACCATTATTTTTTCATTTTATACTATCTTTAAAAATTGTAGTCTAACAACAACTTCAAAATTTAATGCTTACATGATGTTCTGCGAGCATACAAAAGTTGGTTTAAATCGGTTGAATGATTCCCGAGATACAACGTATCACCCTAAATAATAAAATGGCCACCATTTTGAAAGGAAGTTCTTGGCATCGAAAACTATAACAGTCAGGCGTCCTTACTAAGTATGTACTGTATATAAACCGAGTTTGGTCAGATCTGCTCGACCCGTTCAAAAATTTAAAAGAGGGGACACACATGTAGACACACACAGCAACATACATAAACACAGACAGGAAAGTCTTTGTTTCCTTTGGAAAGTAGGCTAATAATAGTTACACTTGCAGGTTTAATACCATAAGTTTTTAAGTGAAATAATGAAGGATCACAGACATGTCCTTGCTTGTAACATGTGGAAATAGCAGACTTGTATACACCATATTCAGTAGCTACACACCACATAATTGTTAATGGAAAACTAGGCTTTACCCCATACATATATACATTTATATACACACACATATTTAGGCCGTTCATGTTAAAGTGAGCACTTTTTGAAGCTGTTTCATCTGACATAATAACCAATAAATACATTTCATTGTAGCTTGGGACTTTTGGTTTTGGGTATGGTGAATGTATCATTGTGTTTGTTACTCACTTGGAAGGTGGTAGAAGGATATAAATTGGTTAAAAGAGAAAGGTAACTAGGACTTCAAAAGTGCTCACTTTGCCGTGAACGGCCTTTAGATATGCATACAATCACACACATATAGAAACATGCAATCACACATACATACAGGCCCGTGCATAGGATTTGAAAATGATAGGTGGTGTATGGTAGGGACAATGCTTTGTTAACTTCGTTATCAGTATCAGTGGCACAATGACCATAATATTATGGTATAGCTTATTTGTAAACCCCAAAACACCCATTATTTCAAAATGTTCTCATTGCACAAAGTTTTTTGTTTCATTAAGTTTCTACATCTCTCGCTTTGTTCATTAACCTTACCCCCCTATAAATAAATTTAACTTTCCTATATTTTTCCAGAAATGTGAATGGTGGTTGAAGCTTCCTATTGACAAATCTATTAACAAGTAAGCAAATATAATCTTTTAACTAAATCCCAGTTAGGATTTAGGCAGTGGCGGATGCGTGGTAATTTTTATGGGCAAGCTGCTGTGTGCAGGGGGCAGTATCTCCCCAATTAAGGGAGGGGGGAGGGGGGTGTCCGGGTGTCCTCCCCCGGGAAAATTTGGATTTCAAGGTGCAAAATGGTGCCATTTAAACATTTTTTTGTACCTAAATATAAAATACACCGCTTGTAAAAATATTAATATTTTTTAACATAACATTTGCCCGAGTGAAAAATATTACAAAGATACCGTCATCAAACCCGGAACCTTGTCCACTCAAAATCAATATTATTTTAATACCCTTCAACAGTGAGGTATTTTCATATGGAGCAATTTTATTTGTACAGAAGTGTAGACAGGAATAATTATTATTTGTTTGTGTAAAGATGGAAAGCAATCAAAGCGAACGACCAGGAGGCAGGAAAAAACGAAGCAGATAAAGTGCGCATCAAAAGAAAAGATTCTACTAGCACAGTGTAAGGGAAGGAAGTACAGAACGGGAAATGTCCAGTGATAGCCCACAGGAGGGAGGGAACACGAGAGGGAGGTTAGCTGAAGTCATAACAGCTGAGCTGAAAACATATTTACCATTATCCTTGCGCTCGTGTGAGTTACCGTTCTTACCATGCAGCTGTCTTTCACCAAAAATAAACCAATGATTATATTTCAACCAGCTACATCACAGTTGCGAAGCTATAGGGACACATGAGCAGATCATGCGGTGTGTGTGCGAAGACCGACCACGGGTATAACAGGCATTTATAATATCCTAATGTCCTTGAATTGTTAATCAGTGTAATTCGACATATGAACACTGAACATTCTCACCCAGAGCGATAGTTCGCGCCACAAAGGTTGTCTCGCAACCCGATACAGAATTAGATTAGACAACACACACATCCCACAGGCATCATCACTAAATAGCTACAGGAAAATGTGACTTGAAAAGCTGCCTTGTGCTTTCGGAACATGTGTTATTGATACATTCAAATATATAGGCCTACATAGTTTTATTGTACTTATAGAGCAAATATTAACATCAGCTTTGAAATGTGCATGTAAATTAATGCATATGCGCATTTTTCCAGTACAGTTCACCTTCTGAATCAATGTTGTAGAAGTACAAATCATAATCGCACAAATGCACTGCCGGCTGCCCCAACAATCGGTCGACACTTATCAATCATATGGGAGTTATTTATTGTTCACCTCATTACCTGAATGTCAAAATCGTCAATGTTAGTCTTCATTTGTTGTTTCGCTCGATGTTTGTGTGGGGTAGAAAAAGATTTTAACATACCATCCTTGAACCTTACTTCCTGTTTTATTCTGTAAACAACTGCAGGTGGAACAACTATCGCTACACTGACTCCTCTCACCACCTCAGAAAATGGTATTTGAATGCCTTCGTCTGATTCATTGGTCATGGACTTCAGCACATTAAAATTACTTCCCTGCATTCGCTGTGCACAACTTTACCTTGCTATTGTTCCAACTGTTAATTTTATCAACGGAAATATTACAATATGTACGTTAATTTATGCTCTTCGTACATATAGAATATACACGCACTCCTGCACCATTCGCATATTGATGTTTTCACTCTAGCTGTTATATACCGTTTAGAGAAAGCCGAACATCTGAGGGCCGGCAAGGGAAGTGTGACGCATGCGAAGGACATCCGAATCGGCATGCGTTGGAAACTATGGGTGTTTTGGTCTGATCAGTGTCCGAGGTAATTAATTGTACAGATATAGCACATGCCATAATCATATTAAAAAACAACTCAATTAAAATATCTGCAAACTCATGACTGCGACCATATTATAAACATTACTTTCATTATGATTAATTTTAATTTTCTACCATATATACTGAAATCAAGAGTTTACAATGATTCATCACCAGTACGGAGTTAGATAACATATTATAGCATTGCATTAACCTTTCTGATAACTGAGTGCAAATTACACTTATAATTACATCTGCAAACATTCACGTCCGTCATAATTAATATACAGTAAATTAATGTTTTAACATAAAAACACACGTGTTAACATCCTTTGAAAACAATAAACATGGCCAGCAAAATAGTTTGTTTAGGCTGTTAAATCCAAGTGTTTCTAACAAAAATATTTTTGGAAAAGATGTACAAAATTACCTTTCTTGCATGTTGTAGTGACTGTAAGTTCAGGTGTCGGCCTACCATCTTATCTTTTATGATGTCACATCTTTCCTGAAACGTGAACTCACTGCTGGAAAAATGCTTCACTCATAATTGACACACACTACACTTACATCTACATGATTCTGTTACACTCATTCTATCTACTCTGTTTTCAGTCTCACACTGTAATTTTCTAATTTTTGTGTAGGGTATACATAGCGCATGAGTATGTATAACATTCTCAGCACCAAAACTAAATTAAATAAAAAACAATACGATTTGTGTTGTGTGCATGAACTTGCCCATGCATTGTGCACGAACTTGCCCATGCATCAGTCTAGTTATTGTAAACTACACTGTGCCAACTGCCTGCGGCTAGGCCAGCTTCGGCAATGTCCGCTTCAGTTTGGTGAAGAAAGCACTACAATCGTAGCTTCTAACACAGGGTGACGCAGCCATAAGCCCCCGCCCCTTCCCAGGCAGTCTTCCTACCCTTCCGCCCCTCCATCAGCTGGAAAACCATTGCAACTGCCTACCTGCTGAAAGCATTACTTACAGCGCTTCTAAACATCTTGGTTTTGCTAGTCAATGAATTGTTTTCATATAATTTACAGTATTGTTTCCCGAGTAGAATGTACCGCATGAGTGAAAAGTTACCTTAAAGTAAATATAAGTTAGAATTTAGTATTTATTTTAAATATTTCACTGTCAGGAAACTGTCTCGGCAAGCACTGCTTGCCTTGCTTGCCCTAACGAGATGCTACTGGATTTAGGAAACATCATCTTACAACTACTGCACTTCTGTTAGCCATAGATGGACATCAGAGACCAGCTGCGTAGTAGATTTGTATTCGAGTCGGAGCAAATATCTTCAAATTACCAACTTTATAAATAATACTGTACGAAAACATGACAAGTGAATACATATTTAGTGCTTGATAGTATTTAAATTTATCAGTCACTTCGACTTAACTATGTACAGTTATTAATGTGCCCCAGGTCACACTCGCACTTTTAAATTATTTATTCAAGCTTTGGCGATAGATAATAAGGTATGTTAATCCTATATTGTTTGGTTTTGAGACGTTGAAAACCTTTTTGCTGACATAACATAGAAGAAACGCTTAATTTTAGCTAGTTTGCGGTTAACTGAGCATTGCTCAAAATTAACTTTTACAAAGAAATCACTGCCACGAAAAGCATATACACTCACATAAACAACCCTCCTCCCCCCTCCTCCATGCGGGCATACATAAATACTGACTGTGAGACATTAAATTATGTGGGATCTTAATGCCAAATAAAAAAAGTACACTGTTCAACTGGCGCCAGCTCAGACTGGTTTCGTTTCATTTTATACACATAAAAACTTATGTATCACAGTTTAGTTTTTCGGTATCACATAGTCTACGTCGTACTGTTCAATGGTACGTGTAAGGCAATGTTCATTTTTACATGATTGAAGGGCATGCAGTGGTCCAAAATAAGAAAAGATGGGTTCAGAAGTTAACTGCAAACCAACCAAGTTAGTTTATATAAATCGTCAAAGGAAATGAAATTCTTATCCATTTACTGTAAAATAAAACAATTTCTTTCAGAAATGTAAAAAAATGTAAAACTTATTTGTGCACCAGTTATATCCTAAGATGCATATCCAACATTCCTACACTTAAAAAAACTGTATAACTACGTACGTTAATGTAAATATAGAGGTCGTATTCGAGCCAGACATTTCAAGTTGTGATATTACTTTGCGAAAATAATTACATGTTGGAGTATAAGAAATGCAAGTGTAATATTCACACATTGGTGCCAAGAAGAGGTACTTGTAAAATGCTATTTATTTCGATTTGGGATTAGTATTTAACTACACACCTCTGTATATGTTATTTCATATGAAGGTACAACAGGTGTTTAGAATTATATATGTAAATGTAAAAAAAACCATTATATATTATTTAATTAGCATAAAACACAGTTCTTACTGTGAAAAGGGTCATGACTGTATTTTGTACTGGTTTACACGGGGTTTGAAAGTTTTGAGACATGAATGACCAGCACAATAGATTAATTTTATTTTCTATGACGTGAGTAGAGGAACCATTGCCGGCCAGTTGGGAGTGTGTTTGTAACAGAATTGGCAACAGTCCCTCCTGCTATGCCTTTTTTTTTGTTACATTTTGCAGCTTCTGTCCCATTTAAATAATGATAGTATTATCTAGCGGGAAACTTGTGAACTGCGTACGTGCAATTTCATTTGTATCTGCCCTCGCATCAGGTGGATAGATCTGCACGCAAACTACAAGCAAATATGGCGTCTGATAATCCACCTTAATGTATGTTTAAATCCCAGTTCATAAAATGTTACATATCTGATTCTTTCATTATACTCTGAATAATTCTAACACAGTGAAATTAAAATTATTTTCCTCCAAATGACTTCATTAGCAACACGGATAACAAAATTTATTTAGAGATTTTATGGATAGTTCCATGGAATTTGTGGAAATGTCCATGCTAGAAAAAAAGTGCCCATAAATATAAAAAGATTTATGCTACTATGTAGTTATACTAGTAATTTCAAGAAGCTTTTTTAATTTATTTATTTGGTATAAGTTAACAATAAAGGACTTAGGTTTTATTAAACCATGAGAAGACAAGCGAGTATAGGCTGTTCACGGTAAAATGAGCACTTTTGAAAGCCCTGTATGGACGTTATGTATTCTTCCACCATACATAAAATTAATGTTGCCATGGGCCTCATCACATTGTTCATGTGTCGGTCAAGTGAATCTGTGAATTTATTAGGAGAGGGAAATTGAACAAATGTGCTAATTTTTACAATTCGATGTATTATGAAAAAATTGAAAGAAATAATGTAAGCAATTATGAATGGTTGCCTAAAACTTTTAATTCAACGTTAATATGGAACTACTTTCCCTCATCTTTACCAACTTTACTGGGTACATGTCACTCACTCAGTGCGCCCATTAAAATGCATGCATGTAGGGGCAGTGACTATTTTCTAAGGTTGATTTCAAAAGTGCTCACTTTATCGTGAACAGCCTTTAACAGACAAATATAATGGTATTTAATCCATAGCTTAAGGTTTTTAAATTCCAGCATTAAATTTTTGTCATTTCTCAATCTTTGTGTGTCAAGAACAGTAGGTGACTCTGTAAAATAGTTCTATCCACCAGTGATTGCATCGAAATGATCAAAATGATGGAAGGCATGTACCATTTTTACAAAATACAAAGAGAGGTTAAAGGAATGCAAGTCATTTAGGGGAGATCAAGACCTCTTGTAACTTTGAGTGTGTTTACTACTGTTTAAGAATGTTGCCAAAACAAGATGTGTGCTGAATGTGACTTGCTTCTCCATTGCAAAAGTTGCAATGAATACCGGACTAAATGTTTTAGGTTGTAATTAAACAGTTTTATTTTAGCATGACAGATGTTCAAACATTCATGTTTGGTAGATTCATTTTCTTATTGAGCTGTCTGTGGCACACTCCATACTTGTAGTCTTAGTAATTTAGATGCGGATGACTATAGGCCTACATGTAATCACAGGGCTTTTTGAGGTAAGAGGAAATATTGGATTATGCTTCACTGAAAATGTTCTTTGTTGTGTAATGATTCAAAATTCACAATTATAATTGGTTTTGTCATGATGTGATGTGGGGTAGAAAAATTAATGGTGGTAGGTTTTCCTTCTTCCTTCAGATATGGGTGTTTCATACTGGTGGGTTTGGGGGGCCATGGTGGCACGGCTGTTAGAGTGCTCACCTCCTATCCAGGTAAATCAGATGTTTTATTCCCAGCAGGGTTACTCTTGGTTTTTCACACCTGGGAATCATGCTGGAAGATGCCACTCATTTACGGTTTTTTCAGGGATCTCCCATTTCCTCCACCTTTGCATTTTGGCACTGCTCCACATCCACCTCGCTTCACCCTCATCAGTTCTCAAGACTTCACTGTTAAGAGCTACCCAAACCACCCCACTCTTGGCTCTATTTACTGTGTTGAATAATCAGTGTATGTTAGTATAGCCAGCTTAATTTTATATTTGTAGTATGAATGAAACCAGCTGATAAGTATATTGTTTTGTAACTAAAGATTTACAGAGTTGCCTTCCTTATCATGTCTGCACTCACTGACCGTTAAATTAATGACGTAATATACTGTACTAAGGAAATAGTATCTACTGCTACACTTTCTGTATCTTAGATTGAGAGCCTGGTTAGTTGATGTGCATAAAGGGGACAGTGGCACAAACTGTGTTCTTTATAGGTGCTAACAGTGTTATCCCTACTGTAGAGAACTAACATGTATATTTAATCCATGTATGACTGTCAGCTTTGTCAGTAGTGTCTTTGATCGTCTCATGGTATTTTGTCCACAGATGATGATGATATCCTGAATGCAGAAGTGAAATGCACGTCTTGCAACAGAAACCTCATTGGTATTATCAAATATGGCGAGAGTATCTTCAGGCACTTGACACTAAATGTATTGCTATGCAAGGTATTTCACTTTATATAGAATATTCACTATTCCAGTATTGGTTTTATTTCCATTGTTTTCAGATTGACTTTATAAAATAATATGAAGTGGTGAAAAGGTGTGTGATATAAGCAAGGAAACATACACCCAAGTAAGGAAATGCACATTCAAGGAATTATTCACGCTATGTAGTGGTTTCCACATTTGTAGCTGTCAGTAATTGAAACAAATGAAGTTTTAAACTGATGTCAAGACATTGGCGGTACAGTAGAAAGTCGATTATCCAGACTAATAGAGACAATAGGTCATTTGGATACTCAAAAATTCAGATAATGGGAATAATGTTGTAAATGAAGATAAAAGAATTTGTAAAAAATCATTTTCACACAACATAAATTTTATTACACATGCATAGAACATAGTAAGCTTATCCAAAACAGAAACTGTTCATAAAATAAAAAAATTCAATCGGTTAGCAAATAACCACCTCCTCCTGGACATGTTTACTGTGAACAACACATGAAAGGGCACATTACAAGAGCTGACCAAAAGTGCTTGTCTATCCTCTGTGGGTAAGGGAAACAATGTATTGAAAGAGACTTTTATGTTTTTCTATTCTCTTAATTTTTATAATGAATCCGGATAACTTGTCAGTATAACCATCGTTCAGATAATTAACTTTATACTGTATTTTGTTTTTTTTTTGCGTGTGAATTTGTTTATACCTGAATTTGATGAGGAATGGGATGGTTTTTAAGAAAAATAATTCAGGTTATATGTACATACATAGTCTGTCTCGTGTTAGGTTTCTAGTTTTTGACAGACTGTATGGAAGTAGTACCCAATAAACATACTATGTATCCTTCTGTCAGCATGTGATTTCTACTTTACTGTCAAAACATGTCCCCAAACTGTTCACAAAATGTGAGAAAATGATCAAAGTTACTTTAGGAATTTTTCATCTCTGCAACAGGAAGAAGCTGAATAAAATCCATTGTTTATCAACTTGAAAATGTTATTTGACAAGTAGCAACTTTCTTTCCCAGCACTGAAAAAATAACATCTTAATTCTTGTGGAAAATTTCCTAATAAATGTTAATTGTACTACTAAAATTTTTCCATCAAAATTGAATATCACAAACAAATATAATTTTTTTAAAATCTAAATATTGAACTTGTGTTTACAACTAATGCATCTGTGTTGTTGAATACACTAACAACTAGGATCTTGTGGCTAGATGTGTACCTAAAAGCGTGATGCAAAACTCTGGGGCATTGTTTAATTTATTATAAACTATCTTTTACCTACTGCTTTGCGCTCATGTTTATAAGGATAAATAATGAAGTTTTGTGACACTAAGCCACTATTGGGTTCTCTACCCACAGAGTTTCTGCGGTCCCACTATGGAGTTCTCTACCCACCGAGTTACTGCGGCCCCACTATGGAGTTCTCTACCCACCGAGTTATTGCGGCCCCACTATTTTGTGCTCTAGCCCCTGACCAGCTGCGGCTCCACTATTGGGTGCTCTAGTCTCTGGCCAGTTGTGGCCCTACTATTGGGTTCTCTACCCACTGAGTTTTTGCTGCCCCACTGCTGGTTTCTCTAGCCCCTGAGTTTCTGTGGCACCCTTACTGTGTTCTCTAGCCAATGAGCTACTGCAGCCCCACGTTTTTTTGTTTTGTTTTATTACATCCGTAAGATCTTTTTCCAATACATATTGGACAAGTCAAATTACAATATACAAAGTTTATACACTGAACATAGTAAACACACACATATAATATGTCTGACTACACGTACATGCATCACATATTCTCCTCATAATTTGACCAATCCTCCTCCAACATGCTGTGGGGCGTCGTCGTTTTGCTGAAACAGAAGACAGAGGAAACGAGAAAAAGTGGAACAAGAAATGTGAACAAAGACATGTTATGCAATCATTTCTTAAAGTTTTGTAGTTTAGGTATTAATCTACATTATAAAATGCTAGTTAAAAAAAAAATAATTCTTTCAGCTGATTTTTAAAGAGTTTTTGGTTAGAGAAGCAAATTTCTTGAAAAGTTGGCTACCAAGGCAGGATAGCCCTTTCTGGACAAGTTTTAAGTTAACTGAAGTCACGTGTAAATGTTGATATATATCTATCCACTGGGTCACTGCGGCCCCACTTGGAATAACTCTAGCCACTAGGCCATTACAGCTTTTTGGAAGAAAATGTTTACAACCCATAGACAAAGAAGAAAGAAATGAGGAAATAAACAATGTTTTTTTTATGCAGTAATCGATCCTAAGAAAAGCTTAATCCAGTACCTATTTACAATAAGAATTTTCCTGAAGGAATGAGATCTATGTCACTCTCCGACCCTTCAACTATATCTGTCCAAAAAATCACGTTAATCCATTGCTCCGTTTTGACGTGAAAGAAGGACAAACAAACACACTTTCTCATTTATATAGTAGTAAGGATAATGAGTCTGCTTTAACACTAATTATGGTTATTGCCATGCTGTAGCATTTTGGGTTTGCTATTTTTTTTGGAATTTAAGCGAAATGTTTTCCATATGGAAATAACTTACAAGTTTTGTGAAAAATACTTGCTGAATTCTGGAGTTATTTCCAAAACTCCATCCCCTGGCTACGAGTTTAACTTTCTGCAGACGGATTTCATATGCTGCCAGCTTCAGAAGGAACACTCGCTTGTTGGTCAATAAACATGAGTTTTAAACACAAAAATATTAAGACTACCTTGTTTGTGAAAATTATTTTACATTATAGTTTCTCAGTGAATTGTTACATTTTATAATAACTTGTCTCTATTCTGAATTATATTCTGGCAATGTCAAAAGTAATATCTTAAGTAATGTCATTTTTTTTACTCTTGCTGTGTATGTATGCAAGTAAAGTTAGCAATATTAATGTAAAATCTCATTGTTGTTTACGGTTCCCTTTCATTATGGTCATTTCTCTTTTAACATGCGTAATACCCATTGACAGCAAATCTTCTCTCCTTTAGTCGTGAGAGTGGTTCTGTGTGTGACGTGGTTATCACTTTTCATATGTCGCGCACTTGTCTTGCCATTGTGAGCTTGCTTTCTTGTGGATGTGCTTACTACCTTTTCTCTGTGTGAATGCCTTTAACTGTTACCACAGAAAAGACAAAATATCGATACTAACTTTACCGTGTGCATATCACTCAGTGCACCTGTTGAAGTATATACAGGGCTGAGCAGTGACTTTTATGTAAGGTTGATTTCAAAAGTGCTCACTTCATTGTAAACATCCATTAAACACAGTAGTGACAGTGGAACTGTAATTTAGGTCATTATCTACCCATGCTGTGTAACTGTTTTGAGTCGCCAACAGAAAGACAGCACATCAGTTGCATACCTTGAGCATAGAGGCATTGAGGCAAGTGGTTATAAAGCAATCTGCTTTTGTGCCTGTGCATTTCGAGGCCTTGAATGTGCAAATTAGCTACAGACAGGTGGAACCCCATGCGGAAGGCAAGTGACATGCAGCGTGCAGGATTTTAAAAGTACTTAGAGGATTTAAAAAATAATTTTGCTAATATATATTTTTTTATTTTTTAAGTGCGGTTGATTGAAATTGCAGATATCAAGTCCATGGACAAAGTTAATATGATTTGCCTCAACCAGCAGTTCCAACAAAATGATTACTGTGATGCAAATTTTGCAAGATCCATCCATGTAGGTAGCTTTTACAGCTGTTACAATTTTACAGCCTGTAGTCAAATGTTAAAATCATCCACTATTCAAATAGTCTAGCACCAGGTAGGCGAGCTTCTGCAGTCCAGCTTCCCAATGGAGGTCAAGCTGTTACTTCACGGCACCCTATGTGTGACCTGTATAATAGACCTCTAATAATTAGTTAGCATTTCAGTAATAAATAATCCAATGTGCCCACATAAAGTTAATGGAGCTGTATGAGAGCGTAGAACCAATTTTTGAGTGTGATACGGACGAGAAGGTTGAGATTCGGGGGGCACCTGATGAGGATGATCGACAACAGGTTGACCAAGAAGATCTGGAATGCGACATGCTTAATGGGAAACAGCTGGATGAAGGAAGTTAGGGAGGACTGGAAGGCAATTGGCATTATGGTTAAAATTCCTAGACAGTAGTACAAGATAGTGTCAGGTACAAGAATATGGTGGAAGGTCACAGATTAACTGACACCAGGACAATATACAACTCACAGAAACAGAGAGAAACAGGAGTGAAAGAATGAAGAGGTATTGGGAAGAGTGAAGGCGTGCTGAACAAGTCATCGTGATCCTGATGGTTTATAACGAACTAGAAGAAAGTTAATGGAAATGGACTTCACACTTAAAGTTATAACAGTGTTAGGGCTTTTTTTTTTTTTTTTTTTCAGAGGAGAGGTGGTTGAATATAGTTTTCTATGGTATGAATTTTTTTCAGAGGGCATGCCTATTAAAATCAAATTAAAATAAATTTTAAATAACTTTTAAGTTTTGTGCTAGAGATGATGGAACATGGTCTTAATATGAAAAATTCCAAATTTTTATTTATAAGGTATGAGGTCAGTCAAAATCAGTCAGAAATTCCCCAATATCTGTATTAAGACCATTTTCACTAACAACCTTGTTCATGAAAACCATGAAGGGTTGTATCAGTGTGGTTCTGCTGGAGTAAAACCTGGACAGAACTTGAAGAAACTGTTGTCAAATATTTATTTTATTTGCAGTATTGTGTTGCAATTTTGTGAAGTTAAAAAGTGCAGGGGATGCGGTGATGTGGGCATACTGCTCGCCTCCCATCGAGGCGTACCAGGTTTGATTCCCAGCGGGGTTGCGCCTGGATTTTTGCATATGGGAATCATGCCGGACATTGCTGCTGGTCAACTGGTTTTCTCCCGCCCTTGCTTTCCAGTGCTGCTCTATACTTACCTCGCTTCACCTTCATATACTCTCATGACCTAGGTGTTAAGATCTGCGAAAGTTACCTGGCTCATTCGATCAACCAATCAATAAATTTATAAATAAATAAATAAATAATAGAATGAATGAATGAATGACAGTGTAATAAACACGTGAGTATAGTTTTTGCATGTTCTGTTTTTTAAATGTACTTGAGCTGATACAGGGAAGTGTATTTATATAGAAATGTGTAACAATTCACATATTTTCAATAGCATTTCATTTGTTAAATGTTTTAGAGATATTCCATCATTTCTCTAGATATACAATATGATGATTGTTTTCTAATATGCTAAATATGAAAATATGAAAATATTTTATCTGTGAGCATCTGAGGCCTACCTCTGAAGAAAATTTGGTCCAAGCTTACTTTTTGGCTACGTGAGAAAATGCTTACCGTAATAGAATATGGCTGTGACTATTTCAGGAAATAGCATAATCAGCAAAAAAATTTGTACTGTTATTGTTACTAGCAGACGTCTGTGCACGCAGGTCCCCTCCTACTCCCTAGACTGTGAATCGGAACAGATTGGTCTGTAGCTGAACGGCAAGACAGCAGCATGGCAGTATATGCACGGACATAAAACATTTTGCAAAACTGGACAATGAGACTTTTTACTGGCAACAATAGATAGCAGTGTACTTGTGACAGTGTATACTGGATGATTTCTTTACCTTCGACAGAAGTCAATTGCTTCCCTGTTATTGAGTGCAAATTTTCTGTTAAAATATTCAACAGTATAAAATTAAATTCACATTAGTTGAAAGCAACAACGATGGAGTGGAATATTTTCTGTGGTTTAATGCATCAACAGATTACGTGTTTCTTTTCCATATTTAATCACATGAAGCAAAATAAATGTACTACAAACCCTTTCACCTTTAAAATACTGAAAAAAAGGGGGGGGGGGGGGTGATAGGGGATAAAAATATTTGATGTGAAGATTTACGGCGTAGCGTAAGAAATACCTTGAAGGGAATGCATTACTCAGACAATATTTGTTCACAAAGTTTGCAAACATTGAGGGGCAGCATAATGTTAAGCCAACTTGAACACATTTTACAGCATAACAGTTTTATGTGAACAAAAAATTAAAAAAATCGTGCATTTAATAAGATATAAACTCATACATAGCTGCTATCTATCTAACCATTGCAGAAATGTAATTTCGTAGCATATTCATTGTTGTTGGCACATTATTTTTGATGGTATATAATTATTGAATTTTGTCTCGTATTCCCTCTTGTTGAAATCAAACACAGTACAACCATTAGTTTTGCGGCTGCATATAAAATTTTAACAAAGAATAATTCATTTATAACATATTTAATTATAATAATGTTACATTAAATGACACAGGAATATATAAAATAATCACTGCTAGACAAGAACACAAAATACAACTGAAAAAAAGGATAAAAATATTTTCTTTTTCAATTTTTTTTATTTCCAAAGAAAAGAGTGATGTATCAAGTTCAAATTAAATGTAAATGTTTTAAACTTACATTCAAAACTTCTCCCGCAGTAACTGCATTATATTGGGCGCAAATGTAGGTAAGCAAATCCCAACCAACCAACATGGCAGAAAATCAAACAATGTGGGGCAATTAATTAATATATTACTTAAATTGTAACTTAAAAAAATATCTCCAATGAAATAAGCTGCTTTTTGTTCACTTAAAATAAGTTGTTATAACCTCTGACAGTGTGCTGGTTGACCTATTGGCTACCCTGTATGGCGCAGTCAGTTGAATTTTGAGTGAGAGTGGTTCCGGTTTCGAATCCCGGGTAGGGTGTGTGTGTGATTTAAGCTCATCCGAATGGGTCACCCTTTAATGGGAAATGTCACTCTGATAGGAAAACTAAGAGAACAAAGATTTCACGGAGTGAAAAAAATTAGTGCTGTAAATTAATAAATATATTTGCATTTCTTGGTACTTTTACAAGGAAAACCTTGTAAATAAGTAATGAAAATAATATACTTGCTTTTTTTTGTAATAAATACATTAACTTACTAAGTGGGTTTGCAAGCTATAGATTTTTAATATTACAGTTTAGCTTATATTTTAGTCACATTGATAAATAACAAATCTAAAATTGTACATAATATGCTTTCGAAAATAAGTTTATTTATACCACAACTGTAATACAAATGTTATATTTTATATTAGCTGTTCCCGGCGAACGTTGTTCCGCCTCTTCCACGTTCTATTTTGCCTTCTCAATGCATCCTCTCTATTACATCTGGTATGTCGACCGATGTTTGACCGTGGTATCACTGGTATTTTTATCTTTCAGATCAACAAACATTTCCTGCAATTATGAGCAAAATCGGCCCATAAATATAGAAGTTAGACTCCAGCATAACCTATCGGAATGAAACTCTTTGGCTGCGTGAAAAATTTTCGTAATTTATACCCAAAAAGTGTAAAAAAATTTTTTACGTATAAATAATATTATTATTTACTTATTTGTAACACAGAAACTATTTACATATATACAAGTTATTAGATGAGCACTTGTTAGAAAACAATTCCATGCCAGACACATTGCAACTTAAGAAAAAATCCTATTCGACTAAAGCCGAATGCTGCAATTAAGCAATATTTTCGGCATTCGAGAATTGCTGAATGTCGCATTTAAAGAGATATATATATATATATATATATATATATATATATATATATATATATATATATATATATATATATATATATATATATATATATATATATATATATATATATATACGCACACACACACGTGCGCACACACACACATGCGCACACACATGCGCACACACAAAGATAAAGATAAGCTGCAACTTGAAATCGAACCTGCAACATCTTGAGCAAATATGTGTGAACTTAGCTTCAACACCAACAAACAAATTTACTTATTACTATAACGATAGCATTAGTTTAGAATCTGTTTGTCCTTGTCTAGTAATTGAACAGGCATATAATTATAGGCTGTTCACGTTAAAGTGAGCACGTTTTAAGGCCCTTATAAATTTTTCCTGTCATCCAATTTCCATCTTCCTGCTGCTTTTTAATGTAAACTTTGCAATGTGACCAATAAACACAGTGTTTACATTTCACCACCATCAAAATTTAATGCCTTAAGCTGCAATAAGATATATTTATTAGCAGTTAATGCGTGTTGCGAAGGTGTTAAAAAGTGCTCTCTTTATCGTGAACAGCCTATTGTTAATGTTTCATTTTTTAATGCTTTTAAAATAGAATTACACCTTTGCACATTATTTGTTTGATTATCCAGAAATTATTTTCTGTTAATGAACGTTTTGTTTGGAATAACATTTGCTGGCATAAATCATACACAAAAGTTTATTACATACCTGTAAGTTAGTACAAAAAATTTTATCATGAAAGCTACAAGAACTATTTTTACAGTGATTACACAGCCCTGCCGAAGCCAGCATTATTTGGAAAAACATCTTTACAGGTGGCATTAATTTTGCACGTGATTCAGAATTCTAGAAATAACATATTATTAAAACTAGGGATGTCAAACTCAATTTCACGATTCCTCTATACTTGTGATTCTTCAAGAATCGGATAATTGAGAATCCGAAGACCAGGAATAGAAGCATTAATAACCAATTACTACAAATACATAACCTAACACCAGAGGCACAATTTTGTGGTAAATCCTGATAAAATGAAATAACACCGGAATACAAATTAAAACGTGAAATAACATAAAATGCAGACAAATGTGCGATATCTCAAGGAATGAGCTTTCTCCACAAGAAATGAAATTTTCTGCCATGTTTTATACACAAATTTACTTCTGCGCTGTGAAAATATAGAGCGTGAGAGTCTCTGCAGTATCGTGAAATACTCATGATGAAAAAATTCTCAATTTTGTATCGAGACAATTTTTAAATCTCAGAAATCATAGTTCTACATGCAACACATGCATGTAAATACGTTAAGTATTTTTTCTTGCATAACAAAATGTAAATCACATTCCAAAGATTACACAAGCAGTAAAACATGCACTTTGAAATAATCTACGGAGGTTTGACAACAAACTGCCTCCAAGCACTAGTAATAATGGTGCGAAGTGAACACTCACAACTAGAATGTGTGCAGTAATCTATGGCCGCAGCGCCGTATGCATCAGTGTTATACGTCCTAGTTTCTTGGTACACATACCAGATTTCAGGGTGCTGTACCATATACCAAGATACTTTTATTTTGCTACGTGAAAATACCAAGATTTCAGCATTTACAATCACTTTTAAAGAAAGCACCACAGTATTTTGAGTCCAGTGCCATACTTTCCAAAAATATTCTTGGGGCAAAGTACAACTTATCTTAATTTCTGAACAGGAATCTATGCATCCAGTATTCCATTTCGTCTCATGGAGTTTGTCCCGTATTGTCATTAGGCATCGCTGCGGGCTCGGACTGTTGGCAACACTTACAGTTACTAATGCATTACTCAGACTTCTATGGTATGTTTGTATTACGATTCCACCTTTCAAAGGTCCTATAATAAACAAATCAAGTGTTTAGAGGGAGACCGGATCATCAGTGATTGTGACTTTGTATTTGAAGAAGCTTGATTTTTCACTTGGACATTTTTAAAAAGAAAGGGCAAATGTGAAATTAAAGTGAGCAAGAAATTAATACAAACATAGACCTAAACCAGTCTGAGAAAACATTTTTTAAAAATAATGCAGATGATTTTGATATTACATGGATACTGCTTGTCTAGCTTGTGTATGTATTTCATCATTCCTTTGCATAACAAATTTTTAGTATAAATAATAATTTTTTTAAACATCTTAGAGTTACCAGAAAAATTTTACCAAAATTATACTGTGTGTGTTTTCAATTTGGAAATTTTTAAATAACTACTGCTTTAAAAAATGTTAACTATGATTGCTTTTCAATAAGTGCTATTCTTGCAAACTTTTAAATCATTTCATGTGTAGGCAACATAGCAAGTGAGATTTTTGAAATATTTTCCACTAAACTGTGTGGGCGAAACATACGTGTGTGTGTGTGTGTGCGTGTGTGTGTGCGTGCGTGCATGCGTGCATGTGTGTGTTTATATATATATATATATATATATATATATATATATATATATATATATATATATATATATATATATATATATATATATATATATATATATATATATATACACACACACACATACACACACACGCACGCATGCATGCACTCACACACGCGCACGCATGCATATGCATGCATGCACACACACACGCATGCATGCATGCACTCACACACACACATACATACACACACACAAACTTGGAACAGTGAAAGCATATTCATACTAAATTCATAAATGTTCAAAAGAGGCATATGAGAAGCCCGGAATACCGCGGCCTGTTATACCGTGGATTCCGTTATACTGAGGGGCAATTTATGTCCCCCAGCTTGAATAAAAAAATTAGGGGAAAGCATGCAGTCAGGTAGGCGTTTGGTCTGTCAGCAGGTGGTCTTGAGTCAATGACATATATAAATAAGGTGTTACTAGAGCTGTATCTCCTATGTTAATATCTTTGACAGAGGACGCGCTGCGATTGTAGCGCCTTGGGACTGATCATGAACTTAAGGTCAAGATGGCAGCCAGCAGCGGGGAATTCAAATACAGTTTAATGGTGGGGAATTTGAATTTGTGTATATATATATATATAATTCATTTTGTATATAATTTTTATATATATTAAATATTTTACATATATAAACATATTTATATATAAATATATTTACATGTATAAAATATACTTACATATAAACTTAATTTATATATATATAATTTATTTATATATAAAATATATTTATATATAAACTTAATTAGTATAAATATATTTATTTATACATATTTATCTGTATAGGGATTCCATTAACCGTCATTTGAATTCAAGACCAACCGCAGTTTCGTTTCTGGTGCATATTTTATTTATTTCCTTCCCTTCCTATTAAATTTTGTTTTGTTTCATATTTTAAATGGTAAGCATTTGTACTGTTATACTGGTTTTACATTGGTGTGACGCAACTGAAAATTGTGGTCGTAATGAAAACACTGCAATGCGACACCAAGAACAATATTTTGACCACTCATGGCTGAAAATTCAAAAATGTTGCAGGCGGCCATCTGTGTGTTTACCTAAATCAATATAGAAAAATAACCAACACAACACAAATAACATGAATGTTACGTTTTGTAGTTTTGGAAAAAATGGTATGGTCCTAACTCTATCGATGTAGGATATTTAGGTTGGCATTCCAAAATGTTTTATTTTTATGTAGTTATGTTTGTTTGGGTGCTGTTTATTTTATTTTGAGGGGAAAATGGAAACAGCGAAGGTATGAGGTTGGTGGGGAAGAATGGGGGTGGGGTGGGGGCTTTAGTTTTACTGCTTTCGTGACACTGGATTCTTTTTAATGTTCTTCTGAGTAAAAATTTTAACTTCAATGAAAAAACAAAATGTGATATATACGTTGCTGTTCGTATTCGTACAGATGCAGCAATATACACACACACATCACATCACACACTTTGCCCGAAATTTACCTTACACTCGTTGAATTTACGATATAGGCAAATAAACCAATATTATTTACAAACTGCAAAACTGTTGAACGCACTGCTTTATTAGGCCATGTACCTTTCAGTACATTATTTACAAAACACGTAAACTTAACTGTTAGTAAAATCGCAACCACGTGAAAAAATTATTTTCTATGGAAATCCTTACAAGTTTTACTTCATTAAAGTCACATTTGTTTGTCACTATCTTTAAATAATCTATTTGCAGAATCATTCTGTAAAATCAACAGTGCGCACATTTCGTGAAACCAACAATCTTAACCACGTAGATTAGATTTGTTGCTTCATTGTGGACGGTGGTTACAGTAAGAAAATGGTAGGAATAAGCAGTTTTAAGAAATAGTAAACACAAGCCTATTAATATTACCTTTTGCTCAAGACAACACACTACAATGGTACCTACAACCAACTTTGCTTAAAGAAAGCAGAAAAAATAATTTACAGATGAAATATTTCTACAACTCCAACAAGATTTTATCTTTGCATGTTATTACAAATGTTACCAATTAACATTGCTATCGCTCTTGCAGCAAGAAAATACACTCGTTTATCGACGATTGTCGTACCTGCAACATAATTAGAAGTTATTTCTATTTAGAAAGTCCGTCGTGTCCGAGATTTTTGTCGCGTTGTCACAAAATAATCGTCTGCAATTGGGTGAAACATTACTTAAATTAGTATTGGTACAGAATTTGTGTGTATTTTTTGCACTTACTTATGTTACGTGTAGGATAATTGTATATAGTATTTGACATTAATTTTATAATCATCCTTTTAGTTAACCTGGACTTGTAATATGATACATGGAAAGAATAAAACAATATACAAAATGCCAGAAACCGAACCGCTCAAATCTACTCAAACAAGTGACAAATTTAACATACATATATAAGTAGAATACAAATACAAAATCTTCAAAAATTTCTAGACACATTTACATCATAAATAGTACATGTCTATACTATACTATAAAGTTAATTTTCTAGGAGCACTTTTTTTTTACTTTAAATGCTGAGAGAGGCAGTATAACCAAAAAATATATGGTGGGGGTTATGTGTATATTTACAGCATCACCCTTCCTCCTACTAAGTGAATGTAGAGCCTAATGAACTTGACCCATTTCTTTCACTATCATTTAATTTTAGATAAATTTACAAAGATGATATATTTGTATAGCCTGTTCATGGTAAAGTGAGCACTTGATGCAATTTCATCAGACATATTTTAACCAATAAAAACATTTCATTATGGCCTTGGCCTTTTGTTTAGTGTGTGGGGAAATGTATAAAATGTTTAAATTATTCACATGGCAGTGTTTATCTTCACATTACTGTACTGCGTTATATTTTTCCATAAATGACCGAGGTATAGTTGACATTACTACAGGTGGAGTTGATTATTACAATGCAAGCCGAAATAGAGCAGGTGAGAAGCCGTAAACACTTCCATGTGAGTACCTAATTAACACAGTGTGTATTATTTTCCCAAACTCTAAACAAAAGGCCAATGCCATAATGAAATGTATTTATTGGTTAAAATATGTCTGATTAGACTGCAGCATAAGTGCTCACTTTACCATGAACAAGTTATACAATTATATCATCTTTGTAAATTTATCTAAGACTAATTTATATTAAAAGAAATGGGTCAAGTTCATTAGGCCTACATGTTAACAAACAAAACAACTAGACTAATGCATTTTCATTAGGCCCTTCATGTACTCAGTAGATGGAAGGGTGATGCTGTAAATATACACACAATTCCCACCATAGATACTTTGGATATATTCATGACACTATCCATGTATCGTATTACAAGCCCAGGTTAACTAAAAGGATGATTGTAAAATTAGCAACAAACACTGTATACAATTATCCTATTCATAACATATGAAGCCCAAAAAGTACACACAAATTCTGCAATGTACCAATAATAATTCTTACCTGGCAAATTCAGGTTAGGCACGGAATTAGGATTCAGCCGTTTCATACCAGGGCTGAAACACTCTTTCCCGAAATGCCAACTACAAATCTTTAATTTCTTGTAGATATCGTCAGTACTCAATTCCTTAAATTTTGGAGACGCTAATCACCGCTTCCACAATTCGAACCGATGTGCATAATAAAGATCAGGAAACCTGTGTTTACTTCCCCTTTCGTCCTTGCAACCTGGAACAAAGCCTTTGTCATCCTGCAAATCACATCACGTACTTTATTTATACTTATTTGCATTGTCAGTAGGCCCTAAACACAATCGAGGATTGACCACCATTAATCTGAAATACAATAAAAAAAAATTAAGAGGACGGAAGTGGACAGAAATAAATAAACAACACTAAACCGGAAATGAAACTGCAGTTGGTCATGAACTAAAATGACGGTCAACTGAATCGCTATAGAGATAACAAGCCCTGGTCGGGAACGTTGGTGGATAAGGCAGAGGGAGCGGGCGCACGTTCTTCCTCCTTTCAGTGCCGAGATCTATTTACTGATTCATTACAGCCAATATTGTTAGGTTTTCCATATTCAGTTTTGTTGGGGTGGTACCATGTATTTAACGGGAGAATTCCTAGTGGTCCTTTTTTATGTGACCTATTATACCTGTTCTGCTATTTGGTTGTAAACAGGCCAAAAAAGTTACTGTAGCAACCTTTCCATCTTATCTGGGCGTTGGATCAGTGTGGGGGGATGGCATGGCTACATATCAAGCCATTCTATCATACTTACAAGTGTCCTGCTGTCACACATTTACTGGCACTTACAAGTTAACATGAAATGTGCATGCGTTGTATAGCGTAAAACATTTAAGCTTACAGTAATACCTCGCCAACCGCAGTATCTTGAAATGCGGTTTCAGTTATGTGGTGATTTGTTTTAGTAGATCTTTTCTCTAACCACGGTACAAGTTTCTGCTATCCACAGTTTTCAGTCCATGGAAATCTAGCCGTGACTGATGTTAGTGGTAGCGCATTTCTTAAGCTGCTATCATATACTTACTTCATGCCAGAAGGGGTACTCTGGTGTTTTTTTTGTGGGGATGGGGGGGGGAGTTGCAGGCCAGGTCAGTGAGAATTCTTTGTCCTAGTCATATGCCCTTGCCTCTGCCTTACCCTCCCTGTTATTTTTTACTTCCATCATCTCTACTCTGTTGCAAACAACGGTACATTACAGACTAGTTTCTTTATTAGTGTATGTATGAGAACTTCAAATTTAATTCAATGTCCCTTTTTTAATGATTTTTTTTTTAAGTTTGTGTGCACCCATGGCTATATAAGATGCTAATTTTTTATGGTGAGCAATTGATTTTTTTTGCGAAGTCAATTTTATATGTGAAGTGAATAAAGGTAAGTGTGTGCAAATAAAATGTGTTCTTATATTACCATATTTTGGCGAGTAAGGCTGTGTGTGTGTATACGTCACGTCAGAAAGTTTTTGATGAAAAGTTCAGGATAATTAATATTTCAAGTAGACCGCACTAAATTTTTGTATTCCCGTAAACATTGCCAGGTCTCATCATGCCAGTGCAGAGTCCAACATGCTGTCTAAATTTCGTATAAATTCAACACATTGACGTGAATTGCATCTGTCAGCATGTTCTCCCAAACCGGGCTGCTGTTATGAAGTGAACCATCCCTGTAACAAAGGCAGTGGTGGGGGCTGGCTGGTCGCCACCCACCAGAGTAATCTTGTAGTGACCGACCGACAGCTGCCCAGCCCCGAAGATCTAGGGCCATGCGACAGCAGCAAGCCGCGGTGCCCGGCCGTGCTGCAGAGGATCTAGGCACTTGCTCAGCAATGTGCACACTTTAATTATAATGTGTATATAGCAGCTATAACAGTAGGTCTTCCCATTTTCAGGAAAAAAAAATACCGAAATTTAAGGTGGGCCTCAAAATTCATGTTTCTATGTAATTTACTGGCCTATAATTAATCTCCTGCAGGGCATAGCTCTACGTAATCATTATAATTATGATGTAGACACTTGGATTAATATGTGTATATAGCGGTTATTCAGTATGTTTTCCCATTTTCGAAAAAAAAATTCAGAGTGGACAAGGCTTAATGCAGAAAAGCGGCCTTTCTTTGCATGGTACAAATAATTCACCTTCTTTTTTTATTTTAGTTTTCTTTTGTATAATACAAATTAGACGAACAAGCGACATGTTTCACAACATGTGAGGCACTGATAGATCCATCTGCATTGCAAGCGTACATTCTTGGACGTGAGTTTCCTTTCTCCTTCTCACTTCCTCCCGAGAAGGCTCAGCAGGGGGCGGGGGGTGAACCCCCTTCTCTAACCCGTATGATAACAACTCGCAGCGAACACAGCTCTTGGTGGAATAAGTACATCCTTTGCCTGGAAAATGCTGTATTTTTTAGTTATTAATGCTTGAATGCATGTGACTCCCTTCATTGCAGCGCATTTCTCTTCTTCTGTTTCCCTTCCTTTGGGTGCTGTCAAGTCCAGTGATGCAGATAAAAAGAATTAAGTTCTGATAGCAAGGGGTTAAACGTTTCACGTGGTACGGTGGTAAATAACAGCACTTGCTCCGTGTTTAACGGACAGGTCCCACGCCACATTTGAACACTGGCTTTTTTTGCTACTGTTCTCGGCCACTCCCGGAATAGAGTGGAAAGCTGTAACGTGGGTCTGAGTTATGTCCCCCAAAAGCCGCATTATATTGGGCTTTTATTGTGTGTGTATTTATTATATATATATGTGTGTGTATGCATGCCATGTGCATGAGTGCGTGCATGCGTGTTTTTTTTTCTCAATATTATCTCATAATCCTCTTTTGAACTTTTTGGAATTTCATATGAATATGCTCCTGCTGTTCAAGTGTTATATTATTTATGTTATTAATAGTCCTACTATTAATGTAGGCCTAGTTGAAATAATTTAAATTCACACTTTCCTATACAGTATTTAGTTCTGTAACTAAAGAAATCACAATTTTTGGAATCGAGAATAGACAGTAGTAATGGTATCAAGATTGAGAATCGAGGAAAAATGGAATTGATACATCACTAATTAAATCCTTTTTATGTAAACTCTCAATGATCTGTTTTTTTCTTGGGCTTTTTTATGTGAACACCTCGGCGTATGTGGACAACAATTTCACAAAAACTACCATTAAACACTACAAAAATGTTTACATGCAGATTAATTGGGTGGAATTCGTGAAGTAGGTGGACATTATGCTGTAAAGTGTAATATGACATAGCAATGGCATTGTTTAATATCTATTATTTTATTTATTATTTTATAAAAAGTGTGTGTAGGATTTCTTTATACTGCGGGTCAGTCCACTATGAGTAAAATACTAATTTTCTCAACCTTGAGCATGTAAATTTATAAACGTTTCTATAGTTTCAAAAGCATTGGCCTAAAATTAATTTATTTATACTTTGTTAAAATGTATGCATAAATGAATTTACGTGAAATTGTACAGTATGTTTCAAATTAAGTAGTATTTCAGTTGTGTAATTTTTATGTTACGTGTTCGTATATGACTATCATGGACAGATGCCCTCCATTGCCTTACACATAACTAAGCCCGCCTTAACTAATGTTTGCGGAATAGCCGATAGCATGGCCAGTCCGTGCACATCTCTTCCTTGCTTGCTCTGCTTACCCTGCTTCACTGCGCTCACACATGCACAGTAGGAGCCTTGGGAGGGAAAAATACAGGATAAATGCATTGTATAAAAAAAACTCTATGTATATGAGCAAACATAATATGGTATTGGTTATACAAGTTGCATTTTAGAGTAAAACATTTATAATATGATAATCAGTGGCATTTGATATATATTCTTAGGATAGTATTAGAGTAAAATATATGCTAATTCATACAAATTTGTTTGGACAAGTAGGGAAGCATAATTACTTTTTGTAGAAAAGGAAATTTCAATGTACTAGTAAAAAGCTATACTGATAACCAAGTGTTGACTCATGGCGCATTCCTGTGCATCTGAGATGCGCACTCTACTCATCGACTTCACCCCATCTCTAGAGTTGCTACACTCATTGGAGAAGTCACATTATGACAGAATATTTAATCACGTGCCTACCGGATCGCTCCCAGCTTAGTGAATATTACAGACACATGATGTGAAAGGAAGAATTGTTCTGTCTACTGAAGCTGCCATGCGGTTACCCATATTTTTCTCTCAAGATTTTTTTATTCAACGCAACATGGTCACCGCAGCCTCCAGAGCCTCGTGCCAAGGTGATAAAAACGTCAACAGCTTCCAATGGGGAGATAAGAAAAGGATGCTGCCACCCTGAAGTCTAAATAAACCACTGTGAAGAGAGACTACCAACCTGCACCCCTCTGACAGCTTAAGAGTTGCAGATTTTGGTATACAAGGAGGTGTGGGATCCAGACACAGCAGTGTTATCAGCCCCTCCAGCCTAATAAGGGCTAGGACTCCTCCAGCTTGAGCAAGGCTAGATAGGGCACTCAAGCCGAGCAAGGCTTAACTAATCGGCATAATTAGCCTGAGTAAGGCTCACATCTAGTCAGGGGTAATTGGTTCAGATCCTGACCTCAATAGTCTGCACAAGACTCGAGCTGGTACACTCTAGGATTCTGACCACTATACCAAGCATGTCGGCAATGAGTCAAGTCTTTGGGAGTAAGCTGTGCTGCTGAAACCCCCGCACTCCGCAATGACTTGAGATATTTGAAAGAGTTAACGCTGCTAGAATCCACGCTTTGGAATCATGGTCTTTTACGACTTAGTAATTGCAGCACGTCAATCACTTCAAGCAGACGTCTCCACGCCGCGATCCAGAGGCATCACTACGTCCTCACCTGAAATCTTACCCAGAAAGCATTATCCTTTTGTATCCGTGGTAGCAGGTCATGACGTCCCTTCTGAACTGACAGGCATTTTAACGTTCCCCTAAGCTGTACCATTTTACATTAGCGCTTTTTGCTCCATACACATTTTTATGCAGGTAGCCGTTGCCTGCCGTATTATTTATATTTTTGATTAATTTATATATTGTTCAGAGCTATGCAGCGCTTGCTTTCCGAACGTATTTAATAAATACGTTTATTGTCAGTATTTGTACGTACCTTCCTTTTATCTAGTTTCAAATAAAATTATCAATTATAATTATTTAATGATCCCTGGTCATAAGCATCTCATTCACTGATTAGTGCAGGTAGAATTAATACCCTTTGATTTCCTTCAACTTGAACAAGGCCCAGGGGGTCCAAGGATTATTGTTGACCACCTGACCTACCAGGGAGTAGAACAATCAAAATCACCAGGCCCTTAAACCAGCCTCCATCTTAATCCCAGCCTGAACAAGGCCGGATCCAGGAGATACTGGCTGCTGCCTGGAGTTTTGGGACTCACTAGTTCTAAAGGACCATTTCTGATTGTAATTCATAATTACAAATATAGAAGCATCTCCTTTTATTTTATCCTGAAAGGGAAGTCTGGAGCGGAGTTTTCTGGATAGCACCAGCCTCAACAAGGCCGGACTATTTCAGGAACATCCAGAGGTGCCCAGCCCCTGAAGAAGGCTTCTGCCCAGTGAGTCTGGAATATATTCTAGTGCTTTTATTATTATTGAGATGTCTTACAACACAAAAGGATGTAGAAGCAATTTAAAAAGGCTAGCTAGATGAGCACGAGTGTTAGATATCCTATTAGCTAATAGCACATCAATTAGTGAAATTAACCATCCTAGATGTAACCCAGCTATTAATTCAGAACTATTATTTGGACCGGGAATTAATTTAGACGGTCTCACACCGTTTGTAAGCAAGGCAATATTTCAAGGAGGGGACACAATATTAGCACTAGATTGGCCCTACCACACAATTGAGTATCTAGATAATTGTAATACAGACCCACCAATTGCAGAATTGTTACAGCCCCTTCCAGCCACTCTGAACATTGGACCTGTCGGCCCTACATGCCAAGTGCACACAGCAGCAGATAAGATTATCACTATCTGCATTCCTCTTTAAGACGGCTAGTCGACGTTAAATAGACCCCCACAGCTGACTTTGTGCCACCATGCACACCCACTAGACTGGCTGCCTATAGAGGATGCTGCCAGCCTGAGCTAACCGGCTCCACTTAGTCACTTAGTCATTCCCCTTATTCACGTGACAGCTGGCGTTGCGTTATATTTTTGACTATCTTTACAGTGAGCATAACTAAACTTCCGAGATGTGAGACGTATTTGGTTAAACTTACTGTAGGGTTTGAATCCCCTCTTCCTGTCCAGGTAAACCAGCCTAAAGGGCACAAATTCCGACCTTCCAATGTAGGAGGATCTACGACCCAGCCCGGAAATTATACTTCTCATGCTACTCCTTCCCAAGGGGAAACTTGAATCACTTTATCCCAGGAGGGAATTCAGTCTCCCCACCTCTAGGGATTTGTTTTGTTTATTCCCGAGAGAGGGAGTTGCATCAGTGTAAAGTACTATATGTTAAGGCTAAGATCAGAGAAAAGGGGTTTGAGAAAATTCAGCCATTGAGTGATGAAATGGTCCAAATAACATTAATTGAGTTTGAAGAGAAGAATTTATATCCAATGAAATTAGTTTACCTTAAGTTAGCACATGTCAAAACATGTGCACGAGTTCAGCATTGCTTGATGGTGATTCCTGTAATGGTGCCTTTCTGTGAGAATTGGAAACTCCAGAAATAATTACAATCAAGCCATGTGGGTCTCTTCTAAATATTGCCCCTGCTTCCTAATTAATTACAGAGTTACTTTCATTAAAAAAAATTCTGTCCTTTAGGATGGCGCGGCAGAAAATAAATCATGACAGCTGTGTTATTAGGTTAATCCACCCGTTTTAATTCCATCAAGAAGCTACATTTAGTTTTATAATTTTCAAATAGGTCACAAAATTCTCCAAGGGAAAAAATGATTAATGATAACCGAAGACATAACACAAATATTGTCCAGTCATTAAGAAGACCTTATAATATTACAGTATTTAATCACATTGACATAAAGTAAAAATACGAAAGAAAAAAATTGAGTCTTCAAATTATTAACATCATTACAAATTCCTTCATACGTAAAAAATAATTAAATAAATAAATGCATAATTAACATTGTGATCACCTAAAATACACTGCTGAACATTGACTAATATTTAAATAATCGGTAGGAGGTCAAAAATATACTGCAAACTCTAATATATTATGTAAGGGGGCTGTAAGACAATTTGAATACTGTATATTGTAAATAGACAAAAATAAAAAAAGTTGACTACACCAAATAAAATAGAATTAACTTAATCTTCTACTATAACTGGTAGAACAGTGTTTTTTATTATGAAGCCAAGGTTTTTGTATGCTTTATGGTAATGTCCATGGAGTTTTGAAAGTGAGTTTGTGGTCAAGGAGTTTTTCTTTCTCTACGATTTTAATAAACAAGGTAGGTATTTAACCAGATTTTTTGTAGTGGAAAGTAATCACCTTATATTTGTCTGTTTAATTTTATCTTCTTTGCAATAGTAGTAATGTTGCTTTGTAATACTATGCAGTAATTAACAGAGCTAATCTGTCTGTAGTTTTTGAAGTCGTCATCATAGAGAAGACTATCAGACATATGTTGTGGCAATTCTGCTGTAAACACTATGGATAGGAGTGAACTTTGGTGTGGTACACAGATGTGATTTTAATTGGAGTCATGGTTTGCTGGCTAATAATTATTTGGTGGAACCTGTCATTTAAGTAAGACTTAGCCATGGAAGCAGTGAACCAGTTAGACCATGGCTGCATAGTTTTGCACACAGTAGTGCATGGTTTACTTTATCAGAAGCCTTAGATAATTCTATGTATACAGCACTGACTTGTTTTTCTGTGCGAAGGAAGTGAGGATATGATTATTGTATGGTAGGAGATTTACTATATTTAGTTGTGGATCTGCCCTGCATAAATCCATGCTGCTCAGTTGGTAATGACAGTCTAACAAACTACATTATGTGAGGGCAGACAAATTATTCAAAGATCCCAAAGTTGTTTAAAATGGATCTTAGGCAGTAGTTGGTCACACAAATTGTTCCCTCTTTTAAATATGGGCACAAAATTGGCATATTTCTATATTTGAGGGAAAGAATCACCACAAAAGGATATACTTAAAATTGAACATAACGGTAGTGGTGAGGTGATTTTGGCTTAAATAGTTAAATGAAGTAAAAAGTAAGAGTATATTGTGTCTGGACCATGCTGATTTAGTGTCATCTATCTTTAGTATAGCTTCATCAAAGTCTTTACGACTAAAATCCATATTAGCAAGGGATTTATTAGTTTCATTCTTTATTTCATGTTCATGAGGTGATCATATGTTGAAAACAGAAGAAAAGTACTCTGAGAACATTTTCCATTCCAATTTCATTGTCAAAAATTCTTTCATTGTATGACATTGTTTTAGGGTACTCATTGCTTTTCCTATTAGATGGTAATGTACTGCAAGAAATGTTAACTGTTTTCTAGTATTCCATTCTCAATTGGGACAAGTATTCTTTGTTATATCTAGAAAGATCTGCTTTGTATAGTCATTGGTGGTAGCAGAAAAGGGTTGGATATTTTTGGTTTTTAAACATTTTATATTTCTTCCTATTTTAACTATGCTTATATTTGGTCTTTAGGAGGTAAATATAATCTTTGGAAAACCAATGAGGATACGTTATAGAAAGTCTTTACTGTTTTAGGTACAAACTGTTCAATAATACCTTGGAGGATAATATAGAAAATTTAGATAAGCCTATTGGGACTTATGCACTCCTGACCTGGATTGAATTTCTGGGATTATCTTTGAAAGAATGTTCTGATCATCATCCTTGCCTCACCCAGCGAGACTCTGGATGCAAGGAACCTTCTAGATCAGGCCAGCGATACTACTTAACCCACGATGGGTCTCCCAGTCATGAATCGAGAGATTGGAGAGTTGTGCAACAGTAAGTGCCAGGTGTGCAAAGACTGCGAAGTGATGAGCCAATAAAGTTACAAGTGCTGGTGAGAGTGAAGTCTGTGGACTGCAAGCATCGGTACAGCAGAGGGCAGGACTGATAGGTGAAACTGTTGAACTGGATGCATGAGTGACAGACATTTGGAAAGATGGTAATACACAGATTGAATATTTTTAAATAATGATTGTGAATTGACTGTTAATGAATATAGAGACATTGATAAAGACCTTAATTAGAATTAAGGTAGACTCAAATTAGTAGTGTACATAGCTTGAGAGAAGTTAGTAAGTAGTAACCAATAAAGCATCCTCAGAGAGTAGGCAGCAGCTCTGTGGCATTGGTGTCGCACAGTCAGTAGTGGGGAATGGGGTCACAATCAAGCCCACCCCTTACGATGGTCAGATTCCTTGGCAGGAGTACCAACACCAGTTCAAAATAATCCAGGGTCTGCGCTACAAGCTTCGTCACCCCCCACCCAAACAGCCTTAATATTGGTCATGTGGATGGCCGGGGAATCTGAGAGCCATAGCAGCAGTAGTAGAAGCAGCAGAGGGAAAATAGGCAGCGAGAGGTGACTGCGGGAAGAAAGGCCCCAACGTTCTTAAATGTACATTCTGTGAAAGAGGATTTGAAGATGTAATATTAGTGGAGGGGAGCCTGAATGATGTTCCATGTCAGATGGTCGTTGACACTGGGGTAATCATAACAGTAGTAAGATCTAACATCCTTGGGCCTTACCTCCAGTGATAGCTTAACAGTAGTATGGAATGATGCTATTTCACTATAGTAGCGATGAGACCACACCAGTTAGAGGTAAGAGAAAAGTGAACTTGAATCTTGCTTACCACAACCTAGAGCATGATTTACACGTAACAGAAATGGAGGATAAATATCTTTCAGGGCTTGGTGTACTATGGAGGCTGAGATGCTGTATTGATACTCAATTTGGTGTGCTATGGTTAGGCAGTAGAGAGTTGGTAGTGTCAATACGGGGCATGAATTGTCCTCTCCAGTTAGCTGCCCAGTGGTCTGTTGTCAACTCATTGTACTACCTGCTTCTAGTGAAATTGTCATTACATGTGGATGTCAAAGAAAATTTGTCAGATGTTTGGGTCTAATTGAACCAGCAGAGAAAGGTGGGAACCTACCAGGCAGTGTCATTGTAGCAAGGACTTGGATGTCTTCAAATTCTGATAGTTGGCCACTTAGAATGAATAATCTCTATGGTAATGCCATTCATCTTGAGGAGGGGGCCATGATAGAGGTTTGCAAGCAGGTTACACAGGTACTCCAAAATGTTCCAGAACTTTCTAGAATAAAAGATATCAAATTTCCTGTACCAGAAGTACTGGAGAAACTGCCAGTAAGAGCGAGAGAAAACCTCAACTGGTTACAGAGGAGGCTGTTTTTGAATTACTACAGTGAAATAGGAACATCTTCCCCTGTGGACCAAATGACCTTGAAAGGATTAATGTAACCTGCCACTACATTGATACAGGAGATGCCAGGCCCACAAAGCAACCATCACGACTACTGCCACTAGTGTTGCATGAGGCAGTTGAGGGAATACTGAAAGACATGATGGAGTAAGATGTGGTAGAACTCGTCAGATAGTGCATGGTCTTTCCTCATTGTACTTGTTTATAATAAACATGGCTTTGAGGTTTTGTGTGGATTATAACCAGTATAATGATGTGGCAAAGAGACCTGTCTGTCCACTTCAAGGATAAAGGACACCTTGAACAGCTTGGCAGGTTTGCAATGGTTTTCTACTTTGTACATATTGAGTGGGTATTGGCAGTGTGAGGTGGCCCCAGAGGACCAAGAGAAGAATGCATTTGATGTCCAAGGGAAAGAAATCCGGTTGTGCAAAACCTTTTGGGCTATGTAATAACCTTTCCACCTGGGAATGTGTGATGGAAAAAGTCCTCACTTTAGATATCTGACAGGTTTATGTAGATTACATTGCTGTGATAGGCAGGATGTTTAATCATTACCTATCATGCTTAGACTTTGTGTTCCATAAAGTCGCTGCAGCCAACTTGAAACTAGTTCCTAAGAATTGCCACCTTTTCCAAAATGAAATAAATATTTTTGGACATGTAATGTCTGCCCACGGAATTGAAACACACACAGAGAAGTAGACCAAAATTAATAAGAAACTGGCCGGTGCTAATTGACAAAATCAAAGTACGGAGTTTTGTGGGCTTATGTGCTTACTATGTACTTGAGTTCGCCACAATTGCCAAGTCACAGCACAAGCTTATTGAGGTAAAAAGGAAATTTCATAGTTCCACTTAGTGTGAAGTTGCATTTAGTAAGTTTAAGAAAATTCTGATATCTGCCTTGGTCTTTGGATTCCTGGACAATGAGAACATTTTCATTCTGAATATTGATATTTTTTCTCAGACGCAGTATGGGAAGGAGAGACCACTAGAATATTTCAGTAATGTATTGCACAAGCCTGAGATAAATTACTGTGTTGCATGCAAGGATCTTCTGGCCATGGTGAAGGCAATTTCACACTTCCACCCCTTCCTTTATGACACATTTAATTCTAAGAACAAACCATGCTTCATTACGCTGATAATTTAATTTCATGAACCCTGAAGGTCAAATAACCTGTTGAATACAGTATTTTTAAGAATATGACTTTGAAATGCAGCATAGATCTGGACACCTTCGCAGCAATGCAGATGCACTTTCAAGGAGGCCATGTGAACCATTCTGTCATCATTGTGATGCCCGGAAGGAGAGAGTTGTGAATCACTGGCGGTATGGAGGACAAAAATTCAAGGTTCTTTATCTTGTGATGGGTCACCTACCTGGAGTGATGAGGGTATTAGGGTAGATCAGCTTAATGATCCCACTTTGCAGCCATTACTATAATGGAAAGAAGCTGGTTGTCGGCCAAAATGGGAAGAGATATCTAGTCTGAGCGTAGGACTCAAAGTATACTGGGCATAGTGGAATTCCCTTATACTGAAAAATGGTTTTCTTTGTAGGAACTGGGAAAGTAATGATGGGAAACACACTTGCTTACAGTTGGTCATTACAGAATGCAGGGTTCCCAAAGTCTTGAAGGAACTGTATAATGCGGCAGCCAGTGTTCACTTTGGTGCTAGTAAGACCCCTCGACAGAAGATGTTGAGAAGTAGTGTCGAATATGCAATACCTGCATTGTAAGGAAGGTACAATCAGGGGACAAGGTCACCCCCAGAAATACAATGTTGGAGCCCCATTCGAAAGGGTGGCAGTAGATGTTCTGGGTCCCATGCCTGTCACAAAGAGGGGTTATCGGTATCTACAGGTTGCATAACATAAGTTTTTTACTAAGTGGCCTGAGGTCATTTCTCTCCCAAACCAAGAAACACATACTGTGGCTGATGCACTCATAAAGCATGTCTTCTCAAGGTTCGGGGTGCCACTAGGACTCCATTCTGATCAGGGAAGAAACTTTGTAGCTGCTTGCTGTATTTCAACATGTAACAAATATTATGGGGATGAAAAAGACTAGGACTACAGCCTTACATCTGCAGTCGGAGGGAATGGTCAAGAGGCTTAACCACACTCTTAAGCAGTTCCATTCCATCTTTGTTGCAGACAACCAAAAGGACTGGGATTCAAAGGTGCTGTTGTTTCTCCTTGCTTACCTCTTGGCAGTTCACAAATCTACAAGAGTAACACCATCAAATATGCTGTTTGGAAAAGAGCTACACTTCCCTAGTGACCTGCTGTTTGGCCAACAGACAGAAAATGAAGCTTTTGCCCTTTATTATGCCAGTGAGTTACATCACAGACTAGTTGGCATTCATACGTTTGCTTGATAGCTGCTCAGAATAAAATAGTAACATGATAAAGACATAGTATGCCAGGAGAATTTTGGGCAAGGTATTTCAAGGACAACTGGAATGGCTTTACAACCTAGAGATGCAAAAAGGATACTGCTTGAAGCTACAGAAATTTTTGGAAGGTTCCTACAAAATTCTAAAGAAGATCAATGATGTGGTATTTTAAGATTGGTGGTAAAGGCTCTTGGGCAAAGTAGAAGGTTTTCTACACCAACCGGCACTCTACTCTCTACTAAGGTCTAGGTAGAGCAGAGCGGTAGGCAAATCACAAACACCTCATAAAAACAAAACTGATTCAATTCAACACATTTAATGAAATAAAGCAATATAAGCAATACTCTTATAACTATGCAATTACTTACTGTTTGAGTATGAGATAGCTGACGTGGCAATTGAAATAATAAAATATATTTAAGAAATTAATGAAAGCAATTTCATTATTGCTGATCTCGCGGTGATGGAGGAGGTGGTGTTTCAGGCGTTGGTCAGTGGAGTCATCCCAGGCAGACAAAGTGAGCTCTCTGGCGTCGCTTGGAGAAGTAGGGCGTTTCCAGGCTGTGCGAGGTATAAAATAGTTACATGACTAGAGTGAGGGGAAAGTCTCCCATCAATGTGAAGTCACGGTGTGGGCAGGGTGTTGGCCATCAGGCTGGTGTGTGTGCACATGACTGGGCGCGTGATACAGAAATCATGAGATGGGAATATAGAGAAAAACAGGATGAAACTTCCTGTCAAAAGTGGCGTGACTTTCCATCAGAAAGTGGCTGAATCACACTTGTGTGGTGTAGAAATCACAGCAGGCAGTATTGGAATGGATACAGCTTCCATTGTGGGAAAAACAGTGTGTGATAAGCAATGAAAAATAACTCGTGAAAATGTTAGTTAGCTGCCCTGGCAGGCCCATGGCACTACATCACTCTCTCTTTTAGAAAAGTTTTATTTGGGCTGAGCAAAACTTTAGAAAGATATATGGCTGAAGCTATAACTGGACTGGCCAGCAAAATGAAATTGGTTGAAGCATAGAGTCTGGGAGTGCAAATTTTCTATCAGAAACAATAGAATGTGGTGCTTGCCACCAGCGGAAGTTCAATTTTCTGGTTGATCAGATTGCAGCAACCAGTATAGCAGGTGTTGACACAGGAGTCTTTGTTTCTTGAAGCTTGTGAAATTGTTTCCACACTCGTGGTCAACAATATAAAAAAAATGAATAAAGGGGAATGAAGTTAAATACTATTCCATAGTATTATAAAAACTTTCAATTTAACTATTGATGGGACAATTCAATTATCAATTCCACTGATTCTTGCCCCAGTTGAAGAATCTAGGAGTTCTGATTTCTGCATTGAAAAATTTGATTCGATTGTGTAAAATTTTTTTCTGCAAACCTGGTGGTCCGTGTAAATTCAATGCAAACAGCTTGTGTACATTTGCAATCGTGTTTAATCAGGCATAATTAAAGGCACAACTGTGGTAAATTGCGATAAAACAAAAGAACACTAAAATACAAGTTAAAATGCAAAATAATACTAAATACAGACAAATGTGCTATATCTCACAAAATTAGCTTTCTCCACAAGAAATGAACTCTTCTCCCATATTATATACACTAATTTACTTCGGCACTATTTAAAAAAAAATCTGAAGTGCGAGTTCTAGGCAATATCGAGAAATACTCAAGATTAATAAATTATCGATTTCACCTAGAGACAATTTTTAAAGCTCTGGACTCATAGTTCTACATACAACACGTGCACATTAAGTTTTTTCTTGTATAACAAAATGTAAATAAACATATTCCAAAGATCACGCAAGCAGTAAAATATGCACTTCTAAATAGTCTACATTAATTTTATAACAATCTGCCTCCAAGCGCTAGTAACATTAGTGCGAAGTGGATACAATGGTGTGAAGTGAAGACTCACAACTAGAATGTGTGCAGTAATCTATTGCACCAGCGTCGAATCAAATATTTGTTTACATTGACAGTTTCACGTAAAATTTCTTGAAACAGAAGTGCGATATCAAAATTTATACATTACCTGGATTGTTTTCATAAAATATCTAGTCTCATAAATTATGGAAGATGCTGCAGTCAATGTAAAAGACAGTAAAATGTGTATCTTTTGGACATTAAAATGTCTTCTTATAATTTGGACATTTTGTCCGTGCTAATGTACGTGTGTAACCTCCAATGCATGGCAATTAATTTGTTTACATTCAGTGGTATTATAAAATGCCGCTAGCCTCAACAAAATCAAAAGTTAAAACGTCATATGAAAAATTTACGAAAATAATATACATATGTACGACTTGCTTTAATGTTTATTCTTGAATATTCTTGAATTTACATTGTTTTGGGAAATGTGCAGTATTCTTGAAATCACATGATGTTGACACATAATTTTTACCTAGCAGGGCCATTTGTACATTACAAAACTATAAATTTCTTCCACTGAGTACTGGATGAAATAGTTAATGCAGTTATATTAGCTAATTCAACTAAGAAAAATTGTTTTCTCTCGCTTTCGTTATTGTAGTCCCCGCTGTAAGTTGTGTGAAATGTAGAACTGTACAACTGTATACAAAATGTTGCAATGTATTTAACATTTGTTTATAATCTAATGTAGGCCAGAATCGGGAATTGAAACAAAAATTTTTGAATCAAATTGAGGATTGGAATTGACAGAAACCTTAAACAGTCCCATCACTAAATTTAACTTAACTCAAAAGGGATAATACCATTTCAGCTTTCTCTTGAATGAATATTGATGTTTGCTCACATTCATCATTTTTCGAAGTACATGTTGGCAAAACTAAAACATAGATTTACATACATGGCACACATTAAACACTCATTACGAATAATTTGTTACTGCTCTGTATTATATTTCATACCTAACTTCATTAATATTTTTATGTTCCTTATTTAATATTTTTAAGTTCATCATATAATATTTTAAAATAATTTTACAGTTCATCATACACTTGAATAAGAAGTGTTATTATACTGCAAATAAAAGTTCATATGTATCATCAAATATGTTCTTAGAAAATTATATACATGATATATCAACTGGTGAGAAAAAGCACATCTGTATTTGCAGGTCATTTAATTTTTCTAAACAATAGTGTAACGGGCACCAAAGGAAAAATAAATTAATTTTTTCCACAACGATGCCAAAATATCATGCCTTTTTGATGTTATATTTATTATTATCATCATCATCATCGTCGTCGGCTATGAGGAGATAAATAATTAATTCAGACTATCATTAAATGTTATTTAGCTTATACATTTTACAAACCACAAAATTTTCATTTAAATTAACCTATATGATGTGTGGCATATTTTACGTGCATGTCTGCCATATTGACAGTTTGTCATGAATATCAGCCACAGGATGTCATCAAAGTTTGATAAGCATTGACATATAATTATGTAATGGTAAATTGTTTGTTATCAAAGTTTGTTTTGTATCAGCCCCCAGGTCCTCGAATCTTTTAGATTTACTTGTTGATGTTCCACTAAAGAAGAATGGTCCAACAACTCCTCAAGCCGACAAACTTCACCACATTATTACTTCAAGAAGATTAACTGTTTGTTTTATCACAATGTGGGGAGTTTCATTGCCCCAGTACACACAGTTGTGGTGGTTGACAGTGCCATTCAATTAAAATCTTGCCTCATTGGGCTAAACAATCATGTCATTGCACATGTTCACAAACCCACTCACAAAATTTGACACACCTATTTAGGTTATCTTTATTCATAGTGTGAAGTAACATGGGACTGTAGGGCTTCTGCTTTACTGGCTTTAAAATGTGATGGACATTCAATTTACTGACAATTGACAACTGACTTGTGCACAACTTGCCCTACTGACTTTAGACTTTGAGGGAATGTGTAAATGTATGCAACAGAGCCCCTCCACATTTCCTTTATCCATTGTCATCCTCTTCCTGCTGCAATACCCTTTCTTCACGACACACACATATCTGTCCCTTTCAAAACTTCTCATGTAATCATATCATTGTTACATGTGACAGTGGTAGTGTTACTGCTCATGGCTGCAAACAGAACTGACAACAGCAGAGTAGCTACACATGCTCACAAAGTTACTCATTTTACAGTGGAATCCTAGAAATCCAAACCCCGAAAATCCAAAATTTTGGATAATCCAAACATCATTTCAAGAAAATTGACTGTAAAATTAATTATATTATTTTTGAAACAGTGAAAAGAAAAACATAATTCCTTCTGTAAACAAAATTTTACATTGTAATTGAGCAAAATATAGTTAATATACATTAAGTACATTATCAATTTGAAAACAGACTGAAATCATATAGTAGGTCGTAAGTAATTCTTATTGCACTTACTTAGACAACATGCTGGCTGCATGAAACCATCATTTATAAAACCTTTTATATTGAGAGAGACAATCTGGAGCATTTTCTGTGTATTTTACCCTTTTTTTCAGATGATAAGAATTTTCGTGAATCCTAACAGGCCTCAGCATAAATTAGTTTGTATTTCTGGGGTTCTTCTGTACTTGTTAAATATAGTCAGGTGTTGATCTTAAGAGGCCTCATGGTTCCCAAAAGTTGACTCATAAAGTCTACATATTTAGATCTAATTTGATTAATTTTAATTAACTTTAATGTCTAAAAAACTCAAAAATGGCTTCTGGGTTCAATTATTTCTAGAGGAAAAATAACACGTTGTTGTAGGTATGGTAGTTTATTTTAATATTTTGACATCTTCTGAGAGAAATTATGCATTAGATGGACATATAGCTCCTCTCCCTGTAGCCAAAAAAAGCCTAAACACAGCATTCAGCACTACTGTTAACAGGCACAGAGATAATTTTTGCTGGCTTCTTGCAGGAAAATCAGATGATTTATTATTTAAATGCTAACTTATCATCAGAGGTCCATAATATGGTCCTTCATGGGCTTTATAAATGTGGGATATAAGGGTGGTAAAAGATAAGGTGTATGTCGGAATGCAGTTACAATTAGTGTGGTTCCCTTGGCTCTGAACAAACTGTGTACAATGTATATAAGAAACAGCAGGGTGACTGATTAGAGGAAGGCAGGTGGCTTGCGCTTTCTCGAGAGGCAGAGCTGCACAGGCACCATTGCAATCAATAACTGCTGTCCTGGCACCTGTCGACTGTGGGGCACAGACTGCTTGCCTTGTACTTGTAGACTGGCAGGCGACATAATGTATGACAAGTGCAAAAAGCCAATTTTTACATACCTTGCAATAAAATATAACATTTAACTATCTAAATTTTTTATAGTCTTGCCTTAAAAATGATACATGCTGATTAATGTAAATTATTATAAGCTGGGAATATTTCCAATCAAAAATATAATTGTCTGCACATAATTTGAAGTGGGCAGAGTATACTTAAACAACATAGTTGTACAACAATTTAAAGAACTAAATATGAAAACTTGCAGTATCCACAATCATGATGATTGTGATTGCTTGTCTTCCACTTGTTAATACACAGAACTAGAATTAATTTTATAATATGATTTATTGGCAAATATGTACATATTGCCCACCGTAGACAATCCATCTTTTTCTTGCAAACACAAAAGCATTTTTATATGATCTTTTCCTCAACCACTGGGCAACGGCTCTGTATTGGATCCTTGCATCAATTACACCAAACTGTGAGGTTCTCCAGGACTGTAAATATTTATTTAATCCGCTTTTATTGAGATGGAGGGAAGTAATCCTAATTTCCCTTTTCGCTGTATCATGCAAATTTTCTCATCTATGAAAGACATTTAGTGGGAAGTTTGTGACTATTCAAGCTAGGAATATTGGTTTCATAGTGTCACATTGTTGGAAAAAGGTTAACAAAATAAATTATTGTATAATGTTTTTTTTTTAATACTGCACAAAGGTTCTGTCTCACCTATTGCAGTAATAATCTTCACATAAAAAAATCTGTACCTGGAATTAACTTTTTTAATATATCTATTTACTTACAGCTGTGTCAAAGAAAGATGATTTTTATTTCTCCCTTCAGCAGTTGAATATAGTGTTATGATTGCTGTCTTACAGAGGGAAGACTCTGGGCTAGGTAACTCTGGTGCTTAACATACTGGTAGGCATGTGTGTGGGTCAGCGTTGGTGAACTGATGGACAGGTAAGTGCTAATAGGGTGGTGACTATTTTTAGATGTTTGTCATTTTCGAGTCATCATGGTGAAGAGAATTGCAACAGTTTGCAACCAAATACAGTATACGCTTTCCAGTCTGTAATTCTCAAGGATTTATGACCTTTGGATATGTGAAAACCACAGATGTTTGAAAATGCTTGATTACATAACAAACTAAAAGATTGTAAAACCCTCAAAAAGTGTATCGTATGTAAGCTAACATCAGATGTTGACTATGCATTAAACTACTGGGAATTATTAGTGTGAAATACTACAGCAGCATGTGACAGGCAAATTATCATGGCAGCCTGTGATAAATCTCCATGGTAACAGTATGTTCTTACATAAACGACCTGTTGTCAAAGAGGATGGATTGGAAACGCAAAAACAGTAGCTTCTTCCGCTGTCTACCTATGGGTCCGTAAAGGAAACTACAGTGAAACATAAAGTAATAAAAATTGGCACTTCAGGTTTAAAATTGTCACCTGATACAAGAGGAAGCTGATCCTTGTGTCATGAGAGTTGGTGGAATACCGCTGGGGCGGCAGATTGAGGTTTTGATCCTTGTTTGCCAATATATGTGTAAACGCTAAGGTACGCTAAATAATAGATTGTTCATCGCTAGTAATCACCAAGGGGTTGCAAACAAGTCCTGGGCATAGCTCTCTTGTGGGTAACTTCCCACGCTTGTAAGTGAGATTATGGGGTAACTTTAATGGAGGTGACTTGGGGATTGCAACCTGAATTTAAGTTTTCTATGGTACACTATGTGGGTACGAGAGGTTGTGGTGGCCTTCAAATATCTTGACGTTAACGCTGCGGTCATCATGCCCTGTGGAGCTAATCCCTTTTTAGCAGAAAGCCAGTGTAAATCATAAGGCGTGTTGGTTTTCGGGAAGGGACAAAGTCAAGCATTGCAGTAGATATATTTCTCAGATGAGTTACCTGTGGTGTCGGTGGTAGCGGAGCTCTCCTATGCTCCGTTGACTGCACTGGGGCGGCCGGCTGTTGGACAGCAGCAGACTCTGGTTGCTGCAGAGAAGTGCTAGTACTGCTTGATGACGGAGGGGAAAGGCAAGGAGGTATGGCATGTATTCCTCCGTGAGATCTGTAGGTTCTATTCCAACTATTGAGTTCCCACAATGTAAAAGCACTAAGTATTTGTATGACAGTCTACCTATAACTTGGGAGGGTGCTGTAAAGAGAAACACACTTTGTGATGTTTCAGGAGTACCAATATTGTTAATTCCTTATCTTTAACTTATTTTTAAAACTACTTTTATGAGTTCTGCGGCATGAGGCTGTTAAAAATTCTGGCAATGCAAACCAAAATTATGTGAAGACGAAGCCGGGTATTATTGCGGTCCTACTGTGTTCTCTAGATACACAGCTGTGCCCAACGCGCCTCACCGCACAACTCCTAGCCGTTCAGCAGCCTGAAGGGTTATAGTACGGAGTTTCGTGGGCAGTCGTAATACCTGGGTGTAGTGAGTTCCTAGTGAAGGGCTCCCCCGAAGATTAGCCAATGCAATTCACTGAGCATTACCGTGGCCAAACTAGGAATACCGCTCAGTGTTACTTGTATTTGCTGTGTGGCTGGTTCACAAAGCCGGTGTTGCTTACATACTTAAAATAATAATAATAAATAAATTAATTTAATGAGCTCTTGTATCACTAGGAGACAAAAGAGTTCCTATTGTCTAGAATTGAGAAGGCCCTAGTATTCTTTTGGTGAAATATGGTTTTTATTACATTCACGTAATTTATATGCAGTGTAATACAGTGAAGAGAAATTAATAATACTATAGTAATCAATCTCAACACAAATATTCACTGTCAATAAAAATACTGCGGATGTTAATTCAAATGCAATTCAGGTGGAGGCAGCCTAATTACGTTACTGTTGTAATACTTTAAGAAAATAGAAAGATTGATAGTTAATTAATTATTCAGAATCTTAATTAGCCCTGGGAGTCATAACCTTAATTAGGGATTGTCCAGAAGGGACCTCTTAGTGTATAATACAAGGCTCTCTACCCAGTTGGTAAAAATGTGATTGGGATAAGGCCTTACAGGGTTATCCTTAAGGGACAACGTCGCAGTGACTTTGGTTTACCTGGAGAGGTAGGGGGGTAGGAAGGTTAGGTCGACATGTGGTAGCTGCTGGTGGTGAAGACGAACCAGGAAATTGGAGGTGCTGCAGAAGTAGATGTCTTCTGGTGGTGGCATCCTCTGGAGCAGGTGGCATTGTCTGCGATCACGAGCAGACTACCAGCGTGATTGAGGGTGTCTAACCCTGGTCAGGATACCCCGGCCTTCATGTCCTGGGGCATTGCAAGACAGAGTTGCCGCAGCAGGTAAGGGATTCCACCCTTATTCAGGTCCCCGGCCTTCACAGCTTCGAAGATGATGAGTAACTCCTGAGCTCTGGTTGGCGCTGTCTTTTATACTAGTTTCTGCCGACCATTGGCGCTCAGAGGGGTGTGGGGGAATTAGCCCCATCTCTTAGGGGTGGAGCTTGTGACATCACATGCATGAGCCATGGATCCCTATCTTGCCTGCTGCTCGGTACGTGGTGTCGAGTTCTCTGGTCCATAGGTGCTCGAGGAGGCAGTGACTCTTCGTCGATTGGTCTGCTTCCTATAGCGGCACACAGCTTTAAAGGTGCGCTGTCATTCTAGCGGGTGTGGCTAAGTTGAGTGGTGTTACTTTGGGGCAGGGGCGATGACGTGACAGCTTCTTGGAGATTCGGATTGACGGTAAAAGCTGGGAACACGGGGTTGGAGGTGTGTTTAGGCTCTGTCAACATATGGAAGTCCCTCGTGTCCTGCCTCCATTACCATGAGTAAATGGAGTTAATGTGCTCATAGAAATTTACCAATTCAGATGGGACAAAGTCGGCCATTTGGAGTGGGCTTCTTTTAAGTGCTGAAATGCATCAGGCATCAAAATAATGTTCAACATTTATAAAAATTCATTAACTATGTTTATCAGTAAACACTGCCCATTTACAATAAAACCACAAAGAATAAACATTAGGCTGATAACGTGTTTAGGTCTTAAAAATGTTCAGTTAAATCTCTTGCATACATTATAACCACACTCAAAAGGTACATTTTGGTATTTACTGCTAAATTTGGATGTAAATGGCACCTTATGTTGAAGCAAATGACTGTTTCGGGGTTGCTTACATCACCGTGTGAGTATAAATGTCAGACTGTTTAATTGCCTGTTTTCTTTTTTGAAAAAATGTAGAATGAAGTATAAGACACTGCATTACTTCTATTAATGCGTAATGTTTTTGTGTTCTTGGAAAAATTTTGTATAGTGTTCCACAAAGCTGAAGCGTGATGTCAGTTTCATTAACACTATAATCTAGAGCTGGTCGGGATCCTGACTTTTCGGGAAAAATTTGGGAAATATTTTTTCACGAAAGGTTGCATGGGAAATAATTTTTGTATAAATTTTTCGGGATAAAATTATTTTGGCTATTTTTACATTATTTCTGTGTTGTACAATATACGTAAGAGTGGGCCTTCATGGCCCTAATCTTGCCAGTATTAGTAAATAATAAATAAATGTAAGTCAATGTACCTATGAGTATTAATGGTTTCATATAAATATAATGCTTACGAAGTTTGCCACTGGCCATCGTATGTAAACAAACTTTGGTGTGCCTTCCTAATATAAATAACTGCTCATTCCACATAATAAATTGTATTTCTGTTTTGCGAATGGTATTTTTTCTGGTTTATATCCCTTATAAGTAAAACACTTGTTATACAAACGTGAAGTAGGCCCTATATATTTTAAAACAAAAGTAGTTTTTTATACATATAATGGCATTCAGTTGTGCATGAATAAACACTTCCCTATACACGTATTTTAGCAGCTGAATTAATGCACACTGCTCACAAGCATTAAGAAAGTAATGTTTGGAATTTTAAATTTGTATTGTTAAAGAATAAAGATGGTTATGAAATTTATGAAATCAGTCTTTTACTTTTCACGCACTCATAACTTCGTTTAGTTTCGCAAACTTTTTATAAACACTACCAAATAATTTCGTTGCAGGCCGAAAGGCATATAAAATGCATACATGCAAAATCACATTTAAATTGGTGTGAAAGCAATTGCATTTTCATATAATCTCATAAAAATTGGAAAGATTGTGCATTTTTACGGCCACATGCTTCTTGTTAGGTTACGCGGCAGAACAGTTGCCGGACGCGACACATCTTCATCTAAGGTGTCACGTGACGTAGAATGTTGCCCAATGATAATCGTTGTTAGGAACAGTACGGATCGTGTTTTTATTTTACTAATAAAATCACCCATACATGTGATTGCATGATGTAACACAATTAAATTTTCATTCAGATATATTTTTTATTAATAAACCTGTAGTTTGGAATGAAAGTTTTAATATTGTGTTATTTATTGTGTAGTAGTCTATACCTATGACACATTAATTTGGTATAAAACATTATTTATACATTCGTTAATGTATTATTTACTCATTATACAGTTTATTTACGTAGTTTGTTAGAAGCAATAGGGATATAAAAATAGTGGTGAGATTCAAATCTCCTATTTGGCATTTTTATGAAAATGTCACACAATGGGTCAGCGAAATGGAAGGCTTGTTCTAAAGTATTGAAAACACAGTTTGATAGTACATTAAGGCAAAATTTTTATTTGTATCTACATTTTTAATAATTTTCTAGTGTACCAACGAATTCCCGATCCCATCTATTTTCCTGCGGGAAATTATTTTTCCCGCCCAAAATATTCCCGAGCCCAAATGATCTGTCCCACCCAGCTCTACTATAATCTTTTTCAGTCCCACTACTTTCAATTTTGATAGTATTGCTGTTTTTTGTTGCTTCTATGATATCTGCTGTTGTGACATGGGAATTGGAACATTTTTTTCATTATCTAACTATTCATTTAAGTCAGTTGTAGACAGTTTATTCATGCAATTTTCTTTGTCAGCACATTCAACCGTTTGAACAATATTGCAGTACATGTTCAAGTGCGTTGTTTTATCTCCAAACCCTAGGAAGTTATCTTCTGTTAAATCTTCAAGTTTAGTTGTCCATATTTGCACCATGCATTGTGCAAAGTCTCAATTTTCATAGCACTTCCTGTACATGTTACATTAAATATAGAATCTTTCAATTTTTTTTTAAATTTAATTATTTTGCCATTGTGATTTGACTGCAGCATGAAATTATTCTTGCAAAGCATTTTCAGAGTCTGAATAATTCTCTGATCCATTGATTGAATCAAGCAAGTCACATTTGTTGGCAGGAAATGTACTGATATGTTGCCTTTCATGAGTTCTTGTCCAAGAAGATGAGCATGGCAGGTTGTCAGACAACAGTACGACCCTTCTGTTTTCTGTCATTCCTTTCTCTCTCTAGTTTTCTTTTACACTAGGCCCAAAAATGCTATTGAACCAAGCGAGAAAAATTTCTCCATTCATCCTGGCCTTACTCTGGGCTCTGTAATCAACAGGTAAATGTGTTATATTTATGAAACACCTTGGCTTTGCATATCTTCCGACCAGTGACTTTGTGTGTGTGTATACCTGCTGCATTTGTGCATATGAAAACTGTAATGTGTTCCTTATTTGTTAAAGTTGTATTTGTCAGACATTTCAAAAGTAGACCAGTTTTGTCTGTATTGTAAACTTGCTCAGATGTCAATCCATTTTCACTAACTAACTTGGTAGAATAGGCACCATATTCATTAGCAGCATCTACATCAGCAGACTTCTGTTTGCCAGACACAAATAGCTTCCCAATCCCATGCCGGTTCTTAAATCCGGTTATCGAACCCTTTGAAAATGTACATGGTTCTATCCATGAGCTTCATTTTTTTTTGTAGAACTCTTTTCCTTTTTCAACTAACATAGGTCCCAATATTGCAGGACGTTCAGATTATTTCAAAGAAAACCACTTGTGTAATGAGTTGTCCAAATCCTGAAGTTTAGCTGTGAAGTGTTTTGTAATTATCAACACTTCTCACCGACTCACCATTTACCACAACATTTTAAGTTTAGCACTGTTTTTTTAGTGTCATGCACTGTAGTCTCTCTGATGTCTGTTTTTCCTTGATGGTAAGCAACCTTTACATTACGCTTTAACTTTTTGCAAATTTGAAGCTTTTGTTTTAGTGTTAATGTTACATATTTCCGTTTCACCATCACCATTTTTATAACACTAACAAACAACTGAGTCGGAGCCAGCTATATTGAATGTTCACAGGATTCATGTAGACCTTGAGCCTGCTGGGCAAGTACCATTCGGTGGCTGGCACTTTGGTAGCATGGCACAGTGCAGCGCAAATATTGAAGCAGCTAAGAGGGCCGTTTGCAACATTTATACATGTCAAAACAGATTAGAATCACATTGCTTCGGAATCACAGCTGATTTCTGAGTGCCCCGGTTTCTTGAGCTATGGATGGATGAGAGTTTACTGTATATGCAACAAAATTATTTTTCAATTTTTTGTTCTCAAATTTTTATATATATTTTTTTAACCAAATTTTTTATGGTTTCCCAAAAACAGGGGTTGTTATTTCAAGAGGGTAGTTAGTCACGGGGTTCTGCAGTCGAGAGTTGACTATACTTGTTGCTTTGTTATTTCCACCTTAACTTTCTTCCCTTCACATACACATACCTCGTGCACATGTAATGGTTCTACACTTTTACCACCACTCACAAGCATGCATTTATGTGTGTGTGTGTGTGCATGCACAAATAGACAAATATATGCAAATGTGTAATCATGTATGCATAAAGATACTTGAACACACATGCACCTTTGCACTGAACTTTATTTAGCACTAAATTCAAATCTTTCTGTTATATTTAGTGTGTGTTCACTAATACTCTGTTTTTTTGATTGTACAGAAGTGCATGAGCTTCTTTGGTGATGGAGAGTTCTCAACAGATGAAGATGGAACAGACAAATATTGTCGTTGGTGTGGACAAGGGGGTACTTTGTACTGTTGTTCAAAGTGCCCTTGTGCTTTTTGCAAGGTAAAGTTATGTTATTTTTTTCCCACTTCTGTAGTTTGGCACCACATAGTTGGTTAGGCATATTTTCCCAATATTAATTTCTTAACTAGCAGAACTTATTCATTTTTATATTATAGTCAAAATTCTATAAATTTATATCTTTGGGACAAAATAAAAAAAATGCACATGGACAAACACTGCATGCAGGTTGTGCCCATAAATTTTGCCTAATGTAAAAGTTATATTTAGATTATAGTAGAAGCCCAATGTATCACAATTATTTAAAATTCCTACTCTTCCCACACTTCTGTCAGGCTGAAGATGCTTTTGTTGCTGTAGTTTGATATCTTGAGTCTCTCCCTTTCTCTTTTTTGCTAGGTATGTTGACATAATTAGGAAAAAGTACTAACATGTGCATTCAACACGTATGCATAACCTGATCTAGTAAGATTTCTTACAGCATTTGATTTACACGTTAGTGTTTTTTTAATTATTTACAAACTAAACATATATTCACCTGCTGAATTGTTAGAAATTTGAACTTCAGAACATTGTTCATCATCAGTGTCTTCCTTTTTGTTTCATCATGACCAAATGATTTTCGTGTTGAAATATTTGAACTGCACACATGTTGTGATCATTATTTGGTCCATTTCTTTTATTTTATTCACAACGTCAACAGTTATTTGGAGAATACAGTTATCAGTGTTTCATCTTAACTGTGTTTCAGTAGAAACTTAATGTTTTATCATCTACATCTTCATCGTGACTTCTTGTTCCATCACCTGAATCATTTCAGACAGTTCTTGAAAATATTTTAGGGCCTCTTCAGGCATGAGATGTTTCTGCATATTTTTCCAAACATACTGAGAGTGTTTATTCTACTAAAATAACAAATGCAAAATGAAACCATACAATGAATACTTGCAAAGTTCACTTTCCGAAACAATACTGAAGTGATGGTGTGCGATTTTCTGCTTCCAACAGCACACATTGCTATTAGTTCATGGAATATGTATAATTTTTACTTGTGTCAGGGGAGTCCCAAGCGGGGTGTAAGGAACTTCGAGTATCCTTCTGGCACAGAAGCGCAGTGAAGGATGGAAGGTAAGATCCCTGGCGGCTAGTGCGATGGATCTAACAAGCTGTATGAAAACAAAGGCTGAAGGAGCAGGCTGATCAGTGTCTGAGCAACGGGTGCTGGATGACTGAAGACTGGTTCTGAGTTGAGTGGCGTGACGCCTTGTATACTAAAATCTGGATGCTACTCGGCGCTGGTTGGCTGGCATCTCGTAGGCGAGGGGTGATTGCAGAGCGGGGGGTGGCAAAAAGCATAGCTCTCTGGCGTGATATCACCGACCGGCTGGAGAATGAGAAAAGAATAGACGAAGAATCCTATTAGAGGCACTATCTAGCGGTGGATAAAAGTACTCACTGCTCTAGATGCATAGTGGGCTGGTGAATAAAACAATGTACTCTGTCTAGAACGTCCATCCTAAACTGTAAACATTACACTTTCACGTGAGGAGATAATGGCAATGCTAACTTCCAGACTCAAAAAATAAAGGCTATGCGAAGGGATGAGCTGAAGTCGTTCTATCACCATTGCTGCAAAAAAGACACCTTTTGCCATCTAATGGGTAGGTAAGCATAGAACCGAGTGCAGTATAACTCACGATAGGGAAAATCAGAGGACTTGATTTTGAATGACTAATTATTGAAGATATTGAAGAAATCAATTATAATCACCTTATTTATTAATTTCTGTCTCAAAATTACAAGTTTTCTTTACAGTAAAATATAATTAATTACTTTAAAAGACAGACATTTGACATGCTTGCAAGGTGTCGCCAACATGTTGCGGCATGAAGGGGTAATCCTCCCACCGTCACCCCACCTCCACCAGCCGCCGTGAGCACATTGCTCGATCGATAACTTCTCCACTCTCTTTCAGCTGATAGAGTGCGTATGGGGCATTCAAAATTTGACTTGCATTTGGTGTCATATTATTTTCATTTTTAGAGAGTCTGAAAGTTTTAGATCAGCTTGCATTTGGTGTTTGATTACAATCAACTATGTATGGTATTTTGAAACGTTATTTTCTTTATTCAAACGAGTTTAGGTGAAATGGTTTTTTATGTATTATTTTCAGTAGTACTTTTTCTAAAATTCCCATCGTTATTGTATTTTTTGTTGAACTGTATTCACAGATAATGTACAGCTCTTTCTATACTCAACATAAAGTTTTATAACGTTAGAAGTTGTATGTTTTTGGTGTACATGTCAGAAACCTCATCTACTGAAATCCTGCATGTATGGACTTTTTTTGGCAGTCCCCAGAATAACAATAGATCGAGGGTCGACTGTATCTCTTACCTATACAGCTGTAGCCTTGGCAGAACACGTAGCTAGGGACCTTGGTTGTCTGCTTACCCCTAACAAGGCTGGTATTAGCTCTTTCCCGTATGCTATACACCTGGAGTAGAGTTGCTCAATTGCAACCTAGAAAGGCAGCTACCACCTCTGCCATCAAGCAAGGTTGCAACCCAATGCCCACTGCACTCTGCAGTCTCACTCCCCAGGAGAGAGCTCACGCCACCTGGCAGTTGGAGAGGCCTCGCCTCCCAGCTCTTTCCCCTTCCTTGTTTTCAGCCCCTGTGTTACAGCCTTCCACCAGATTGAGGACATTCTTTACGGCATCACCAACCCTTGACTCAGGGGAAGCTGCCACACCAGTCTGTCTCTGGCCACGACCACCTCCAGCAGCCGCCACTCCACCTGCACACCAGGACTCGGCGCCAGCTGCCAACTACCGTTGCAGCAGCTGGGTGAGCAGATACCTTGGGCCACCATCCAATCAGGTAAACCAGTGACAGTGTGTCCACCCGTCCGCAGGACAGTGAACACAGTGGAGGACTTTGAACCCAGCCGACAGGCCACGTGTCTGATGCTTTACACCGGCCGTGCTCCCGCGTGCCAATGTTAACGTCAGACTCTCATCAACCTCGTGTTCCTTGTTAACGTGACCAAAACCATTCCTAACTGTGACGCTGCCTTCAGCCAGTAAAGGACGTCACGTGTCAGTTGAATTACTTAACATGTGACCTGTTGTCTACAGTTGAATTTTCTGCCATTATAATGTTTTTGTTTTTTGAATATTTTTCGCTCCATGTCGTATTTTCCTCTTTGGTTATATATGCATTTTCTCCAAATTGTATTCAGACCATTTGTTTGACCATAAACTGCTAATTACATCTATAACTTATAGTAGTTTTATTACCATAAATTAATGGTTTTTGTTTGATTAGTTTTTTATATTTACGTGCCTTGTTCTGTCTGAATTTGAAAGAAAGTTAGTAAATTGTTTTTATTGCTACTTGATTCTTCTTTCTTATGCTCCAATAACAATTTTGACATGAAATATTCAACTGACTTTTTGTTTTCTGGTAATGCATCAATAATATTTATTACACTGTGTGAGGAACTTTCTGGCAAAGATAGTAACATATTTTGTCTTCCTTGTTCACATCTTCGCGTGTATTTTCTGTAACTAATTGCATAGTTTTTTGAATATATTTAAGAAATCTTATTAGATTGTCAGTTTCCTTAATTTTTTACTCCGAAAGTTTTTTTTGCACAGTAACTTATGTTTCATTAAATATTTAACCATATTTTTTGAAGTGATTTCTGAAATCATCAGTTCCGGTTGAGAGTTGTTAACGGCGAGTTCCAAGGTCGCAGTTGTGACTGGGCACCACGTGAGGGCTCTGCTAGTCTGCATCCCCCTTCGTGTTCCATTGCCTCACTTGCCTTTCACTCGGTGACTCACGGTTGTGGCTTACTGGGAAATGGGTGGTTGGCCTGTAGGAGGGGTAGGAGAAGTTGACAGGTCTGTCGCATCTCAATACCCTTGTCTTCCAGCTCTGACCATCGCGTCTAACAGAGCACAGAGGCCAGGGTGCTACGAGGGTTTAGGCCATACAATATCTTGCGTACCTCCGCCGAGTTCTGTGGTGTATCTATATAAACTTTTGTGTTACAAGGTGCATGTTACACTGCGTCAATTATTCTGTTAAATATAAGTATGATTTTATCCACCACTGACTGTTCCTTATAGCGATATGAAATGTCAAGTAATTGTATTGTGTAGCGTAGCTTTTATAATAATATTATCAAACACTCATAACAATGCCACGCGCAAATTCGGCAATGAAAGTTATTTTGCACGCATTGAGCTAAGGAAAGAATACTTTATGTAAATTTAACTTTTGTTCGTCAAAAATACATATGCATCCTGCACCAATTTAGAAACCACATTATTCTTATTCAAATGCTCAGCACATGCCAACAAGTATCGGCTCTCACTTATCGTCTCTTAAAACCATTTTTGATTAAACGGATGCAGTGAATGATTACAGCGTCACTTCTTTTAATCTTTGAAAAGTCAGATTGACAAGCATTTATTTCGCCCGTCAGCTACCTTAGTAATTTTAAGAATGCGAAATATACATACGAATTTGGAAAAGTAACTGAAATTATCTCTATTTGTAGTACGGCGTAAATAAATGTCATCAACGAATGTGCATAAACCAGTATGATGCAAACGTACGCATGCACAATAGTATCAACAACTGTAAACAGGTCTTTTTGTCATTCATAAATAGCACACAGCAGTAACAGGAAGTGCTTAATTTACACCCACGATTTAAATTTTGAGGTTACCACTGTAGTATTCCCAAAGACATACAAGTATACTGCTGATAATCTAATAATTGGGACTATGCCCACATAAAGCATATTCTGCACCAACTCCGAACTTAAATCACGTTTAAAAAAACTCCCACTGCTACATTCAATATTCTCATATAAAATACTTAATTGATTTTCCACACAAAAAGTTCTCTGAGGCGCAAAGTACACACCGATCAGTTGGTTAAAATGGCTTTACAGTATGCTAAATTGTAGTTCACATAAACTTGACGAAAATTAGGTATAGCTGTTTTTGGAAATCGGCAGCGGCATAATTGTTTTACATATGTCGTTTCTACATAACTGTCAAACTATTTCATAGTATAAAACTATCGGAAGTAATTATTTATACACATTCTTTAATTTAAATTTGCAACAAAATTGATTCAATATAAAGGTGGCCTATTGAAATTACTGATTTGGTTAGTCATTAAATGCTAAAAAGAAAAAAATGGGGGTGGGGCAATATTAACTCACACTAAGGGTGTGTGTCCCAATTCGTGTAAAGAGCTCTCTCTCGTCAACTCATAGATATTCTCTCTGATTGCCAACTCAAGATAGAATGTGCGAAGGGGAGAGTGCGCGACGATGTACGTATACATTCTCTCGCTTACCTACAACACATATATTTACGTTTGGAAAAATGATCTCAAATTCATTATTTGAGTTACGTTGGTAACCAGCACTATTTAAACATGCCCCACATTTAAAATTAATTGTATCATAATAAACCATATAGATTTTTAGTATAAATATGTAATATTTAGGTTTTTTTTACTAATTACGATAAGTTTAAAAATTAAGAAATTGAATAATATAAAATGATTGGTTCTGTAAACTCATGCATATATATATATCACCGAGTTACCAAACTGGAAAATGTACATAATCTTCCATGTAAATCATCACTATATTTCATATAAAATATTTTAATAACTGTGATAGTCAATTTATAATTACATCCATGATTAAAAAAAGTCAGCAAAACTTTTCTATGTCTTTTCTCGCTAGAGAGAGTGCAAAAAGGTCAGGAATAGTGGATGTCTCAGTCCGCTCATAGTGGGCCAGAATACGCGAAATGCGGGGTGTATAGTGAGAGTGAGCAGCACACTTTTAATTGGGGCTTTGCACAACTTTCTTCAGACTCCGGGATTTCACCTCTGGCGTTCTGCAAAGTAAGTTAGTCCTATCAGTCTTACGAAGAGGGACATGACTTAACATTTCATCAACTCTGTTTAAAAGGTTGATAATAAAAAATTTTAGAGTACTAAATGTAAAACTTTCTTTTTAAGTTGTATGAAAATTCAAACCTTGACCAATGGTACTGGTTTATTTCTTTTGTGTGTCGTGACAGCTTTCTTCACAACCGATGAGGATGAATGAGGTGGGTATGGAGAAGTACCGGGAATGTAAGGACAGGGAAATTAGAGATCCCCGAGAAAACCCACCTTCATGCGGCATCATCCCTGCACGATTCCCACATGCAAAAACTGAGGAGACCCCGTCGAGAATCGAACCCGGATTGCCTTGGTGGGAGGTAAGCGGTCTAGTCACTCGACTGCAGAGGCCTCCTAAAGAAGGTTAAATTCATTACTAGTGAGGACATTTTCCCCATAGATCTTGTATATGTCGCTACAGCCATAATATATAAGCAACTTACGAAAAGCAATACATATTTTAAAATTTAATATTTTATTCTTACTCCTAGGTTTTGTATGATGTTAAAAAAATTATTTAAATATTTCGATAAGCATAAAGAATAGTAAAAACAATGGACTAATGTTAATTGATTTTGTATTAAATGGGCATTCCTGCCATCTTAATGATATGGTGTAAACATTTTGTTGCACATATGCATAATTGTTTCTGTCTGAGAAATGACTCCAAAATTACATGCAGTATTATTTTTGACTGTGTTGCACAAATGACACATTGTGTGGGTAAAGAGTATACTCCACAGAAAACTTTTGCATAATTCGTCGAGCCTGTTTTTGACTTACCAGAAGTGCCTGTTTTTTTTTCGCAATCTTTTTTTGTTTCTTAGTTTTTGTTCTCAAGGTGTTAAGTTTTCATTGTTTAATTCAAAGGATGTATAATCGGTTTTAAATTGAATAGACTTGAATCTAGCGTAAGGGGTATAATTACATATGTAAGAAATGAGAGAAAATGGACACGGTTATAATGTTAATTTATATCATTTTAGGCTGTCATTATCGGTGAACTAACAGGCAAGCTCCTATTTTTGGGAGTAAGGAACAAGTACTGTTCTTTATGTGAACGGGCAGTGAGACAAAATGTGCTGGCAAAGACACACATGTGCTACAAAAAGTGGGACAATAATAGGCCATTAACTGCTATGGAGCAAGACATTATTGTAGAAGGTTTTAGAAGCAGTGAACAGATGCATGGAATGCGATACAAGCATTTTGTAGGGGACGGTGCTTCCAGTGTGTATGGCAGGCTGTTACAAAGTGTCAGATCTGGTTCATGACTTGGAAAATGGTCCGTATCATGTGTTTAGACAACATGAGCTATGTAGAAGCTATTTTTGCAACAAGGAAGGTACATTAGAATGAATCAAGAAATCAGGACTACTGGAAGAAGTTTCAAGTCTTGTTCAGCGTCTAGTTGCCAAAGCTCCAAGGCTCATACAACACAAAACTAACAACACAGCTGAATTTTATACGAGTCTTGTTTAGCCAAATACAATGCTGGTAAAATAATAAACCACCCAGAAAGGCTCTTTCCAGCGACGATACTATGTTGCAGGACTACAATTTCAGAAGCGGCATTCATGAGAACTCAGCGCATTTAAAAAGTTAACTGGTTGAAATCCAGGACAGATACAAAAGAAAATATTGAACAAGAAAATTGAACGTCAAAATGCACGAAAGAGATGCAGATTAAGTTACGACCATGCCGACAGGCCAGCAAAGAGTTATAAAGTATCTGCCCCACCAGACACTAACTATGGTCCAGAAGTTGAACAACCAGAAGATCAGTTGGAGCTGACAAGGAAGTGTAAAGAATTGGTCACTACACTATATGTTTCTGTAGATGAACAAGACAAAATCGCTAAAGAAACTTGTGTGCAAGCAGATATTGAGTTACGACACAACATGCCACGTTTTCGCTTGACTGCAAGCAATTTCGGTGCAGTGTGTAGATGGAAGGACATGACGTCCTGTGCGAATCTTGTCAAACGTTTGCTATACATCCCTAAATTTCTACAGCAGCAATGGAATATAGTCGCCGGTGTGAATATATTTCTCTGAAACAGTTTGAAAATCAAACCGGGTTAACAGTTACAAGGTGCGGTTTGTTCATTAGTTTACATCATGGTTTCTTGGGTACTAGTCCCGATGGTTTGATTACTCAAGAAGATGCAATAATGGAGGTAAAGTGCGTTCTATCAGTAAGAATAGTTAGCCTCAAGGAAACAGCAAAACAGAAAAAAGGGTTTTTCCTGGAACTTACATCTGATGGGTTGAAGAAAGAAAGAAATAAGAAAAAACTCATCACTACTACTATCAAATTCAGGGCACCCTGAACATCACAGAGTGTAATGTTTGTTATTTAATTGCTATGTCTGACCAAAACGAACCTCTCCAGATTGGGAAGGTGCACAGACACGAGGAACTGTGGGAAAAAGAAATGCTCCCTAAACTTGAACGTTCCTACATCAATTCTTTGTTATGTGAGATAGTAGCGCCTGTTTTTTTGACAAGGAAAACTGCCCGTGAACCACTATATATTCTGGAAGCATGCAAAGAATTGAAGAAGAAAATTAAATTCTTTTTTGGCATCCCATTTACTTACCTTATATATTACGTACATTTAAAATCATTTCACATTTCTGATGAATTACTTCTTGAGGTTTCATTAATGTGTTCAGAATATTTGGTGTTATACATATGCAAACACATTGGTGTATGTTTATATATAATTTGCACATAAAATTGTTTTAAAATTGTTTATTATTTTATGATGTAAAGTGTAACTGTGTTGTAGACACTTCTGGCTGTGCTTTATTTCGGGCTTCTTTAATTCTTCAATTTAAAAACAGTTTACAAAGAAATCCTATGAAATATCATGCACGGATTACTTGTACTGTGAGATATATGTTGATTTTCATTGCAACTTCCAGCTACATGTAACATCCAGCTTCTTAGTTTAGATAATTTTGTCCAAAACTTCTCAGGAATGATAATTTGATCTAAAACTAATGTATAAAGAATAATGTCACGTGTCATGCATGATTGTTTATTTTATGTTATCAATGTAACTACTTACATTATGATTATGATTAGAGACCTGAAAAATTCGCAGATTAATTTAAGGACATGCTAGAATTGGAAAAACTCACATTTGTGTTTCACCTTTTCCAGTGGTCCATGCCCACCACCTGGAGAACCCTGGGCCAATGAGAAACGAACAACAAAATGCATACCCAATAGTCATTCTCCACTGTGGAAGCAAGTAACCAATGGGCAATCTATATCTGTGCGATTGCACATAAGATCGCGGAGTCTCGTTAATCTCGTGAATTTTTCAGGTCTCTAATTATGGTGTATAAATATGATGTTTGAATAATTGCTTTATTTGAAGTACGTGCTACAATTTAAATTATTATTACTGTATTTTATGGATTAAAAGTGACCATGAGCTATGACTGAATCTTGAAAGTGTGAACAAGTCTCACTGCTGCTCACAGTTTGAGAAGAGTATATCTTCGTGATCATGACACTCGTCAATTGTAACAACCTCGCATTTGTGAACCGTTATAAGAAAGTTATAAAGCACATTAGAAGTGCTGAATGTATTTTTAATTGGAACACATGACCCTTGTACCGGAAGCTGGTACTAGTGTCAGCTACGCCACGGAAGGTACAGTTTTGCCTACCTACTTTTCTCCTGTGTTAGTAAATGTTATGGCACCCCTGCAAGGCCATAGGCCCTATTAAAAATAAGGGGGGGGGGGGATAATTTAATCACCCCCTCTTCAAATCTAGAAATTTATCAAGATAAACAGCAGAACTCAATATCTGTTGTTAGGTACATTTTATTTATATTGCTTGAGCAGTATAATGTTCAGGTAATATCACAGAAATTTCAACGCAGTACCAGTTTAACGCCGCTATGTTTGCTCCAAGCATTTTTTGTTTATTACCATAGTAATGCTGCCACTCCCGATATGAACTGTCTGTAACACGTGATAGAGATGTGATTTATATATTTTGATCTGATTAATTGAATATTCTAATTTATCATATATAACATATTTAATGCGATTTTTGTCCGCCCATTCATGTTTTTCTGTAGTATTTACGTGTGTTTCATATTGGGTTGTATGTATATATTGTACGTGTTTATTTTGGACTGTAATCTGGTGTTTTACGCAATCTCTCTGCAGAGGGGCTACATTTCAATGGGATAATGTGCGGCGACAATGCGGCCATGAGACATTGCAAGGGCCGTAGTTTTACTTAGTAACTCATTTTGCATTGTTACTTTTAAAAAAAAAACTACACCAAATCATATTTATTGTGACATTCATCAGTTTTCTTGAGTTGAAACGTAAATTTGAGATGGTATTTGCAGCAATATTAGTAAAACAGTATTTTAATTTGTTACCTAGTGCAGTTGCACCAGGTGTCGAGGGACTAAGGAGATTTCATACTACAGCTAAATTTGGAACACTGTCTAACAAGAGTATTTATATTTTGAGAACCCTAAAGTATTTATTTAATGACAACTGTAAAATTTTACTTCTGAAATCAGTTCTGAAAGAGTACCATATCAGATAATTTAATACATCTTGTGAATGGCCTTTTAACCTATTAGAATCAAAGAAAGTAAATTTTAAAGTTGATAAATATTATGATCAGTATTTTCATTATAATCAGTTGCTTCTTGGTGAGAATAATGATATTTAATGGAATTATTTGTGTGCTACATAGCAGTTTTGATGTTCCAAATGTAACACATTAATTTTAATATTACATCTAATTATTTTTTAAAGTAATTTTTGTGTTT